>OZ023265.1:103933124-104265624 GCA_964006375.1 Tillus elongatus
AGGAATGTATTTTTAGTGTAGTTGAAAAGATGCTCAGGGTATCCATATTTATTGCGTATAAATACTACCTGCTTCCTTTGTTTGCTTCAGTAACTTTACAGTTGTAATCTGTTGTCACATATACCAATTTCTAAATATTAGGTAAAATAACTCATAAAAATCATTGACTTGTATTTGTTAGTAATCATAGTTGCTCAGAGGTTTTTTACAAGTGATGTTTGTTATAAAAATGGTACGATTTTGAACAATGCATTTAAACTTCAATTTGTAGGCATATTCTAAACGGAGCTCATATATGGGATGAAGTCTTCCAAATAGGGTGTTATTATAATTACCGGTTCATAATTTAGAAAAACCAAACTTTGCTGTTAAGGCAAACCTCAATTATTTTAGAACTTTTTGTTTCTACAACATGGTAAATACTTTAAAACAAAAATTAATAGCCTACACACTTCTAGTGAAGTAATGATTGTAATGTTTTATAGGCTGTAATTACCATATATGTTATGTTACTTGGGGCCTATAGAACGCATTTCGATCGTCACTTATTACAGTTTTTGTCTGTTTTGTTTTTGTAAGCTGACAAAATTATTCCAAAATATTGTGCAAATATTAAGGCTTATTTATATAGACATAAAATACTCGTATAATTACTTATGAATAGATAAAAATAATGATAACATATTAGATGCATCGGTCCAGTGATAAAGAAAAAATTACTACCCGATTTTGATAAAATCTGGATACACCTTTCTTTCTAAAAACAGTAAAAGTAAGTAGCTCTAACGAACCAGTTTTCCAACGAAATATTTAATTTTTTGAGAAAATTCTTTGTATCTTCGAAAATAGTTGGTGTATACGTTTATGATTTATTTATAGAGACCATACTAATGCATCAAATTTCAAGTTGCTAACGTTATGAAACATTGCGTTATGGTCATGATCTTTTTGTTTGCTTCTTCAGGAGGCTACAGTGTTAAGAAATTTTGCTTGATTAACGAAATTAATTAAATTACATAGACCAAAGAACCGTTAATTTAAGTTGAGCGACCAAATAATCTGTTAAATTTTTATTGAATTTTCTGAACCAAAAGCCATTATTTTGAGTTAAGGGGCCAAAGACTAGATACCAAAGTATTTAAAAAACGTCTTTTACCACAGAAAAAAAGCACAAAAATTATTTATTTAATTATATTTTCATACATAATATAATGAATAGGCTATATCTGTGGTTATGTTGCTTCTCGTATGGGAAAATTATACTATTTTACAATGTCGGAACTAACGTCAAATCGAAGGATTTAACTGTTTAACAAAAACATGGCGTCGTCGTTGACTAAAGAAAATTTAAATGCGTTAATTGTTGTTCCCCTTATAGCTGAAACCATCCCATACTAAATTCAGATGCAGAAACTTCTTTTCTGGCTTGACAAATGTTGGTTTTCTTCCTGGTTACCGGTTTAGCTGCTTGACAGCATAATAATAATAATAATAATAAAATAGCCTTTATTCACACAGTGTGTGTGTGCGGTCATGTCTTGGCTGCGGCTACTCTGGCCATCCGCTCTTATTCACACAGTAGATAATACAATACTCAAGTGCACAATTAAAAAGAACAAAAAAATACAACAATACAACGTTGTTTACAAAAACACAGTTCCATGTACATAATTAAAAGAAAAATAATAAGAAACTGTGTGAATTGGGCGAAGTTCAGACGGATGAATAATCATCCCCTGCTCTCCCACTTACGCCCATATGCAAAACTGGTAGTCAACAGCCAGCCCGGCAACCTGCTCAAACACCACGCATAATCAGCAACAGTTTCTTTTTGAAGGAACGCACAGAACAGCTCTTAACACTCTCATCAAGACCATTGTATATAGCGTATATCTGATAGGTAAAAGACCGTTTAAACAGTGTTAGCCTGTACTTAGGTGGTGAAATTAAGCCCTTCGACCGTATGTTAATGCTATGAACATCAGTTCTGTGCGTTACCTTTCTATACAAGTATGTTGGGACTCTAGACACAATAATATAATGGAACAATGTTGCTGCTCTCAGAGTGAAACGATTACGCATATTAAGCCACTTCGCTTCATTTAGTTTATGCGAGATATGTTCGAATTTTCGAATACCATACGCGAACCTCAGACAGGAATTTTGCAGTCTCTGTATCCGATTATAATCGCAACCATCCAAGAATGGCGAATATAATTCCGAGCAATAGGCAAACTGCGAGAGGACTAAGGTATTCCCAAGCATTAGCTTAACACCAGTCGGAAGATAAGTCCTTTGCGGGTACAGCAGACGCAGGTTGTTGTAGGTCCGCTGAAGGCAGGCACCAACATGCCGCTTATATCTAAACTTGTTATCCATTATCACACCCAAGTTTCGCACCTCATCCAAAAGCTCCAGAGGCTCCCCATTGATCATGACCCTCACATTTACCTTTAAGCGCTCTACAAGAATCTGACTCCCAAACAAAATAGCAGCCGACTTCTTCGCATTTAGACACAGCGATTGGTCTTTGGACACTCTGTACAATGAATCCAGATCGGAATTCACCTTTCCCAGTGCATCCGAAAGCTCCGCGGCATTGAAGGAAATGTATATCTGTATGTCGTCAGCGTACATCTGTACTTTAGAATACTGAATGACCCTAGGGAAATGATTTACGTAAATAGCGAAAAGCAGGGGCCCAAGGACCGAGCCCTGCGGCACACCACACTCCACAAGACGAGCATCCGACTCGCAGCTGCCAACTCTCACAATAAGGTAGCGTTCTCTCAAGTAATTTCTGATCAACGCCAGAGCTTCCGAGCCCATCCCAACCGCTCTCAATATTTTCAGCAATATATTATGATTTATGGTATCGAAGGCCTTGGAAAAATCCAACAGCACCAGTAGTGTCAGCATACCCTGGTCCGTGGCCCGCAAAATGTCGTCTGTAACCCTTAGCAGTGCAGTGGCACAGCTATGATTAGCCCGGAATCCAGACTGAAAGTCAGATAAGATGTTCTTATCACTCAAGTAAGTCCTAAGCTGCGAGTCCAGCACCCTTTCCAGCAACTTTGATAATATGGGCAATATACTGATTATCCGCAGTTGATTCAGCTCCGTAGGATCCGCCACCTTCGGAAACGGCAGCCCGATAGCACATTTCCAGATTTTTGGAAAATAGCCTTCCAGAATACACGAGTTGATTATGTGTGTTATGAAGCCAACTATATACCTGCTACAAAGCTTAATCATAGTAATGCTCAATCCATCACATCCTGTTGCATTGGTCTTGATCGCATTTATGTGCCGGAGCACCGTCGGATCATCGACCAAACAAAACTGAAATCCTTCACGCAGATGAAAATTGAATTTGCTTATACGTATTTCTGACAACTATAAATAAAAACTCATTGATACGTATTTCTGACAACTATAAATAAAAACTCATTGCTATGCTATGGCGTGGCCTCCTATATAACGTAAAAGAAAAATTATGTTTCCTAACATATTGACATATACATAACATAGACACATTTGAAAAAATCTGGAATTTATAAATTCGCTTGTACACATTGTAATGCAATCTACATCGGCGAAACTTCCAGAAGCTTCAATACAAGATACACAGAACATATGTCTGCACTTAGAAATAACTACGCTGACAAACCTACATTTGAAAAACATATTATCAAGATTTAACATAGTCCCACAGTAAATAACCGCATAGAGCCACTACATTTTTGTAATGGCAAGCACAAACTTGACTTTTTTTAATCTTTGGAAGTAAAAAGGCACATCTGCGACAATAACTACTTTGTTTTAAACGAGCAAACTGATTTCATGGATTCCCTTCTCTTAAAAACTCTTCTTTGTAAATAAATATATAAAACAAAATACGTCCTATTAGTTTGATCTGTGTGGATATTTTCGTTATATAGAACCTGATTTATTACGGTTATTGTCAATTAGTTGTTTTATTATTACAATTGTTGTTATGGTTATTACTGGTATAAGTTGATTATACTTTCATATTAAATATTGACATATATCACATGGACATTTTAAAGACGTTGTCAGGAATACATGTAACTAAATAACAATTTTCTCCAGTCTGGTGATGCTGTCATGCAGCGAAACCGGTTACAAAAAAAAAACATTTGCAAAGCCTCTTCTCTGGCTCTAGTCTCTACATTTAAATTTAAGTTCAGTCGGTAAAATATGCAGGTTGTCGAACTTCTCCGTACCTTCCGCATTTGTGTTGAGAAGTAGTTTGGTGAACGGTGACTATATTGCAACCATCCTAGCCCAAAAATACTAGACGACGCTACATTGTTCTTTAAGAGTGATTTTATATGTAAGTATCTATAGACGAAATTGATGATGACGATGACGATATTGTGGAAAGCGAGGGCAGCGAGAATGGAGTCGTTGATGAAAACGAAAGCATAGAAGAAGACGAATTGGATGCAGTTGCTCCAGAATCAGTAAATGTATATTTGGCTGAGCTGTGCCATCTATAAACCGCCCAGTATGTAAAAGAACAGTATATTCCAAAAAATTGACAAAAAATGATATCTGCATAAGTTCCACCCCAGAAGCACAAGAACTGTAAAGATATATTTAGTACTTTATTTGCCTAAGCTAAAAGGTGCTGCACGAAATTTAACGGACGTAAAAAAGATAAATTTACCACAAATATTTTGGATATAATTGTAATATAGTTATATACCAATTCTGAAATTAAAAGTAGGAAGATTCGTTACAAAGCTAAGCAATATTATACTGGTGCAACAAATAATGTTGAAACGTGTGTATTATCTGGATTACTATATCTAAGTAATCTTATGAAAAGGCTCATATTTGGACCGCTCATTTTCATAAAAACTATGTCCAAAAATGGATTTGAGTTTTTGATCAACTGTTTGAGATTTAACAATAAAGACGCCAGAGAAGAGCGAAATAAAAGAACACACATTGGCGGTTATTAGACAAATTTGGGATATTTTTAAGAAATGTTGCAGACAAAATTATACACCTTGAGAATACGTAACCCTACATACAACCTTGCTGAGCTGCTGAGGCAGATGGTTATTTAATATATTTTCACATCCCCCCTCTATGAGAATTAAGTTTATGAACTCTATGGAGCATATTACTTTTATGGTTACAGGCAGGTTGCAGAGTGTGTTTGTAACAGCGAATGCTCCATAATCCATCTAGTCTAGTAGTCTAGTCGAATAGTAATGTCGCCTGGCAGCAACTTGGTAGTGTAGAACATCACAGTGAAAGAAAATAGCACCATTAACGCCTGCACTGAAAGTGTTATTACAGTGAAGAAAGCTAAGAGAGGAAAACACGATCCAGACATTCAGCCAGAAGCAACTATAAAAGAACTTATGGGAGAAATACAAGACGAAGCTTGTATGGGCCATGGAGGTGTGAAGCTAACACATAAAAAGTTCAATGAACACATTTGTTATATAGAGCTGTCGGCGAGAAAAATAGGTCATGCAGAGATTATTGTTTAAGCAGAAACACCAGGTGAAGAGCAATTGGGCGGAAGAACCAGGTACAACGTAACAGCGTCGCTTAAAGAGAGCTCCTATAAGCTAATTCGACTGATTTTAAAGAAGGAGAACGGGTATGGTTTCAAAATCCAGTACGACGCAGGGAACGGACACCGAAACTACATAAATTAGAGGAAGGTTCGTACAAGTTAGTCAAACAGATCAATGCCGTTGTCTATCGCATTCAAAGTAGCCCAAAGTGCCAGATGAATGTTGTCCTTATGCACAGGCCTACGCGATTCAAGAAATATTAGAATTCAACCTGGATGGTCGAATGTAAGAAGGGGGCAGTGTCACATCCGTCTCAATGAGATCTTAGTTTATGAATACTATAGGGCATATTACTTTTACGATTATTAACACTAGCCACAAAACTTCACGGCTTTTGGCCTATCATCAGGCTTGTTTTCATGATTTACGCTTGTATGGACTATTCAGAGGCGACCTGTTTTGGACACAGCAAACAATAGTGAGGCTGAATTTTTTTTCGTAACAGCAGAGGCTTTTTTTTTGTATTTGACATTTCATACTCATATTAATTTACTAATGACCAAAATTATACTGTATGCAGTACCTACACAGATTTATTGTTGTGCTTATATTAACATGCTTCTGTTAAACTCATGTGAATAACTCACCCACAGCTTAAGTTAAACCCTTTTATAAAATAAAGTTATATATTGCGACAAAGATTCATATTTAAAGAGAACGCTCTCTTAATCTATTTTATCATATATTTAAATTTAAACCTGCACCATTCAATCACAAAATTTTACAAAACAAAGGTGGAGTTATAAATCTTCCCATTTTTTCTGTTAAATGAAGTCATTACGCATTATCGAGATTAACGGGCGCAGAAGATCCTGTTATATAAAATATTTTATATAACGGGATCTTCTGCGCCCTCGGGCGTAGAAGATACCGTTGCGTATACGCTTTTGTACGGGCGCCATACATCCCGTTATATATATATATATATATATATATATATATATATATATATATATATATATATATATATATATATATATATATATATATATATATATATATATATATATATATATATATATATATATATATATATATATATAAACATATAAAAATCCAAACGGACCTTGTTCTCGGGTTCTAGTGGCCCAGATTCGTTCTCATTTGAAAAAAATTTCGCAAAGCGTCGCCATCGATGCCTCTATTATCGAATTTGTTTTAATAAAGTTAATTAAAAAAAATTAATAACAAGTATAAAAAAATGGCTCAAAAGCAAGCAAAAACAATTTCAGTTGTCTTTTTGAACGGTTAAAAAAAGATATAACAGTAACAACAATTTCAGGTCATATCGTAAATTATTTATTTTTTATTTAGTTATAACTCAAGATTTTCTAAACCAATTGAGTTCAAATTTGGTAGATAGGGCGATATCTTCGTGCGTGTACTTAGTTTCATACTTCTAGCAATTTAAAAGATATTGCGTTTTCAAAAAGTTGAAGAAATTGTCCAAAAATCTCAGCACTAGTACCTCTCTATTAGTGAATAGTGCCGTTTTCGGACGGCAACAGGTAAAAAGAATAAAAAGAATATATAAAACGTTATCATCATTCTTCATAGTTGGCAACGTTAGTTTTCTTCAAAACGTCTTAGCACACTGCTGTGTGATTGCAACCTCATCACAATAGTTGTCTATTGTTAACTTCAATTCATAAATATGGTTTGTTTAACAGAAATTGATAAAATGTTAGTTCTACAGATTATTGGTTACGGAGATAAACCACGATCACAGGTTGATCTCCTATTTCAAGGAAAATCTCCTGATTTGCCGCCGATATCCAAAGGGACAGTTAGTAAAATTAAAAAGCAATTTCGCAAGCCTAGGACATGTAAGGCAGATATAAAAACTTTCTAATGCAATAAGTAGTGATACGGAATTGGATGTAATGCTTCAGTCTGAGGAGTACCCACATACTCCGAGTCAACAAGCAGCCACAACATTGGATTTTAACCATTCATTGATTATTCGAATATTAAAAGAAAATAAAATGCATTCCCATAAATTGATATAAACTTAGGAGCTCATGGAAGACGACTTTGATAGAAGAGTGTTTTTTTTTATGAACAAATGATGGGAATCTTAGATAACAATGTTATCCAACTAGAACATATTTTGTTTTCTGATGAGTGCAGTTTTACAGGTCTCACACCTAGAGCCTCAGTGGTTCAGAGGTAAGAACGTGTGCCTCTGAACCGAAGGGTACTGGGTTCCATTCCATGGTACTCCTTTCACTTTTTCAGTACATACTGTACAATTAACATCAACCGAGGTTCTGGCATTGTATTTGAGCAAGTTGAATGTCTTCGGAGGGGACGTAAAGCCGTCGGTCCCGTGTCAATGCGATGTTGGGCACGTTAAAGATATCTACCGTCCTTTCAGAAAGGCAGGGGTTCGGCAAAATTTCCAGGATGGTGAGGTGAAAATGACTTAGGAAGAAGAAGAATAACGATTGCGTCACACCTCGGATGTTGATAATCGTTGGGAGACATTTTTATTTGCGATTAGGATGCTGCGAAGACGTTCAAGACATGCATTTTGAACATCTCCTACTTTAAGATTGATGTGCTTGTTGTTGTTTCTCACGCGATTAGTTATTAATTTTTTAGTGTGCTATAGCGAAGTTCGTCAATCAGGTGAGTTTCTTTTTTTTGTAAATTTTTGCAATAAATTTTAAAACATAGCATTTTTGAATAGAGAATAATAGAAAGGCTTTCAAATAAGGTATCACAAGCCCCTACTCCCTGCTCAAAAATTTGGGGGTGGCAACTGTTACTCGAACGGTGCTGAATGTAGGCATAACGTTTTACGTTTAAGCATGTCATTTTTTAATCGAAAATAGAGGTGTTTCGGGATTTTTTGCAAATATGCACAGTAATTGAGATATTTAATTTGTTTCATTTAGCTGTTCCACACTGCACGACGTTATATATAGATATATAATAGATATGAAAATAAAATGCATTAATATATTTGAAAATGCTGGAACAATATGTAAATGATTGTAGTAACCCCAGTCAATCTAAAACAAATTAACTAAGTGATCAGGTCGGTGAACGTTTATCTAGACAGGTTTTGTATATCCGAGTAGGGCCTTCCCTTGACAACAGAACATTTGGTATGTCAAAATCTGGGGCTTATTTAATTTTGTAAACAAATTTCCATTGTATTTCGGCCGAAAGTGTTGAAAATTTGTCATGAAATATACTGTACAATTATTTGACTTATTTGTATTAGACATAACGTACAATTATTTACCAAAAAACCATACATACATACATTTTATCGACTAAAAGTTGTTTGAAAGCACAACAGAATCCCAACTTTTCATGAAAAGCTCTTAACATTTAATATCCTTATAAGCAAATGATGTAAATCGCTTGTCTGATACAGCCTGGAATGTAATTTAACTAAGTCGCTTATATCACAGGTACGCTTAAAGTTTTCGTTAAAATTCCAAACCAGTACGTTAAGATGTAAAGTGCTCTGGCAAACAAAGAGATTCATATAATACTGAAGGTAATGCAAATAACATGTTATGCGATTAGTATATTAGCATATAATAGAGCTCAACTGTTGTTACCGTTTGCACATACGTTATGTAAATTTGGAGAACTTGGTACGCAGTAGGCGAGTTAACCGATATAACACTAACCTACAAAATTCGTAATAAGCATAAAAAATATACTCATGTATATGCCACATAACAATGCTTTCTCTAGAAAGATATGCCACGTGGTATGGAGTCCTCGCAATTTATTTTAAACTTTTGTTCACATTTTATGCAGGCAAACCTGTAAACATAATAGTCTTGGGTTAATCGCTTGATTTAAATCTGATATTATTAATACGACTCTCACGTAACTTGTGATGTTTTTTTTCCGCGGTGTAGTTGCTGAACATCTTACCTTTAAAGTAAGCTTTCTTTTAGTAACAAGTTTTAACAAGTGTAATAGCAATTTCTAAGTTATCAGCTATATGTGTTATAATTTTTGTACAATAATTCTAAAATTCAGTATTTTTATTTGATTTACTCTCCTTGGGATCAACAAGCTGCCATAGTGTTTCAGTTTTATTTGCAGCATGATAGTGGTAAAAATCTTTGCGTGAGAGATAAGATTGTCATCAGTCCTTGAATATTTTTCCCGATATTATTACATTATGAGAAGTCTTTAAATGTACGCCATTATTTAGCAAATGGTGTGACAAAGCAATGTAATTTTAAAGTTTGGTCGACTGAATTAAATACAAGCACAACAAGCTATAAACATGTGGTTTATGTACATTTATTGTTTCAGCCACATAATAAACCATTTATAAACTCGTAAACCAGAAGCTTCTGCAGAATTTGAAATTTAGTGCCTCCATCTAGAACGGCTGCACAGTTTTTATTTCGAAGTCTCTCACATGTGACAATTTAATTGTTATAAATAAATATTATATTTTAGTCTAACCCATCGCTTTTTCATGGTTACTTATTATAGGCAAAGACTAAGCCACAGAACGTATTCTGTGACAAAGAAGTGTCATATAAAATGTTTGTAAATATGTTAGGCTTTTTTGCAATAAACTCTTTTTCTAAACCAATCTTTTATATTTATTAAGCATTGATATTTTCACTTAACACCATACTTTTGGTCCACAGCTTTCTCTATCCCGCGAATCAAATGCTTTGCGAGTTTCATTATTATATTTTATTATATTATATTATATTATATTATATTATATTATATTATATTATATTATATTATATTATATTATATTATATTATATTATATTATATTATATTATATTATATTATATTATATTATATTATATTATATTATATTATATTATATTATATTATATTATATTATATTATATTATATTATATTATATTATATTATATTATATTATATTATATTATATTATATTATATTATATCATATTATCTTATATTGTATATGTTTGGGTTTAAACGGCTATGGTGAATACCTTTGGCCACATAATGATAATAAATTAAAGAATATGATAAAAAAAAACACAAAAAAGAAACAAAAGAAGAAATAAAAAGGTAAAATATATTTTTATGTTGCATTTACTGACAAATGTTACCAGCGGATGTAAAATATGTATTTTTTCAACTGACCAGAGTGAGAATAAGTTGAGGGGAAGCTCACAATCCAGTTTAAGCAGCTCCTGTATCAAAACGCTAGACATTTCCCTATATCTCTGGCATGCAACAAATATATGATTCAGGTCACCGATTGAGGAGTTGACACAAGTGCAGAACTAAGAGTCAGTTAGACCCATTTTAAAAAGGTGACTTGGGAAGCAACAGTGGTTGAATCTCAACCTTGTAATTAAAACTGAATAAAATCTGAGACAATCTTATTCAGCAATATGCGTTACGATTTACGGCAAAGTTGGATTTATCAGAATATGGATTTTTTTTATGTTCGTATATAATTAATATATAGTCTTTCCCAGCTGAATCTCAACTTTTTGCGTAAATCACTGTCAATATCTAAATGAGTGGTGACAAAGGTCAGCTTTACCCGTAGGACAGCTCATTTCGCTACCTCATCCGCAGCCTCGTTGCCCTCCATGCTTACGTGACCTTTAACCCATACTAGTTTTATTGGGACGTTTTTCAGATATAGTTTGTGAATGACCGAACATATTTCACAAATCAAGCTGTTTCGGGAGTTGTGACATGTAGCTTATACTATGGATTGTAACGTGGCTTTTGGGTCAGAGAATATAATTGCCTTAGTGATATTTCTTTCGGAAACTCATAAAAGAGCTTGTAAAATGGCAAAGGATTCAGTAGTAAATATTGAACTTTCGATTGGAAGATGGTAAGAATATTTTTAGAGGAGCTAGATACATGCATAGCCTATCCCATGTATGAATTTTGAGCCTTCCGTATAGATCTAAGTACCATCTGCAATACTGATAACTAAGCTGCAAATTATGTTTTTATTACCGAATGTGCTTTCAGAGCTGCAAGGGAATACGATCTCTGATTGAAATATACGAGCACGGAAGTCTAAGCTAAATACCGGTAGCTTAGATTTAAAACTAATTGTTTTATCAGAAACTCTGTTTATGTTATATTATATTATATTATGTTATATTAAATTATATTATATTAGATTACATTACATTACATTACATTATATTATATTATATTATATTATATTATATTATATTATATTATATTATATTATATTAAATTATATTATATTATATTATATTATATTATATTATATTATATTATATTATATTATATTATATTATATTATATTATATTATATTATATTATATTATATTATATTATATTATATTATATTATATTATATTATATTATATCATATTATATTATACTATATTATACTATATCATATTATATTATATACCTGAACTGACCTGCACACGACAGTGTGCGTACTGACCGGCATGGTCGATCTGCATATGTTGAACTCATGTTGATTTATGACCTTATACGATCACTTGTTTCAGCAGATGAAGCAATATTGGTAAACTTATATACTAAGGTACTGCTTACTAGCTACTTATTGATAGTATACTGTCCCTATAATCTATTATTTTGGACAGAGACTATAAAGTAAATAAACGATAGTAAAAAATCAATGACGTTATATAGTAACTACCACTATCCTTAGTCACTGTTGTTTATGTATTTTTCAGGATTTGTTGAAGAGGAGATAACTTTTTATAAGGGTTACTAATAAAAACCAACATGCCTTAGTACACCGTAGAAGTGAAAATATGCTTCTTGTATCAGATGCATCAACATTGACTTCACTAATCTTGTACAAGAACGGTAATATCTGTTAGCAATTTGATTCAAGAATGTCCTTAGTTTTTTGTTGTACATTAAAATGTCCATTCTTACGTGACTTTTAATGTCACTTAACGTTGTCTATATACTATAGATGTATGATTAGCTAATAAGTTATCATATCCCTTATATCTCATGAAGCAGTGGTTTGCCACCAGGTATGAATGGTAATGTTAAAATTATAAATGTTTAACGTCATGTAATCACATTTAAGTCCTAATAGCTCAATAAAACTTATCCGTTCAGTTGAATAGAAACTGCAAGTTCAACAGATCACCAAAATTAAACGCTGCCATCATCTCAAGCTTAATACATACACTGTCTTGTCACAACCAGCCAATATCGAGCACTTCCGCTGTTAACCATAATACCTAGTAAAAAAACTAAAAAGAAAAAAATCGCGCCGAATGTAGACAAGGAAAAATCGGATGAGGTGCTCAGTCTGGTCAAAATATACGGAAACACCTAAAGATAGAAGAAAAGCAGCACTATAATTGAACTGTCCTAAAAGCTTGTAATAAAGCTAGGACCAGCCAAATCAAGAGATCACGCAAAATCATACCAGCTACCTACGTTACTCGACATCGTGTTTTACAATTGCAGTTCAGTTAAATAGCAAATTACCAGGGTAGATCCTTTGTAACTGTGGTTTCAGTCCCGGATCTAACGGGGGGGCAAACTCGAGTGTGGCACACCGACAGAGTTTATCAAAATATGTATAATCAGTGGCAGACAGGAGATTGAACGAACATACCTAAATGGAAGCAGCCAGCTTTCTTTGGTTATCTTCCACGTTTTTTGGTCAGGTCAGGGCAGGGTCAGGTCAGGTCAGATCGGGTCGGTTCGGGTCAGGTCAGGTCCAGTCGTTCAGCCCTACCTGGTAGAGTTTTGTGGATAAACGACAAGAAAAATGTTGTTCCTTCAACCTCCAAACACGCTGGGGGACCTGTTTCTAATCGGCGTGCTCGAGAAGGAAGAACATTATTAAGAGTGCGTGTTAATGCAAAATATAAAAAAGGCTGCTTCTATAAGTCCAGTTAGGTTGTTTTTATCGATTTCACCATTATATTTCGTTCGCCGCCCAGCACCCTTATTCACCACGGGTCCCGTAACTTTTGGAGGGGTTGATTCCACAACATTTCTCTTGTTGGTTATTCAACAGGGTTGTTTTGAGGAGTGTTTCCTTAGCATTTTTAGAAATCACGTGTCCCGCTCACAGACACACAGGCTCGCAAAGTAACAATTTTTAAAAAACTTTTTATAAAACCTCACCGTAAACTAAACTGCAAACGTACAAAGACAAATTCTGATAACTTGTTTTTGAGCACTTCCCAACGGGTTATTCCTTGCTAAGTGGTGTACGCACATCCCTTTGCAGGAAAATGAAAATATAGAATAATGTTTTCCACAATCTTAAGAACACAAGCCCACATTTATCAACAGCACAACAGTAGCATACTGCAGTATAACCACGTTAACAAATAACTGCTACATGAAATATATAGAATAGCATTACCGAATATAGAATTTTGTGATCCTCGAATGTGGCCAGGCGGTAAAAGTTTACTTTCCGCACAGGTGTTAGATTCTTATGAAACTTTCTATACAGACGTGTTTTAGGGTGTAGATGACGAAAATCACAATAAAAATGAGGAAAGAAGAAAACTTTTGCATTTATTTGTAACTTTTGCGACATGTTTTTGTCATATTTTACACATTTTCCGCGATCGTTCGTTTTATATCAAGCTAAAGAAGGGTGTATTCCTCTATTATACTTAATTTTCACATAGTTAGTGCACCCCCTATACTGTTTACGTATCTCTGTAGAGTTCCCTTCGTTTTATCGATAATCGATCCTAAGTTAACGTTGACATTTGACACATAAAAACAACTTCATGTCATACATTTTGATATTTCAAGAAGTAAGTTGTTTAGTAATAACATTTTTCAAAAATGAAACCTGAAAACATGAAAAGTGAATCTGTTCAGTGAAATACCTAAGGTACTAAAGTATATTTATATCGGTCAAGTAAAGCGATATATGCTCCAAAACATGTCGCAAAATGGAGTAATGTTCTTTAAAAAAAATCAAATAACCCCAAAAGTTTCCTTCTGTCTTCATTTTTGTTCTCATTTTCGTCATCCAAACCCCCAAAAAACCTCTGGATACAAAATTTTAGAAGAATCGAATACATGTGCGGAAAGTAAACTTCTATCTGACCAGGCTGAATAGCATTTGCATTATTGGTAGATTGATAATTAACGAAAAAAATATCATTAACATATAATACTGAAATTGTGTTGAAGCAAATTAAAATACGACACAGACTGTCATACATATGACAATTACCATATTATAAGTATGAATACTTTCAAATTCAAATTATCCGCCATTAGTCCACCAATAGTAAACCTATAAATACAATCCATTCACAAGTTCACTAGTATCTGAAATGTCGCGTGGGGCTGTGTGGTTTATGTAGCTTTAAGAATTTGCTGAAGAGAAGATAACTTTTTATGAAGGCTACTAATAAAAACCAACCTACCTTAGTGCACTATTATAGAAATCAAAATATTCTCCATGTATAACATTGACTCCACCCATCGTGAACGAGAATGGTAATATCAGATTAGCAATTTAGTTCAAGAATGCTCTAAATTTTTTCTTGTACATTAAAATGTTCATTCTTGATTGACTTTTAAAATCATATAACGGTGCTCACATAATATAGATGTATGATTAGCTAATAAGATATCATATTCCTTGCACCTGATGAAGCAGTCTATTCTATTTCACAGTGAATAGCAATGTGCCACTAGGTATAAATGTGAATGTTAAAATTAGAAATGTTTAACGCCATGTAATTACATTCAAGTTCTAATAACTCGTTAAAACTTATCATCCGCAATAATATCAATATTATCATTTAATAATGTATAAGATAGCTGTTCCATAAAATTTAAGATCTAATTCATCTAGTACCTAGGCTAAAATGATAATTTATGCACTTCCAAATTTAACTTTAAACAGTTTCAGCAACATTGTGTTGTATTGAGTTGGGGTGACTTACTTATTAGTACACAACAGAGGTGCGAAGCTTTATATCATGGCCTTCGAAGCTTTTTGTTAAGTAATTTAATCCTTCTCATAGCTCTAACTTTATATAATACCTTATAACTGTTTAAAATGACAATAGCTATAATTAAGTAATGATTATATTTTGAGATGTTTACAAGCACTGCGATTATAGTGCATATACAATTCAAACCTCCCACCTAGAAAAAATCAGAATAAATAAAAAAGCCTGGACGCAGCAAGTGCGTTATGGAAGCGAATTTTCATTAAAATGTTTTTAATAGCAAATGTGTCTCTTTAAGGCAAGCAGGCATCAATTTGGTTACCGCTATAACCTATATCGCCCAAAGAATGTACCATATTTTATCAAAATAACTTATTCTTTGAAAAGGTACAAAAATGTTCCGAAAATAAACTTAAAATATTTCCGAGAAAATTGGTTTTCTAGCCAACAAACCCTAGGTAAATTGATTTAGTGAAAAAATGAAGCATTTAATGAAAATTCGCTATCAAAACGCACTTACTGCGTCACGATTTTTTCTTATAAACATGCATGATATATGCAAAAATGCATAAATATAAGGAATATTCGAAGAAAAATTGTAGGTATCACCAACCATTGATGGTGCTTATCAAAATAATTTATAAGATGTAGCTCAAGACACCCTATAATTAGCGTATACAATTTGTTCCCGTATATTGTATAATAACAATTATATTGAGATCTACCGCAAAAATGCGCCACCCTGTATATATGTAAACAGGTAAAAACTGAAACTAAACCAGGACATGGATTCTAGGGGGCCTAGTTTGCATTCATTTGAAGCAATATTTTTAAAATTCAAAAGTCGGGGTCTCCTCATTAACGAATTTTTTCTACGAAAATTAGCTAAAAATTATAGAACATTAAACCATAAACTTAACTTAAACTACTGCGAAAGCATCAGAGAAAGGGTCTATTTAAAATGAATTTTCTGGAAAGATAGAAGTAAAATGAAGGACAATGGCGGTTAAAGCTGAAACTTAAGGGTTTGTAGAACACTCTTCCTGCGAGATTTTCTTTACATAACCCGTATTTGCTTTAGGTTATTTGCCTAAAAGTTGCCAATTTTGACGTTTCAAATCGCAAAATTGACGTTTTAAATACCTATAATTTTTATTGAATTTTCGTAGAAAAAATTCACTAATGGGGAGATCCCGGCTTTTGAATTTAGAAATTTTTTTTGCAAATGAGCGCGAACTAGGACCCCTAGAACCCATATCCGGGGTCAGTTTCAATTTTTATATGTTTATATATATATATATATATATATATATATATATATATATATATATATATATATATATATATATATATATATATATATATATATATTGTTATTGTATGGAAGTGGAGGGAAAACAATTTGAACATTTAATTAAATACCAAGATTTAAAAAGTCGTATGTTGTCTTGAGCAGAATTGAGAAAGCTTCAAAAAGAGGTGTCACTCTAAGGCTAGTTCTACTACCCCTGCCCAAGGCGTAGGTTCCAAGACGCCATCATGTGTCCCCCTTGAAAACACAGTCGGAGTGTCTCGGCGTTTCTTTGCTTTTTTAAATTCTGACATTTTCCAGGTGAGAAGTTTCAATTGGCACACCCCCTGTATAAAAAGTACTGCACAGTAAACTCATATGAGTAATTGAAGGCAATAGACGCATACCCCGTGTCTTTACATTTTGTTATTAAAATCTATCTACAATTGATAGTAATATATAGTAACATACTTAAAAGTTTTCTAAATAATATGTTTATTCAAAATAATGTCGGGTGCCGATGTGGCTCAGTTTGCAAACCGGCTGACACGGCCGTTTCTGGAAAAATGTTTGGGAGCAGCAAGGGTGTTATAGAATCGAATTTTCATAAGAATTGTATATGCGTATGCTAACTCACCTAACCTTTCCTTTGGAAAAACCAGTTTGATTTGGTCGGCTAAAAAACTTATATAAGCGATTAATTAAGGAAAAATTATAAACTGAGCAGGTAACTTCCATTTTGTATATAGCTTAAACAAGTTTGTTAACCGGCCCGATCAAAAACTTATCCATCCAATTTTTGCAGAGAAATTTTTCTGCGAATATTCGTAGAAAAAATATTCTTGGTTAATGAAGTGGACTAAATTGTTTTTAACATATAAAAACCTTGAATCTTGTGCTCTCTTTTCGTCTCCTGAAAGAAAAGTCTGGACGCAGCAAGCGCGATATGGTAGCGAATTTTCATAAAAAGGTTTTTAATAGCAAATATGTATTTTTTTAATGAAAGCAGGTATAACCTATATAGTAGACATAATACCATAACTCATCGAAATAATTGTTTGAAAAAGTACAAAAAATTTCTTGAGTGCCACCCTGTGATTTTCAAAATAATTTTATAAGATGCAGTTCAAGACACCCTATAATTAACGTATACAACTTTTTCTCATATCTTGTATATTAACAGTTATATTGAGCATTACCGTAGAAATGCGTCACCCTGTATATATCTAAACAGATAAAAACTGAAACTAAACCCGGATTTGGATTCTAGGAGGGCCTAGTTTGCGCTCATTTGAAGAAATCTTCTTAAAATTGAAAAGACGCGGTCTCTTCATTAACGAATTTTATGTTTGAAAATTAGCTAAAAATTATAGACCGTTAAACCATAAACTTAAACTACCGCCAAAGCGTCAAAGAAAGGGTCTATTTGAAATGAAATTTCTGAAAATATTTTAGTAAAATGAAGGACAATGATGGTGGGAGCGTTTGCAGAACACTCTTTTTGTGACATTGTCTTTATATAATCCGTATTTGTTTCAAGTTCTTTGCCTAAATGTTGGCAATTTTCAAATCCCGTCTTTGACGTTTTGAGGAAAACCCCAATTTTTGTTTCTTTAAATGCCCGTAACTATTTTGTCTTTAAACATAAAGACCTAGGGTTTGGTTCGTGGTTCACTATCTACAAGACAAATATGCGTACCAAATTTGTTTGCCTTCACTTTATTATACCCGAATATATACATTTTTCTTGAAATGAAACACAAAATTTTTCGGAAAAACCGGGTGGATTTTCCTGGCTAACGAACTTATCCAAGCCACTTGCAAAAGGAAGGTTTTGGATTGATGTTTCGGAGAAGGGTGATAGGCATGCCAATTTTCAATATTAAAGGATGCGACGGCATGCCTGGTAAATCAAGAAAAGTCAAGAATTCAGTTGGATAATTGACAATATCGTCTTCATTCAAAACAGTATCGATTGTCTTATACGTTGTCGGTTCGCCAAGTATTTTGTCTAGAATGCTGAAATTGATGGCATTGACATCGTTGTTTTTGGCTGCTAATATAGCACGTTCACTGAGCCACAGATAATATTTGTAATTATCTGCGATATTTGAGAAAACTTTATGAATCAATTGGTCTGTGGTTGTTTATACGTCTAACACACGGGAATTTGCCATTACCACACACACTGATTGCAATGTCTTTGTTTGTATTTAATTCACTCCACTTCTGTAAGACGTGCGTACTTATACGCCTGAAACACAGGCACTAACTGAGAAGGGTCGGGCTTTTGCTTTGCTGACACCAATCGGATCTTCTGCAGGTACCATTATATAAAGGTTGTACTAACCAGAGAATCCCATGCGCGCGTACCTCACAAAGGTTCGATGAATCGTAAAGAAGTACATAAGGGACAAACATATTTATTTTTGTATGTATAGAAACGTAGATAAATCGTTTTATTAACTCAGAATAATTCCCAGGCGTGTGGGCAACAACTCTTTAAAGTTTTGTCACAATCGGTTGGATGGTATAGAAATACGGACGTGAAAAACAAAGAAACAGACGTTCATTTTTATATAAACTAGTCAACAAAAAGATCGACAGGAGCAAGTTTTAGCATAATTTTCAATGAGCTCTTCCTTTTTTAAAACTTGGATTTTTTGATGTGGTTTGTACTGAATATGCAGAAGAACTTTTTTTTTTGGAAAAGTTAAAAATTTAATATTATGCTGGATGTAAAATAAAGCCGTGTAAAAGTTTCAAAAGCTTCTTTGTCCCCATTTTGTTTAAAAAAATGTATCTTCTCCCATTATGGATAATAAGTGAAGTATTATCAATGTCTCTATACGTTTTCTACAGTTTTTTGAACAAGACCTTTTGCAATTTTACAAGACCGAACTTTAGAGAGAATATTGCAGATATAATGGTATCAACAATGTCAACAATAAAAAGAATATTGGAAAGAAATAGAGAACATGGCGATCCCCAATACAGATGTCGGGTCCGCTCTGGTCGTGTCAGGAAAACCACCAGCAGGCGAGATCGTTCTATTCTTCGACATCCATGGTCGCCAAACCATTAGTGCTACAAAATGAACATAAATTTTCGAGCAAAAACAGGAATAACGATTTAGAGACAATTTGAAGAAGACTGCACGAGCGAGAACTTAATGCCCCCAGACGCACTGCCTGTCCTTTTTTCAATGCTGCTCACCGACCTGCAAGGAGAAGGTGTGCCTAAGTCCTGCCATTTGGGAATAGCAGATTGGAGTAGCGGCATGTTCACGGACAAATGTAAATTTAATTTGTTTGAATGTGATGGCCAAATTTTTGTATGGAGAGGAAATAACGAACAATATCTCAAGGAATATATGGATGAGTACCATTTGGAGGTCACGGTGTGCTTGTTTAGGGCGGTGTTATGTTAAATGGAAAAGCGGATTTAGTTATTCTAGTAGTAAAAACGGTGAATGCTGAATGGTACTGTGGTATGTATCAATAAAATTATTAATCCCTTTGCTCAAAACTTCAGGGACGGTTTTATCTTAGTGGACAATAATGCCCGTCCACACAGAGCTAGAATCGTCCAAGATGTTTTGAGAGAGAATAATATTGAACGAATGAATTGGCCTGCAAGATCAGCAGATATGAATGTTATTGAGCACTTGTGGAGCATGATGAAAAGAATATTGAATTAGGTAGAACATAAATTTAATAGTTTGGAGCAATTGACGAATGCAGTTTGGGTAGACTGGGAGGCTATTCCCCAGCATTTCGTTGCGACCTTGGTAAGCAGTATGCCAAGAAGGGTAGAGGAAATGCAGCGTGTCCCACTCAATATTAAGTAACCTATTCTTAATTAGGCATTAAGATGTTGTTATTAAATGTTATTATTATTATTAATGATTCCATAATAAACCGTAGCAAACCGCATAAACAATAAAAGTATTGAATTTTAGCCAACCTGTATAATGTAAAAACCTCATTTGAACAAAACATCATCTGATTAGGAAAAACTAAAGTAAATAAAGTTTCAAACCTCGCAAGGCCCATCAAAGTCCACCAGCGCGTTTATAAATTACAGTGCTTCTCAAATATCACTACCTATATTTTCATAATTTCTTTGTTTCGCCATGTATCAAATTCGAAAAGGTCTAAAGCAACAAAACCGCAAAAACATCTGGAGATACTGATCTTAAGTCACTTATTATCCATAATGGGAGACGATACATTTTTTTTAACAAAATGGTGGACAACGAAACTTTTGCTACTTTTACACGGCTTTATTTTATACGCAGCATAATATCAAATCTTTAACTTTGCCAAACAATTATGTTCTGCATAATCTAGACCAAATAAAAAAAAGTTAACTTTTAAGAAAGTAACAGCTAATTGAAAGTTGTACTAAAAATTGCTTTTGCCGATCTTTTTGTTGGCCATTTTATATAGATTGATTGGGTTTTTGGTCTTGCGTCTGTTATTTCCTTTAAAAAATCTTAACAGTTTTAAGCATTACTGTAGAAAATGGCTTCTAAAAATGACCGTTTTCAGTACATATAAAAAAATATTTGCCTTCAAGTCAGACCATTTGATTAGTTAAAAATATAAACTTAAATGTTCTTAGATTAGGAATATAATATTGAAAGGAATCATAGGTTAAACTTATTACCTACTCTTTCTATTTAAATTATGAACTTTTACCCTACATTAATATGCACCCATAAAATTATGAATTAGAACCTTGTGGCTATTGAACCGCTTTATAGGAGTATATATTATGTGAATAGGTGTTTTGTAATATACAATAAATAAATAAATTCCTTTGTACTCCTGTCCTAAGTGCAGTAACACTGTTTGGCAATAAAATCTATAATTTATGTTTATTGAACTAATGTTTTTAAAATACTACTCATTTTCATTGCAATTAACACAACTCTCTCCACTACTTCAGGTAATGATGTATACATTGTAATATTTTAAGTAGCTGTAAAGTAAATCGTGACAAAATTGTTACCTACCTGCTATAAATCTGAACTAAAGTTACAACTTATTTAGTAACTCTTAAGACAAGTCGTAATCATAAATTAACGTTATGCAAAATTTAAAAACAACCAAGTAATCCTATTTAAATTTTAGTGAATTCTCGTAGAAAAAATTCACTAGTTAGGAGATCGCGGCTAGGCCCAGTAGAACATAATCCGGGGTAAGTTTCAATTTATATATATATATATATATATATATATATATATATATATATATATATATATATATATATATATATATATATATATATATGGCTATAGAATTTCAAAACATCAAAAAATTTACCTTAAACAATAATCAACGTAATAACATTTGAGAAATGGTAAATTTGAGTAACTCTTTGTTAATAAAATATATTGCCTTTGTTATTTACTTTTTAGGTCAATTATGATAAGCACACTTGGAGAACCCAAATAATCACAACACATTAAAAAACCTAACGATCGTTTCACTAATCAAGTTAGCGTCATCAGAGGATAAATAATTCTAAGTATCTTATATCCACAAGTCTATTAGTGAATTTTCTTAAAAAAAATTCACTAATGAGGAGATCCCGACTTTGGAATTTTGAAAAAATTTCTTCAAATGAGCGCTATTTAGGACCCCGGAACCCAAATCCGAGTCAGTTTCAGACTTTATATGTTTATATATATATATATATATATATATATATATATATATATATATATATATATATATATATATATATATATATATATATATATATATATATATATTTATGTGTCATGTGTCATGTATATATATATTTATGTGTCACACCTATAACTTAAAAAATAATGGACCGATTTTGATAAAACTTGGTGAGTACCTTCCTTTCGCAAGTGGCTTGGATAAGTTCGTTAGCCAGGAAAATCCGCCGAGGTTTTCCCGGAAAATTTTGTGTTTTCTTTCGAAAAAAATAGATTTTTTTTTATATTTTCAAAATTAACAAAGTAAGGGCAACCAAATTTCACACGCGGGTTTATATCATTATAGGCAAGTTACATACCAAAATTTAGCTTTGTAGGTTAAAGGACAAAAAAGTTACAGGCATTTAAAGAAAAATAACTTTTGGTTCTCCTCAAAACGTCAAAATCTCGATTTTAAACGTCAAAATTGGTGAGTACCTTCCTTTTGCAAGTGGCTTGGATAAGTTTGTTAGCCAGGAAAATCCGCCGAGGTTTTCCCGGAAAATTTTGTGTTTTCTTTCGAAAAAAATTTATATCTCCAAAATTAACAAAGTAAGGGCAACCAAATTTTACACGCGGGTTTATATCATTATAGGCAAGTTACCTACCAAAATTTAGCTCTGTAGGTCAAAAGACAAAAAAGTTATAGGGATTTAAACAAAAATAAATTGGGGTTTTTCACAAAACGTCAAAGTTGCGATTTAAACGTCAAAATTGGCAACATTTAGGAAAATAACTTGAATCTAATACAGGCTATGGAAATAAATTGTCTCAAGAAGAATCTTTTACAAACCCTGATGTCTTAGTTTCAACCGTCATTGTCCTTCATTTTAATAAAATGTTTCCAGAAAATTCATTTCAAATAGACCCTTTCTCTGACGCTTGGCAGTAGTCTTAGCTCTAGAGTTTATCGTTAATGGTATATAATTTTTGTAGAATTTCGTAAAAAAAATCAATAAAGCTCAATATATCTGTTATTATACAAGATATGAAAAAAATTTGTATATATTAATTATAGGGTGTCTTGAGCTACATCTTAAAAAATTATTTCTACAATCACAGGGTGGCCCATAAGTCATTGGTGATACAAATTTTCTTTTTTTTTTAAATCAAACACGCCTTATGTTATTGCATTTTTGCATATTCCATCGAAATATAATGCATGTTTGTAAGAAAAAAATCCTGGACGCAGTAAGTGCGTTATGGTAGCGAATTTTGATCAAATGCTTAATATTTGAATAGCTCAATTTGCTATTAACCTATAAGGTTGACCCAGAAACGAGTTTTCTCGGGAACACTTTAAGTTTACTTTCGGAAATTTTTGTACATTTTCAAACAATAAAGTTATTTTGATGAAACATGGCACATTGTTTTTACTATATAGATTATACTGGTAACCAAATGTGATGCCTGCTTTCTTTAAAAAAACACATTATTGCTATTAAAAAATAGTTTTATGAAAATTCACTACCATAACGCACTTGCTGCGTCCAGTGTTTTTTATTATTCTGCAGGTAGTCGGTCACGAACGATTTAATGAGGGTCAACGACACCAAAATTAACCTTTTTCGTGTGGCGGAAATATCTGTATTCTTTTATTATCCATTGGACGTCCTTCTGCCGGTATTTATTTTGTACGGGAGACTACCCATAGGAGGCGGAGCATACATACACTTTTTATTATTACTGAATTTAGCAATATATATATATATATATATATATATATATATATATATATATATATATATATATATATATATATATATATATATATATATATATATATATATATATATATATATATATATATATATATATATATATTGCTATATGGAGTATTGGTAAAAATTGGAAAATGCTTTTAGAAAATGTCAAAATTGTTATGAATCTGTCAAATAAACCAGGCGAATTTATTGTAAAACATTATTACAACATGATTGTGTAATTATAGTACAAGCACAAGTATTCCACTTCTTTGTATTGACACAATGTATCATTACTCTGCTACAATAAACAATATATATATATATATATATATATATATATATATATATATATATATATATATATATATATATATATATATACTTTCGAAGGCATTAAGCTGTTCTGGTTGTCAACTTTTTTTTTAAGTTAATTTTAGATTCTCCCCATTGACGTGGTGATTATTATTTCAAATATATCAGGCGACGGAAGGTCTATCTATAGTACCGTACTTAATTGTGCTAAATGTTCTTTGAATGTAATTCCAATAGATCGTTTCGTTTGTCCGGAGTATTTAAGATCACAATCTTTACAACTTATTT
Organism: Tillus elongatus; assembly: GCA_964006375.1. Classification (NCBI taxonomy): domain Eukaryota; kingdom Metazoa; phylum Arthropoda; class Insecta; order Coleoptera; family Cleridae; genus Tillus; species Tillus elongatus. Next base: position 103,957,999 of record OZ023265.1, read on the forward strand.
TATAAATTCCCCACATTTTGGCTGTACTATCCTTGTCTTTTGGGTTACCTAGCAAGTTTTTTGAAGTATTTTTTGTTGAAAATGTTAGTTGCAAATTGGCTTTTGTAAAAATCCTATGTAGACCCCTCGTAATTCGAGGTTCAAATGGTAGACACACAAAGTTTTTTTCGGCTATCTCTCTTCTAAAAGTCGTTGATTCCCCCAACATTTTCTTTGTTTTCTGTTTTGTTAACTAATTTTTTCACTAGTGTATCCGTTATATTCCGCCACGTTCTTAATATACTTTAATTCTTTGGTATATCTGCTTTTACTTAAGGAAGTAATTGAAAAACTGGAGGAAAATATTATTCAATTAAACATTTATGATAGCATTATAAGTAATAAAAAAGAAGTGGCAGATGCTTTTGCTTAATACTTCAGTGCTTCGTAGGTAGGCATACGGTGTGGAAGTGCCTTTCTGATAAGCCATATCATTTGTAAAGTGATAATAATGTTTCTGAAATGGCAATTAAGAGAATTAATACTATTTCTCTGGATTTTAAACATGTGAAGAAAAAACCTCCAAATATATTAATACACAGGTGGATAAAAGGAACATTTGTATATACCATTAACCAGATCGAATGCATTCAATTTGATCACATTAAACGAAGAGTACGTATAAAACTGATATCTGATTTACTAGTACAAAAACTAAACAGCAAGTGAAAAATAAAGATTTAAAGTTTGTAGATGAGGAAGGAGAGTACCAAATAGAGATTCGTGATGACCAGGACTATGTAAGTGTCAGAATATATGATTTTCTAACAGACCTAGAAAATAGGAAAATAAAAGAAGAATTATAAAAATACGGTAAAGTAATAAGTATTATCAATGAAACATATCAAAGTGGAGGACAGGAATTATTTGCGGTTGAAAGTGGAGCCAGATTGATAAAAATGGACATGCAAAAAAAAAGTACCGTCATATTTAAGAATAGAAGGAGAAATATCGTTAGTTACTTATTTTGGACAGGAAAGAACGTGTATGTTCTGTGACGATGCCGCACACATCATTAGAGATTGTCCAAGAAAAAAAGGAAAAACAACTGAAGAGAGCTACATCGCCAAATATAACTACTTTAATATAATAGTTGCAGCACAAGACTGCAGTAAAACAGAGAAACAAAGTAGACAAATAAATGAAAACCTCCAACAAACCACATCGAAAAGAAGTATCGATATACCAGGGTATTCCGAAAAACAACAAGAACAAAACATCAGAAAAACAAAAAAAGACCAATATCCTATCAACAGGAACATCACCTATGAGAAACGAAGAAAGACCGAAAAGGAAAAAAAATCCACCAGCTCTAGTGAAGAAGAAACAAAGAGAATTGCAAAAATGAGAATAACGAAAACAGTGCAAGGGCTAAGTGCAAGTCAAGTAGCAGAAGTGTTGATAAATGAACAAACTCCAATAAGTGAAAGTGACAGTGAAAGTGACAAAGAAGAAAAATGTGATTACAGTGAAAAAGGTGCAGTGAATAAAAAAGATGAAAGCGAATCAAGACGAGAATTAGTTACAAATGAAGAAAAAATATCGATGGTCAGGAAAACATTTTTTTTCAGTGTAAGTAAATAATAAATAGACGAAAAGGTTCATATATATATATATATATATATATATATATATATATATATATATATATATATATATATATATATATATATATATATATATATATATATATATATATATATATATATATATAACATTCATACACTTACATACATTTGCCACAGTGAATTGTAATGGTATAAAGAGTAATGTGACACAAAGTTTGATAAACGATTTCATTATAAAATATGATATAGATGTCCTTTTTCTTCAAGAAGTTAATTCCCATGTATTTTCATGTTTAAGGGGATACAAATTTTTGTCCAATGTAGGCGATAACGAAAGAGGTACCGCAATAATAGTAAGGGAAAACATAATAAATAATATTACTTGCAACCCAGATGGTAGAGTAATTTCAGCTTGTATAAATAATGTAACTTTTGTAAATATTTACGCACCATCTGGAGCACAAAACAGCAAATAAAAAAGAACATTCTTTCAAGAAAATTTAACTACAAATTTAAATTTCAAAACGCCCTTGGTATTATTGGGAGACTTTAACTGTGTAACAAAAAAGAAAGATAGCCGTAATGATACAAATCTGTGCAAGGTATTAGCCAATATAATACAAACATTAAGACTCATTGATATCTGGGAACTTAATCACAAAAACAACGTGCAATTTACCTATATACGGAAAAACATTGCATCGAGGATAGATAGAGCATACATAAATAGTGAATTTTAATTTATGATTCATGATTGCAAAACTGTGCCTGTTGCCATCTCTGATCATAACAGTCTCATTGTATACATGAAAAAAGATACCGGACATTCTCATTCATCACATGGATGGGGATACTGGAAAATTAAAACTTCCAGCCTCACTGAAAACAATATTCAGAATTTTAAGCAGGAAATAGTCTAATTAAAGAAAATGGAACTATATAAAACAGATTTTCTAAAATGGTGGTTTTCTATATTTAAAAAGAAAGCAAAACAATTCTTTAAAGAATTTGAAATAAATAAACAAAAAGAGAACAAAAACTTACTAAACTTTTATAGTGAGGTATTATATGACTTAAATGAAAGGCTTTGTAAAGGAGAAAATGTTATTGAAGAATTTAGGGAAATAAAAACAATAATAAAACAAGTAAAAGAGCGAATCCAGCAAGAAAAATATGGTGATAAAAATAATGACAATATTAATGATAAGTACTCCTTATTTGAATTATTGAGAAAAAGGAAAAAATGAACCACGATTAGCTATTACTAATATCAAAAATAAAAATGAAGAAATTATAACAAAAACGCGTGAAATCTTAAAGTGCACACAAAAAATCTTTGAGAAAAAATGTTCAAAAAACCACTACAAATGAAACCGAGACCAAATGTTTACTACAACATTTGACAAAAGAATTCGACGATAATGAAAGGAATTTTAGGCAACAAAATAACAAAACTCGAACTACATATTGTGCTACAGGCTGCAGCAAAAAAGAAAACCCCGGGGCCAGACGGCCTCACATATGAATTTTATCATATTTTTTTGACGTGCTGGGTGCCGATCTTGTAAAACTGCTTAATCTGGTATTCAAATCTGGGAAAGATCTAGGGAGATAGTTTCCCGAAGCGGTGATAATTTTACTTCCCAAAAGCAAAAATCCACAAAAATTACAAGAATTTCGACCTATAACTCTTCTAAACTGTGACTACTAGATATTAACAAAAATATTACAAACAGATTGACAGTATATATTGATCGAGTTTTGGGAAAATAACAAAATGGTTTGGGTTTTAAATCAGCATTCAATAACTCGTTGTTAATCAGAGATATGGTACTGTATTTTGATAAAAACGTAGATGAACATGGAGCACTTCTCTCGCTGGATTTTGAAGAGGCCTTTGACAGGGTTGACCATGATTATTTGTGGAAGTTCCTGTCAAGGGTAGGAGTACCCGAGAGTTTGTCTAGTGCCATAAAGATTCTCTATAAAAATGCAAACTCAAGAGTAATGGTGAATGTATATTTGTCAGAGTCATTTAAAATAGCAACGTCTGTGAGGCAAGGTTGCCCACTCTCTATGATATTGCTTAGCTTGGCGGTGGAGCCCTTCATACGGTTAATAGATTTCTCATTAAAAGTGGCATAAAAGTGGATAACACGAACTCAACATCAGCTTCTGCGTTTGCTGATGATGTCACAGTTTTCTTGACAAACAGTACAGATATAAAAAATATTGTAAAAATAATAAACATTTACGAAAGGGCTCTAATGGCAAACTAAATTTAGAAAAAACTAATATATTACCACTGGGATCATGAGAGAAAACATACGGTATATCAAATCAACATTTTAAAACTGAACAAAACATTAAAATATTAGGGCTGCAAGTATGCAATAATTTCAAAAAAATGCTAGACGATAATTGGTCAAAAGTAATTAAAAATATACAAATAGAAATTGCACAAAACAATCTCCTAAAATTAAATCTTTACAAAAAAGTGTAATTTATAAACATTTATTTGCTATCAAAGGTATGGTACCTTGCACAGGTTTTACCGTTAAATAAAAGACATAGTCAGAAATTAGTACAGATCACTGGTAATTATATGTGGAAAGGGTGTTTATATAGAGATGCAAGACCAGAGCTCTACCTAGATTATACGGAAGGCGGCCTTAAATTAATTGATATTCAGAATAAAGCCGCCGCACTCTTTATAAAAACGTATTTACTATCATGTGACAAAAATATATGTAAAATAATGTACAGATCAATTATAACATCAACGTTTAAAGAAAAAAAAATGTGTATACAAATTATGAATTCAAAATAATAATACTTGCTATTAAAGATATCAATATAAAGGATGAAACTCCCATGTCAACAAAAGAAATATATAATATCCTGTTAAATAAAAACAAAACAACTTCTTCAATTGAAATGAAAATTAATAATATCAAGTGGACAAAAGTCTGGCCATTCCTAAACAATAAGTATATAACATCTGACTGGAAAACTACAGTTTTTGAGGTGATCAACAACATCATTCCAACTAGAGTGAAAACGAAAAGACATTCTATAGTAGCCGATGATTTGTGTATAGATTGTGGAAAACAAGACACAGTGTTACATAAAATAAAAAACTGTACTGTAAAAAAACAGAGAAATATGGGAGTGGACCAATAATTTCTTAATGTGCAACTTTAGAAAAAATCTAGAGAACGAAAATTCTGTTCACTTGTGGATGTCAAGAGATTTTGATAATAAAAAGGACAAGACCTATGGACATGGACAATATCGGCACTACTTTATTGTAATATTAAAAAATCATGTGATATAGTGTGCTTTAAGGATATTATTAGGGCTGACAGATATAGAAAAATTAAAAATAAATCCATAAAAAAAATTTCAAAGGGAATATTTAGATTTTAGGACACTGACTTAAGAATAATATTTGTATCTTGTAAAAATCTTACTTCTTGTGTTGTGAAATATGTAGCAAGTCTTAGTTAATAAAGAATTTAAAAAATACTTAACCACTTCCGTTGTACATAAGTTGAAAGCACATTCCCCAAGTGGAATGTCTAGAGACTGCACAGTTGGCAAGGAGATAGGTAAGAATACATGCTTTATATTGCCTCTCAGTTGAATAGAGATCCTTTTTTTCACAAATAAACTCTCGTGAAAAAATTATGCGGCTTTGATGAAATACCAGTGTTTCTTATTTAAAAAATGTGGGGACGTATTGGCAGATGCACTGGCAGATATAATAAATTCTTGCATTAGGTTGAGCTAGTTTCTGGATGTGCTGAAACTTGCTAGAGTCATTGCAGCCTTAAAAAAGTTTCGGGACTCAGCAAGTGCGTTATAGTAGTGAATTTTCATAAGAACTGTACACTATTATCATACGCCATATCACTAAAATTAGTACTTTAAACTTACACAGACCTTGAAGATCGATTTTAGAGGTCATAGTACGCGGACTTTTCAAGAATTCTTTTAAAAGTTTTACCATCGATATCTCTCTATTATCAAAACAATCTTTTGTTAGAACTCCCTTTGAGAAAAATGCCCAAAACTCCATTTTCTATTAAGCTAAAAAAATAACTTTTGCTATATCTATAAATAGTGTCTGTATAGAATTATCTGCCAAACTATAAACGTAGCATATATTTTTCCTTACTAATCGCCTGAATGATTTCTTTTTAGTCAACCTAATCAAACCGGTTTTTTCAATATCAACAATCACAAAATATCTGCTGAAAATTATAATTTCAGACTCAAAGGTGACAAAGTTATTGAGGCGTTCTAAACAAAAATGAGATCTTTTTCAAAACGTATGAAATCGGTACACTATTGCTTCTCAAAATGCCAAATAAAACAAAAAGAAAGCACACATTCATCAAGCCGGAATCGATCACACAACCGTCTGCGTAGAAGACAACACGCTACCACTGAGCTATCTAAGGATACGTTAACTAAGGTTGTTTACATGATACTTCGCACGGACTTCATATATTATGTTATATTAAAAGTATCTGTAACAATCAATTACATAATTAGTAGAATTGCTATTGAAACACATTCGATGACTGTTTAGATCTTATATGACCTCTTATGTTTAAGTTTAAAAATAAAAAAGAAACTATTTTAAAAGCTTTTTTATAGACGACTTGACATTGTTTACATTTACACTATATTATGCTACACTTTCAGTCAAAAACTGTATTTGGTGCCGTTCAGAAGCTGCAAGTATAGAGTATTTTAGAAATTGGTTAAATCCCCCAGTTAAATAACAATTAGGTACTTGGCAAATTTTTAATTTCATGTCGTCTGTCATTTGCGATATTTGTGGCCGAGATTTCACGAGTGTTGGTTCGGGTAGTATGTTTTATGCCTGTTATTTATTTTGTTTCATTACCTTTGGTGTATGGTTTATACCTGCTATCTGAATCAATCTAGCCGTGATAGTTAACTAGTCTGTCTGTCAGGCATTGGACATTAATCGCTAAGTCGTTTCAACTCATGTTTTTCAGATTTTATTTTTAATTTGGAGAAAACTGTAAATATTGTGAACCAAATTACTTAGAATTAACAACATACGTTTATTCATACCATTTATAGCCACACGTAAAGTCTCATTCCAGTTACTCTAATATTTGAAAAATACAGCGTTTTAAAAAATATTTTTGTATATTTTTGGGGGAAGAAAATGTCCGTTATAACATAATCTCCTTAATATTTGACAGCATGGGTTTAGACGGGGTCTATCAACAGAAACAGCTATGATAGATTATGTAGGTATTATGCTAGATTGGACCATGATGAGAGGGTTCCTACGCTATTTTTTTATCACTCCTGTGCATGATACCGTCGACAACAATTTTGTCGCAGATAAACTAAACTCGCTGTGTGGTTGATAACAATATAATTGTGTCGTACTTATGAAATAGAAAACTGTATTTCAAATTGGGAGACAACGAATCTGGTGAGTGTGACGTAACAGTTGGTACTCCACATGGTAGTCTCATCGGCCACCTGGTGTTTTTATTATATGTAAACGATCTCCCAGACTATATCAGGGTGTTTATGTATGCCGATGGCACTTCAATTCTTATTAGTGGGAGCGATGCTGATGAAGTTGAGGCAAGGGGAAGCAGTGTTCTGCAGAGTTTTTGCCAGTGGTGTTGCAGAAATAAATTAATTATCAACTTAAAAAAAAAACTGTTTATTAAGAAAGCTTCATTGGACATGCTAGAGAGAATCACCAGAATCTAAAACTTTCGATCAATAGTCACATCACGGGTGAGAAGGCAGCAACATTTCTGGATACATTCGTTGATAGCAGGCTAAGCTTTTAAAATCACCTAGAATATGCCTGTGGCAAGGTAAAGAGTGCATTTTTTTGGAATTCTAAACCTTAGTGAGAGCCTTGACATTAAAAACTTAATAAGCGTCTATTACGCAATGGTGTACTTTCATTTAAGCTATAATATAGAGGTGTAGGGTTAGGCAACTGATATCAAGAGACTTTTTATAATGCAAAGAAGGATTGTCAAGAGTTGTTTTTAACTTACCATATAACTGCTCTCGTCCGGAGGTATTCAGGGATCATCAGATTTTAACTGTTGCATCAATATATTTGTTACGATTGCTTACGTATATTTATAGAAATTAACAAAATACTAAAGAGATCTGATGTACATGCACATTTTACGCGTGGAAATAATTATTTCCATCTCAAAAAGCATAGGTCTCAGCATTATAAAAGAAGTCCCATCTATGATAGGTTACCGAAATCAATAAAAATGGCAAATACAGTGACTATCTTTCAAAAAAGACTAAAACAATTTCTTGTTACTAATTGTTTCTATAGTTTACAAGAATACTATGAAGAAACAAAGGGTGGATAAATAGTTGTTTCGGCAAATGCTGCAGATGCTTGTTGCTTTGTACTTGGCATTTTTCTCCCTTTAAATGTGTGAAACGTGCAACAGCTGCAATTCTTGTATTTATGTGATACGCAGCTTACATACACATATAGACAAAGGACACCACCCATAACTCACCAGAAGCCGGCCTTTCCACATTCGAGTGAAAAAGACCGACTATCTGAATATAGGACTCGAACCCGCGACCTCCTAGTCCGATTCTAGAGGTAACTCACCTCGCGAACTGAGCTATTCGTCCTGTGAAATGTTCATGTTTGCTGTACTTTTGTTTTAAATATAGAACTTCACTTAAATATATGTTACATACATGTTTATTAATAAATATATATGAACTGAGCACATGTTTTATTACTAGTTAAGTAACCTTTATTAAGACGTGTAAAAATAAACATTAATAAATACAGTTTAAAGTAAACAAAACGGAGGTGGTGTCAACATCTATAAATTGTTGTCCACACACACTGTCAAGCTCAGTAACAATTTAGTTGTCTTAGAAGTGAGACGTGCTTCAGTTTGCTCTTGAGTATCAAATTGTTCACTAGTGTGTTTACATTTAAACGTCTACAGTAAGTGATGTGCGTTACCAGCAAATTAAAAAAACTTCTGGTCTGGTTTATTTGGAGACTTTAATTATCGATAAGAACACTGGTTATTTCAATGCAACAAAATTGCGTTAAAGATTCAGACATTGGTTGAAAATTAAGAAAATGAAAGAGTTGATTGCCTATTACAACAGTAAGTTAAAGGAACATTTGGGGGGCGGGAATACCCGCCCCCTAGGTGTGCCGGAAGCAACATCTCAATTAACACCAACAACTGCTACATACTTGGTGGACTTTGGTGGAACACGAGCTGAAAACCATTCAATATCTGGTACATATGCGTGCAAAGATTTGATACTAAATTTGGCTTGTTGGGTATCCAATCATTTATATGAAAAATGCAACCAAATCATTTTTGATTTTTTCGTGAGCGAATTTTATCAGAAATATAGATACAACATTAAAGAAATTGAAGTGAAATTAATGGAGATAGATGATGACGTGCAGCGCATGTGAGAAACAAATGCTAAAGTCACAGAACATCTTGATATATCCCCAAAACCAAGTAACCCAGGAAAACTTTATGTTTTTGATTTACTTTCAAGAAATGAGAAAGACGCTACCTTTCCATATCATGCTGCAAGAACTCAAAAGAAAAGCTTTAGAAGAGCTGTCAAGAACTCTAAAAATAAACATCCCGATTCCGAAATGATCCTAAACATGTTGTATGATCCAAATTCAGTAAATCTCTAACAGAATAAAGATCAAATTGAAGTACCTTAAGGCGGATAGAAACGACCTACAAATAGCAGTTGTGTCTCAGGAAAAGTTTATTCAGGATATTATTGACTTACGACATACTTTTTAATTGATATATATATATATATATATATATATATATATATATATATATATATATATATATATATATATATATATATTGATGCAGGTCTGCGCAAGCGCATTTTTTCCCAGTGTTGGAATCATTGAACTTTTAATAGTGATTTTTATAACCATCTGTATTTCTGCTTGTTGGTTAAGTAGAGTAGCAATTTGCTAGACTTCGTCACCGTGAAATTCTTAATTTTGTCATGTATGTACGATATAGCTAATTAATAAAGTCATGTTATTATTATTACTATGTATATGTCATATGGCAAAATAAAAACATGAAATTCTACAAGGACTTTTATTTTATTCTAAGTACATTAATATACTAAATATAAATAAGCTTATTTAACATCATCTGAATTTGTCAAAGACTATTAGAAACACATATTTAACTTTGAAACTTAGTGAAACAGACGGATGAAACGTTACATCGTTGAGGTTGGATTTAAAAGTATCCACTTGTCATGCAGGTCTTTAAGATTTTTGTCTATTTCACCCAGCTTCTTCTTCAGCGTATTATTCTTTAACACGCCAATATCTTGTAAAACTGGAGCGGTTATGTTCTTGGTTAAATTTTTCAATTTATTTTCAAATTCATTTATTAAATCTTCCAACTCTGGTTTGTGCACAGCTTCAAGCAGTATGGCAAATATTCTTTGTGTTACCCAATTCTTTGTTCTTTCGATAGTCATCTATCCATGCATCAACAAATTTTTTATTTACACCATCTGTTGAATCGACAGGATCAGCGACGTTGCATAACCTGTGGTTTTGCAAATCAAAATCACCACTTGTTGTTCTTGGGAAAATCTCTCTTCCCATAGTTTTAAAATTAAAACGTTTATTGGACTGGGAACGTTTATCCATATATATTTTTATACTAAGCAATAGGCAGGCATATATGGTATGTATGTACGTTTACTAGGCGATAACACCAGCTCCCTTCAGATCTTCTATAATTGACTGAATTTCGTTATTATGAGCATTTATACCAGCAATTTGAAGCCGCTAAAAGTCTAAGTCTCTCAACCAACTCATATATATCATCTCAGTAGACATATTCTATTGGTTTATTATTTTGTATCATATAACTGTTGGTGCTGCTTTTTCTATAACTTACATTCTGGACACGAGGTTCGGTCTTTTGTTTGTCGTTGAGATGTGTGTCGTAACCAAAACCGTGAGGAGTTGAGGATGTTCGCGCTCGTGGATTTATAATTGGTTTTATTATAGTCAGATACTTTTCCGAGGTTCACCAGTTGGGATCGTATTTAACTTTATGAACACTGGTTGATTCTAGAATATATCTATAGTGTTAAAGATCGTCATAAGTATATCCCTTAGGTCTTTTCATAAAAACAAATTCTAACAAACATTGTGTTTGTGCATATCTCCTTTTATCCAGTTGAATTTCATTATTAGTGAAGTCTAAGTGTTTGTTGCATCTACCTGTATCTGTATAGTAGCGAACACCATTTAATCAGTGGTAGCAAGTCTTAGCTTTTAGGCTTTCATCAATCTCTTGAGGTGATGGGTTATCCTCTTTTGAACTTGTTTCCACATCTGGTTTAGCTTCAAAAACTTCATGGTCTTCAAGGAACTCGACTTTGGGTCTCTTTTCTGATGTATCATCGGCAGCTTCTTCTTTGATTTGTTCAGCTGTTGGCTGCAGATTAAGTGTTTATGTGTTTTTAGATATTTCACTTAGTGACATAACCATTGGTTTATATAAACTATGCAGAGCCTCATCATTCTCAGCTCTGCCAAGCTTTAGCATTAAGTTTTTTTTTTAATATGTTCATCAAGTTGTAAAAATTTTTCTGAATTTTTGTCTCCTGTTTACCCATCACTTAAATCTTACTAAAGTTATTTGTTTCAAACAACAACCTGTTCGTTGTATGCACCTCTGATGTAAATAACTTGTTAGTCGGTTACCGTGTTAAGAGATACAAACAGTTTGGTGGTTTACAGTATACTAGCTTTGAGTTGGTTGTCTGTTCACCTATCTTTCGTTACTTGTCTGTCTATCACGACAGCTGTTAGACAGCTGTCTGTCATGACGTGCTATCTGTCTGTCACGACAGCTGTTAAGCAACCGTGGGACAGCTGTTAGGCAGCTGTTAGACAGCTATTAGGCAGCTGTTAGACAGCTGTTGTACAGCTGTTGGAAAACTGTTAGACAGCTACCTGTCTGCCCTGCCCTGTCTGTCCTGTCTGTATTGTCTGCCGTTGGTTATAACCATTATATACTTAGATTAATATAAAGTGATCGAATCATTTTCTATTATGATCCTTTGTGTACATCAGTTTCTTTTACAATCACCAAGAGACCATACTTATTGTCTTTCCAGCATTGACAACATATATTTTTTTATTGTTTTAGGTCCATATCAGTCTATATCTATAAAGTATTTATTTTCAAAAAATGCTGAAACCTATATAGAAAAAGTTCCTAAGCATTAAATAAAAAGAAAGCCAAAATTCAGTACAACTACAAGGTACAAATAAAATGCAATACAAACAGAAATACACACTAAGCGCAAAATGCAAAAACATGGCCAGGCTTAAAACCAATTAGCTAATGGCTACCAAACGTTCGGCTAAATTATATGGTTCAATTAGCAACAGCCTACCATACAATTATCTTTCAAAAACCGAAAAAGAGTTTACACTCCTCGAGTTCTGAAGGAAGTTTATTGTGAAACCGAATGGCAGCATACAGTACATGTTTCTCATATAAGCTTAAACGATATCCACGATAAAATATCCGATCTAGTATTGTAGCAGCCTTGATTTGCATGCTCTTCTACAATATCCCTATGCTTAAACATATACACCAAAACTTTACAGATTGTACATACACCGCAGTTGCTGTCTGAACAACTAGCTTTTTGAAAGCTCCCCTACAGGAATCCTTAAAATTCAAACGTAATGAAATTTTTATTACCTTTTTCTGTATTAGAAGAGCTCTGTTGAAGTCCACATTGCTGCCCTAGAAAATGACGTCCTTGACATCAATACCCAGCAATCTGGCAGAAGACGCGAACTATACCAACTGACTACTTATAACTGGTTTTTTTTCGGAAGTATTAAGTCCACATTGTTTAGTTCTAAACAATATGAATTTTATCTTTTCATCATTAATTATAAGCCTGTTACTGCTAGTAGGCATAGCAGAGGAGTTCTGCAACCGCAACCACCACCGCCAGGCTCTGCGTGTGACGTTACGGTGACGAAACAAGATGGCGGGTTGGATAGAGAGAGAAAAGAGACCTGACCTGAGATGACGTAACCCAAGATGGCCGACCGGAAGTGAAAAATCTGGTGAGTTTGTAGTCAAAGTGATAAAACAAAGATAGTGGAAAAATAGATAGAGAAAATAGATTTAGAATGACATGACGTAATTCAAGATGGCCGACCGGAAGTGAAAAATCTGGGAAATTCAAATTTTTTAAAGACATTTAGACTAACCTGTCAAAATAAGAGAGCCCATCATTTTGGTTTCTGTGAAAATGGCAAATAAAAAATATGGCTGACACCGCAGGCGCAAACCAACTTTTTTATTTGTATGGTTAGACACCCATGTGTGGGGCATCACCGCATTCTTCACGACGAGTGAAATTCAAATATGATATTTGCGCATGCGCAAACCGAATGTTTGGAGTTTTCAAGTAAGAGAACACAAGTGGGGTATCATTGTACTCGTCTCGATGATAGGAGATAAAATATTTATTTATTTTAAATATTTATGTATTTATGTATTTATATATTTATATATTGATATATTGATATATTTATATATTTATATATTTAAATATATTTTTATTGCTACGCTGCAGCAGCCTCCTCTGTTGTCATCGTCTCCATCGTAAAAATATTTGTATTGGTTTTTTCTTCTCCTGGAAAATATCTGAAGAACGGCTTACTTAAATCAGCTCCTGGTTGGTATCGAACGAGCGATAATGCAAAGAACTGTGTGGAGCAGTAACCAGCTAAATATACGTCACACAATTCAACTATATGTCCACTTTCATAATCTTCACATGCAGACTCAAGTTCATCCATATAAGCTTGCTCTGTATGTTCAGCACTAATTGTCTTAGTGTTATGTGCGAGTTCTGACAGGAAATGAGATTAGAAACGAGGTCAGCGTGAGCACTAGCCGGAAATGAAAATTGATAATGCTGCAAGTTCTGACAGGAAATAAGAGTTGAAACGAGGTCAGCGTGGGCACTAGCCGGAAATGAAAGTTGACAATGAGTCAGCTGCGAGTTCTGACAAGAAATAAGAGTTGAAACGAGGTTAATGCTAGCACTGGCAGGAAATGAGAATTGATATGGCCAGTCTAGCGAGGTCACATGCAAGTCTCGACAGGAATTCAGATGTACCTGCGTGCAGCTAGCCCCTTGCTGCTATCATCTTGGTTGACATGCTTCTAAGTTCCCCCACGTGGGGTCCCATTTTTTTTACTAAATAAATATATAAATATATAAATATATAAATTCATAAATATATAAATACCTTAATATATAAAATAAATATTTTATCTCCCCTCATCGAGACGAGTACAATGATACCCCACATGTGTTCTCTAACTTGAAAACTCAAAATTTTCGGTTTGCGCAAGCGCAAATATCATATTTGAATTCCACTCGCCGAGACGAGTACGGTGATACCCCATATATGGGTGTCTAACTATACAAATAAAAAGTTTGTTTGCGCCTGCGCTGTCAGCCATACTTTTTATAAATAATTTTTACAAAAATCAAAACGGTGGGCTCTATTATTTTGACAGATTAGCTAAATGTCTTTTAAAAATTCAAATTTCATAGATTTTTGACTTTTGGTCGTCCATGTTGGCCGCCATCTTGAATTGCGTCATCGAATTCCAAATCTATTTTCTCTATACATCCATCCATCATATTTTTTTATCGCTTTGACTACAAACTCACCAGGTTGTTCACTTCCGGCCGGCCATCTTGGCCGCCATTTTGGATTACGTCATCTCAAGTCAGCTCCCTTTTCTCTCTCTATCGAACCCGCCATCTTGTTTCGTCACCGTAACCTCACACGTAGGCGCAAAGCCTGGCGGTGGTGGTGGCGGTTGCAGAACTCCTCTACTATACCTACTACTGCTGCATCGTCCTACAACTGAACGAAGCATATTATCGCATTTTGAAAGGAAGTCAGGAAAAGGTTTCGCGCTCACTATCAGATTGGTATCGTCCGCGTAGTTCATAAGACAATCCATTTTGCCGGTAATCTCATCTTTCAGGTCTATCATATAAATGATAAAAAGACGCGGTCCAAGGATATTTCCCCGCGGGATTGCCACACCGATTGGTATGACAGAGGAAACATATCGTACACCATTCCTCTTTAGGTTAACTTTTTGTGTTCTTCCACTGAGATATTACTTTATCCAATGCAATGCAACACACCTATGATACCGTTTTCCAATTTACATAACAAAATCTCGTGATTCAAACAATGAAATGCCTTAGTCAAGTCCATTAATATTCCCAGACGATGCTCTCTCTCTCTCTCTCTTTCTTCTCAAGACAATTTAACCACGAAAGAGTAAAAGTATACAAGGCTGTTTTAACGGATTTGCCTCTGGAATATCCATGCTGAGTATCCGTGAAAACTAAATGTATTTTTAAGAAACTTACCATATAGAGGAGCATAGCAGTTTCACATGCTTTGAAAAAGCTGGTAAAACAGTAACTGGTATATAATTTTTGGTTATCGTTGGATCACCCCCTTTATAAAACATCACGACTAGCGCCGCCCCGACCTGGTCCGAGAAAATCCCGTATGTCAAAGAACTGTTTATAATGTAGCACAATGGCTTACATATGTAAAGTATACAAGCTTTTATTATAGTATATAGTACAGTAATCTCGTAGGTACTCGCTTTATCTGTTGAATGTAACTACGTAAGCAGAATGGGCAATAACTCATATATTATGATTTACATAAAGAACTAGTTAAATCGAATAAAAACCTTGAGAGAGATAATTCATTCTTTGTAGCAAGACAAGATACCTACCCATCATTATAACTTCATTACCACAAAACAGGTGAGCTTCTATATGATTTTCCTCACGAAACCGTGTACTTAATTGCCCGTAAACGATGCTTGGGAATCATATGACACGTAGTTTTACAGTAAGAAATCACGTTATTTCATTAACAATGTGTATCACGTTCCGTTAAAAATTATATACCTTGCACATTCAGCCCACTAGGACTAATAAGTAGGTTGGTCGGTAACCATATATCACACATCTTAACGTAGATAGCTGTGGCATTTTGATGAAAGAAAACAATTATGGTCTTTTGTTTGAGACTGCACCTAATGTTACTAACTTGTAAAAAAAAGAACTAATTAAAACGTAATACGTTAGATGAAACATATGTTCTTATTCAGCGACAAAAAACGGAGGGGGGTCTTAATTCAATACCTATGATTGTTTTTTTGTATGCGTATGGGCACTGATCGCTTGGCAATTCCTGAAGTATTAAAAATGGTTCTGTGGTAATTTTTATATTTTTACTAAAAGAATGACATGCTTCTTTTAGATACATAGAGTTTATATAAATAAAAATGTATATAAATAAAAGTCGCTACGAAAGTTGTGTATTTGCGGTGAAATAAACTTATTTAGGACACACAACAGACAGTATATTTAAAACGACATTTTCTAGTTTATAGAGTTCAGCCAGTAGAATGAGGAAACTACATAATGTTTTTAGTGAACTCCCGACTTTTGAAATTTGAATAACCTGTTTCAAATGAGCGCGAACTAGGACCCCTGGGCCGCTTTTGATAAAATTTGGTGAGTACCTTCCTTTCGCAAGTGGCTTGGATAAGTTTGTTAATCAGGAAAATCTGCTTAGGTTGTCCCGGAAAATTTTGCATTTTCTTTCGGAAAAAAGTTATATCTCCGGAAGTGATAAAGCTATGGTAATCAAATTTGGTGCACAAATTTACGACATTAAAAGGAAACTATATACCAAAATTTTGATTTCTATGTTACAGGAAAAAAAAGTTATAAAAAATATTTTGTGCCAGATCATTTCTATGAAAATTCACTACCCTAACGCACTTGCTGTGCTTAGACTTTTAACTATCTTGAATCATGTTAAGAGCAAAAGATAATAACAAAAATTAAAGTTTCACCAATAGCGCAAACACGCTGTGGAAAAACTTGAGAAATTTCGAAATAAAGTGAGGTTCAAAGAATATGGACACGCAATTATTTCGGTCAAGCGTACCTAGTAGTGAGAGATTGCTGAAGTGGTTACTATCAAATACTTGACCCTATAGAATATGTGAGTGAGGTAAGGCGTCTAAAAAGAGGAACGTTATAGCGCACAGAAGATAAGGAATTTTTGTATGCATATAAGCACCGGACAATTACATATAATAGTAGAAAATTTTCAAATGGTTTATTAACAACTCGACACACAAAACGACACAGATCCGTTGTAGCGCCCTATAAAATTGGAAACAAATTGTTATTAAACGCCCAGAAGCTAAGCATTTTTTGTAAGGGCAAAAGCACAGAATATTTAATACCGAAAGTTGTTAGAATATGCCATAATCAACAACCTAACTCAGTTGAAAGTTACAGAAACTGAGAACTTCTGTGTGGCGCCATAAGCATCATGAGTAGAAATGCATCTAATACAAAAACTTGTAAGAATATGTCACCTTCCACAACTTGACTCAATTACAGTTGCCATTTATCATTGCTGAGACCTCCAGAGAAATAGTAACAAAATTAGAGACCTGAAACCGTTTCATATTAAACATAGATGTAGACTTTTTATCTACCTGTACAATAGCTTTCTTCTCTGCTGCCGACGCTGCCTTTCACAGGATTGTCAGGCAGAAGAAAAAGAAAAATATTTATATGCACCCATGACAACTATAAATGAAAATTAGTTGCTAATATACCTGATTCAACAAATTTTCAAAAAATAAATAAGAGTTTTACACCTTTTAAATATCTTTGTAATATACCTATGTCAATGTTTAACATTTTACTCCACTTTTACAAACCAAAGATGAGCGAGAAACTAGTTTTAGAGAACCTGACTACTGATAAATGAAGTTTACGTTTACTTTTTTACGTAGTCGATATTTGTCTTTAGGCTCTGGAAATTTATCGTTGCAGATTTAATGGTATATTTGATTTTTTTTGCGCAATAAGTTTGAACTAAGATTTTTTTTCGTAAGTTGAATGTTTTTTTTTGTGCCTCTTCAATTTTCTCCCAAGTTTTGGTGAGGTCAGATCAGGTCGTTCAGATTTGATTAGTATAGTGTTTTGTGCACAAACGTAAAAAAATTCTTTGTATTTTATTTTTATTAATACTCTGGACATTCACTGACTCACTTATTAATAGATATAAAATGTAACCTAAGAAAAACAAAAAATTTAGTTACAAGATCAACTGACAACTAGGTACATACCAAGATTAACGGCAGGAGCAATACTGTTTTTGTTAACCCAAAACGAATGCGATCGTCAGACCGGAGTCACCAGATGACGCGTTTTGAACAAGTACTGAACTAAGCTGATACGCAATATAATATCTTATTTCCCTGTATTATGGCCACGGCTGGCTCTATTTTTGTTTGTGCTAATTAAAAAAACAAAGATAACTTATTTAAAGTTAAACCAACGTCAAACTAAGTAATTATTCTCTTTTTCAAACTATTTTTTTTACAATTACATTAACAATAACTCTAAAATTTAAACCGAACGACAAATTATAAAAAAGTCTGGACGCAGCAAGTGTGTTATGGAAGTGAATTTTCATAAAAATATTTTTAATAGCAAATATGTATCTCTAATGCAAGCAGGCATCAATCTGGTTACCCGTATAGCCTATATAGTAGAAGCAATGTACCACATTCTATCAAAATAACTTATTGTTTGAAAATGTACAAAAATTTTCCGAAAATAAACATAAAATGTTTCCGAGAAAGCTGATGTCTTAGCCAACAAACCTTAGGTTAATAGCAAATTGAGTTATTGAAATTTGAAGCATTTAATGAAAATTCGCTACACAAACGCACTTACTGCGTCTCGATTTTTTTCTTACAAACATGCATCATATTTTGATAAAAAATGCAAAAATGCAATAATATAATGGTGTTTGTCAAGGAAAAATTGTAGGGATCACCAACGATTTATGGACCATCCTGCGATTGTCAAAATAATTTTAAACAATTTCAGCTCAAGACACCCTATAATTAACCTACACAATTTTTTCTCGTATCTTCTATAATAACAATTATATTGAGCTTTACCGTAGAAATGCGTCACCTGTATATATGTAAACAGTTAAAAACTGAATGTAAACTCAGATATTGATTCTATGGGGACTAGTTTGCGCTCATTTGAAGAAATCTTTTTAAAATTCGCGAGTCGCGGTCTCCTCAATAATGAATTTTTCTACGAGAATTACCTAAAAATTCTAGACCGTTAAACCGTAAACTTAACTAAAACTACCGCCAAAACATCAGAGAAAGTGTCTATTTGAAATGGATTTTTGTAAATAGTTTAGTAAAATGAAGGACAATGGTTGAAGCTGAAACTTATAAGGGTTTGCAGAACACTCTTCTTGCGACATTTTCTTTACATAATCAATATTTGTTTCAGGTTCTTTGCCTAATTGTTGCCAATTTTGACGTTTCAAATCACGACTTTGATGTTTTGAGGAAAACCCAAAATTTTCTTTTTTTAAATGTTCATAAGTTTTTTGTTTTTAAACTTTCAGACATACATTTTGGTACGCGGTTCTCTTTATAATGCAAATGAGCATATTAAATTTCATTGCCGTTACTTTGTCATTTCCGGAGATATAAATGTTTTTCGAAAGAAACCACAACATTTTCTGGGAAAACCTGAGCTGATTTTTCTGGCTAACGAACCTATCTAAGTCACTTGCAAAAGGAAGGTACACAGAAAATTTGATCAAAAGCAGCCTGTTATTTTTTGAGCTGTCGGGTGTGATACATACATACATACACAAACATATATATATATATATATATATATATATATATATATATTTATATATATATATATATATATATATATATATATATATATATATATATATATATATATATATATATATATATATATATATACATATATAAATTGAAACTGATATGGCCTCGTTCGCGGTCATTTGAAGATATTTTTTCAAAATTCAAAAGTCGGGATCTCCTCATTAGTGATTTTTTGAAGAAAATTCACTAAAAAGAAGAAATTATATAGGCCATATCTTCTTATACAAATTCGGCAACAAAGTATCTCGAGAAGTGCAGCAATGTTTTATGTCTCATCAGTTCCAACAGTTTCTTGTGTGACGATTTCAAATCCCCAGGCAATCATTACAATTTCGTGGTTCGGAACCAAATTATTTGAATCTTTGAACTACTTTTTTACATTTAGTAACTAGAATGTCGTATTGTTAACGATGGAAGATTTTTACCTTTTGCTGCTATAATATTCTTAGCCTGCCTATACATAATATAATAACTGAAACAAATTACGATTTGAAAATGCGTTCTAAGATTTGGTCGTTTCTTTGCTATAGATGTTCAATCGTGTGTTGAGGATAAGTTATTTAACTGCGTGAATTATAATAGGATATCAGACAAACTTGAAATAAATGTTTTTTAACACACACACACACACACACACACACCATCACACTCACACACACACACTCACACACACGCACACACACACACACAGATATATATATATATATATATATATATATATATATATATATATATATATATATATATATATATATATATATATATCAGCAGAATTTTTATTTTCCTATAAGTAAAGCATATCACATGAAAATGTAGAAATCGCTGACAATCTCGACCTTAAGCTTTCAAAAATTATAAAGTTTTAACGTCACTGAGCTCGTTTTTGGCAAGTTGTTGACTAAATATATGTATTGAGAATACTCACTTCGTATGTTCTTTGTTAACCCAAATGCTGACAATTTCCTCTTTAAAGAACAGTAGATTAGCTTACCGAATTTTTTGAACCCTAATAGACTTTGAAGCTTTTAACCTTTAGTGGGGGTGACTTTGTCCCCCTAAATTTGAATAGAGAAAAGAATAAAATAGAGAAACTCTCTTGGAGATCGTTAGTCTCCAGGAGTAAGATTTTCCTAAGGTTTATCAGGGAAGTCTAAAGATCTGTTGATTTTAAAAACAAATAGTTGTTTATTTCATCGACAAAATTATATACAAACAATAATAATGAGAATATTATAATGGTAATTTAGAGTTTAATTTTGACTACGGTTGACTGTTTTATATTTAGGGTTCTTGTATATTTAGTTATATAATGACTCACGGGTGTTTAGTAATATATATTTAATAAATAGTAAGACAATAATGACAAAACCTTACAACAATTATTAACTGATACATTTTACACATTGACGTCCGACCATCCGGCATATGATTCTCTTCACTGACCACTGTCATTAGCACAAAACAACTTCAACAATACACCACCGTGTATTAACGGCACAGAGTATATCTACATTTTATATCACGCTTTTTGTAATTTAGTTCACTAAGTAATATCTTAATTTAACCAAAACAATATCTCCTGGGAGGTTTGACAATTCTCCCTGATTTAGTACGATAATAACCAGTTGGATCGCTTGGTATACTGCCTGAGGAACTCGACTGTGACTGTGAACTCATTAGTGAGTTATTAGTATTCTCATTACTAATGAGATTTGACGAACCTATATCTGAAGATTATAACTCAACTGTGGTGAAAGTTGATCACTATGGAATTTTTTCTTTAATATGGAAGCTGATGGCTTCAGTACGTCTATATTCAGTACCTGACGGAGCTTTAATTACGTACGATCTAGGAGTATCCGCAAGTTTCGAAACAACTCCTGGCTGCCAGTGACTATCAGGATTTAATTTAAAATATACTTTATCTCCTATGTGTAGTTCTGAAAGAGGCTTTGAATGTTTATCATAATAGTACTTATATTTTAACGTTTTGTACTTAACTGCTTTTCTATGTTCATCAAAGTTAACGACTTTAGGCTTAAGATGTTGAACTATTGTTGGAATTTTCGTTCTTAAATTCCTTGAGAACAAAAGTTGTGCTGGTAAAGCTGTATTTTCTTTCGAAGTTGTTCTCTGCTGAAGTAGTGCTATATATGGATCACTTCCTGATTCTTTACATTTGTTAAGAATTTCCTTAACAATTTTGACTGCACTTTCTGCTAGTCCATTCGACTTTGGATAGTGAGGACTACTTGTGATGTGATCTATATTCCACGAATCTGTGAATTATTTGAATTTAGATTAATTAAATGGTGGACCATTATCTGTTATCAAGGTACATGGTATGCCATGACGTGCAAAAAATGCTTTAATATGTGGTATGACAGTATTTGCATCATTAGACGATAAGAGTGCAATTTCATTATAATTTAAATAATAGTCTATTAAGACTATATACTTTTTACGAGCAAATTCTAAAAAAATCAGCTGCCACTGTTTGCCAAGAAAAATCTGGTTGTGAATAGGGTATCAGTGGTTCTTTTATATTTTTTCGTTGGAATTTTGTACAAACATGAAACTGTTCAGAAATGTTTTCGACTGATATGTTGGGTCAAAAAATTATACCCCTGACATGACTTTTCATACGTTCAATGCCCATGTGACGTTCATAAATAGTCTGTAACATTTCTTGACGCAATTTACTAGGAATAATAACACTAGTCCCCTTAAAAACAATGTTATGTATGAATCTTTTCGTGAAAACTCCAGTAAGGTTTAGCAAGTTGCTCTACCTGTTGTTTATTTTTAGGCCATCCTGACTTGTACTATTTTTTTAATAGTCTTAAGACTTCATCAGATTCAGTATATTTTCCAATTTTTTCAAGACATTTGGGAGATATAGCTATATTTTTGCTTAATAAATTGACATGAACCTCTAGTTCTTCGTCTAGACTTATTTCAGTCTCAGGTAATGCTGCACGTGATAGTGTATTAGCTATGTACATAAGACGACCTGGCTTATACATTACTTCAAGATCACATGACTGTAACTGTAAAAGCATTATCTGCAATCTACAAAGGACATCCGCTAAAGATTTTTTTTAAATAGTGACAAGTGGAGAATAATCCGTTTCTATTAATGTCCTCTGGCCATATATATATATATATATATATATATATATATATATATATATATATATATATATATATATATATATATATATATATATATATATATATATATATATATATATACTTGGATGCATAAGCTATAGGTTTGCCGGACTGTAGAATCACTGCACCTACCGCTGACATAGAGGCATCGACTGACAATACTATAGGTTTATCTACCCTAAAATGTGAGAAGACTGGTGCTTTTGTAACAAGTTTTTTTAATTTGCCAAAGACAGCATCATGTGAACTGTTCCACTGATATAAAGAATTTTGTATAGAAAGCATTCTTAAAGGTTCCGATTCCCTTGACAAATTAGGAATGTATGACGCAAGGTAATTGACCATTCCAAGAAAACTTTGTAAATACTTTTGATCTGAAGAAGTTTTGATTTCACAAATTGCCTTAACTTTCTTATAATCTGGAAACATATCATCTTTAGAAAATATATGTCCCATATAACTGACTTCATGTGAACTAAATTTACATTTCGACAAATTGAATTTTACGTTGAGATCTTTTGCCCTGCGAAGCACTTGTTCGAGTCAACAATCCTGTATAGACTGATTTTGACCACGGACTATCAAATCATCTAAGTATATTCCAACTCCTTCTATATCACCAAAAATTCTGTCATGACACGGTGAAAATTTTTTCAAGAGCACAATTTATCCCAAAAGCTAAGCGTTTGAATCTATACCTGCCGAAGGATGTATTGAAAGTGAGAAGCTTTGAGCTCTCTTCATCCAATGGTATAGCCATCGTATAGCCCAAAATCCGGAATTTCCATCTAATGTGGAAAAACACATTACCCTGCTAAACTAGAACGTACAATGTCTATTGTTGGAAGCTGATAATGTGACCTTTGAATGGCTCTATTTAAATTTCGGTGATGTAAACATACTCGAAGGCTTCCATTCTTTTTCTTGACAATGACTATTGAACTTACCCACCTTGTAGGTTCATTTACTTTGACAATAACTTCATCTCTTTCCATTCTAGCAAATCCAGCTTTCAATAGTTCATGAAGCTTGAAAGGTATTTTCTGAGGTGGATCTATAACTGGACAAACACTTTCATCTACTCACAACCTAAACACTTGGAGAATGCAACCTAGACCCTTAAAAACTGATTCATATTTTATGATAAGTGAATTTGTACCTGTAGTTCCTCTAATTGATTGTATTCTTTTTATCAAGTCAAGTTCCTGACATGCAGCAAGACCAAGGATCGTATTACATGTTATATTTACAACTATACATTCTATTTCAGAAAGACTATATATATATATATATATATATATATATATATATATATATATATATATATATATATATATATATATATATATATCAGTTTAATGGAACATGGCTTTATTACATTAAAATTGAGGTTATATTTTATAAATTGCTTATAAGGCATAATATTGGCTTGTGCACCAGTATCCAACTGACATCTAAGAGATACATTATTTATTTTAATGTTTATAAACCAATCTTTGTCTGTTTGAAAATTACAACCTATTCAAGAAATAAACACTTCATCCTTCTCACTACTATTATCATTATTGCCAATTTCAAGAGTAAATGAACTGACATTTCTCAAATTAGACTTACAAAATCTAGCATAATGGTTCATTTTATGACATCTATTACACTTTATACCAAAAGCTGGAGATTTAAATTTATGGATCTGACCACATCTGCTACATATCTCTTTATTATTATCATTATTATTAGGACTGATTTTACCTGATCTATTTCGACGTTGATCTCGACTATGAACTGACCTTGTTGATGATTTCGAGCTTCTTATATGATAAATTTGTTCATCCTACATTGACAAATTATTCCTTGTTCAATTATTGAGCCCTATATTGCATTAGTTCCATAGACTTACAAATACGTACTGCCTTTTCAAGAGTGAGCTGATCTTCTTGAAGTAGTCTTTCCTTAATCACTTTATTTGTTCTGGTAACGCCACAGATTAAAATGTCTTTTGCAAGGTCTTCACGTAGTTCACCAAACTCACATGACAAGCTCAACTTAATTAGAGCTGTGACAAAGTCATTTATTGTTTCAGCTGGACCTTGAATTCTTGTGAGGAATCGATGTCTTCCTACTGTGATAATCTTTTGTGGAGTGAAATGCTTCTCGAATTTAGCAATAAGATCCTCAAAAGTAGTTTTTCAGGTTAGACATTAAAAGAGTTAAAAATTTCCATTGCAGGTTCACCAATATCATGCAATAATAACGCTACTTTACGTTCATTTGAGTCATTTGGATAATTTCCAGCAACCAAAAACAATGTAAAGCTTCTAAACCACGTTTTCCATTTTTGACTCAAGTTACCCTCTAATACAAGTGGTAAAACCCTTCCTCCAATGCCAGTTGATTGGGAAACTCGACTACTATTATGTTGTACTTCATTTGACCCTTCTCGACCGACTTTATCCTCCATTATTCTGATTGTAATTGTTCCAGAATGTTGGCTTTTTTCCTTTTTTTTTTGGACCAGTTACTGTTACCTATATGGCAACCTCATTTTTTTACCACACCTGACACAATGTTATATTTAGGGTTCTTGTATATTTAGTTATATAATGACTTACGGGTGTTTAGTAATATATATTTAATAAATAGTAAGCCAATAATGACAAAACCTTACAACAATTATTAACTGATACATAAGACTAGATGCATTCTCGCAACAATTAGAACCGGAGCTGGCGTGACAACATACTACTTGGTTCCGCAACTAGGTGGCGGCACGTCCACCACTCACTGAGTATTTTAACTGATACATTTTACACTTTGACGTCCGACCATCTGTCATATGTCTCTCTTCACTGACCACTGTCATTAGCACAGAACAATTTCAACAACACACCACCGTGTATTAACGGCACAAAGTATATCTACATTCTATACCAGACTGGTACACAATGTGTATATTGAGAAAAAATAATGCTGCAAATTGAATCATAACTTCCCGATAGCTGTGATAATTTATTCTCTTCAGAAACATTCCCATGGAGTGAATTTAGGGTCCGTGACTTGACAGCAAAGAAATTATTCGGATTCTTGTACCCATAAACTTCTGAAACGTTATATACCTCGAGTTTTAACGAAAAAATGTCAATTTTCACCAAATGGCCCCTCATTTATCCCCTACACCCTGAAACGATGTTACCCAAAAACAATTCTAAGCGTTCCTTTGTTGAGTGCTGACTGGATACCAAATTTGAAGATGATATCTCAATTCCGCCTACTAACAGACAGACACACAGACCGACAGACCGACCGACCGACAGAAAAAAGTCTTTGTTCCAGAATACAGTTTTCTATATGATTTGAAACTTTTTACGCGGTTTTAGCAAAAAAAATCGAAATTTATTGCACCAATATTCCACCCCCACACATTCAACGCCTAATTTAATTTCAGCACATAATACCAGATGTTTGATGAAATTGAAGGTTTTCTAATAAAAAAAAAACCTAAAACGTTACATTACTCTGGTTTTCACGAAAAAATTTCAATTTTCATCAAATCACCCCTCCGTCATCCCCTAATCTCTGGAGCGAGTTTACCCACAAACAATCAGAACCGTTTGTTGTCGGATGCTAACTGTATGCCGAATTTGAAGACGGTATTTCAATTTGTGCTAAAATTATCCTGTCTACAAACAGACCTACAGACCGACAGACAAAATAAAATTTTGTTCCCAAATCATGTTTTCTATGTGTTTTGATACTTTTTTGGACGTTTCAGCGAAAAAATGTTTTTTTGAAATTTTTCTCGCCGATACGAAACTTTCACACGTTGTGAGGATCTTGGAGTAAAAGAAGAAATTATCTGATTTTATTCCAAGTTTGCCCAAACACAGTTTCCCGTAAAATCTAATCGCAGTATTACCCTTTTTTCCAGCTGATTCGGTCTCCGATCTTTAGGAAAGTTTTACTAGGTTAATGCAACAAACATATACCGATATCCTACAATGCCTTACCACTCGTACCACACCTGGGAACCAATGAGTAAAACATTTTTAGGCCTCTGAGTTCAAGTTATGTTGTGTACTTTAACTTGGAGCCTGGAGGCAACCCGATGACACATATGCTATTTATTATTAAGAGTCACAGAATACAGCTAGAAATGAGATGCAATTTAAGTTTTATAAAATCTCTCGGTTATTAGTTGAGTGCGTGGACAAATTAGAGAAACAAAATTCTAATTACCCCGACAAACTTTATCTATTTTCTTAATAAAATCCCTTGAGAGGGCTGTTCAATAAAATGTTTAAAATACACTATATTTGTAGCTTGTTGAACTGTCGCAATTAACGCCTTAGACTCAAAGTCTAATATATAATAAATAGATCAAGGTTAAAGGAAGGCAATAAATATTTTTTTAAAGAAATATAGCGTTTATAAAAAAAAATACAATGTTTTTGTTAAGCCTTGATTTAACTTTTTTTTTGTTACAGAATTTGCTCAAAATCACTCATTGCCTAGAGTATGTATCCAAGCATAAGTATCTTATATTTCAGGCCTTTTGGATTCCAAATAAAAACGTAGTTCAAAGTGAAATGTAAAATATGTCATACCTTAATTATTTAGTCAATATGTCTGATCAAACTAGCGCGTTTCGGCACCATCCGTAGACGAGCTATTTCCTAGGAGATGGAGCAATAAAAATCTTAGTTTGCAAATACAACATGATAGTAAGTGAGTGGTGAGACACGAAACTACACACTTGGTGTTGGAGGGCTGGCTACCATAGCCGTTTTACTTTATAGGTGTATTTTCGCTACAATTAATTATGCCGTACTGAAGAGCTCTAATGAGAGCGAAACCGGTCTACGGTTCTAATTGTGGCGAGAATTCATCCAGCCTAACATGATAGTATGGCGTTTCATTTGAGTATATGAGAAGTTACCATGAATGAAATAAAAATGTAAGCGAACCCCGCCCACATCTTCTGGAAAGATCAGTTTATTTGCTGTTTCCTCTTCTTCCATTTACAAGGCCAAAATAATAAGTATGCTTCAATCATTGAAATGCATTGAAATGAACTTACGCTGGAAGGGTCCCGGCAGCGATTTTACGTTTCCGTGTTCAACTCAAACCGACGCGGTCTTGAAATAAACACGGGAAAGTATTGCAATATTCATTGCCAAACCCGTGTTGATATCGAGGCGCCAGACAATGAACCACGCACGGATTTGTTTGGAAACAAGCCGCATTTGTTCACATCCAAAACCGTGTTGATTTTAAGGACGAAATGGTTACATACTGTCTCTCACATGTTGCTTACTAATGGCGAGAACCATTGGCAAGTGCAGTGCGCACTTTCTATCGTTTATAAAAAATATACAAAACAATAAGTTAGAAATACACCCAGTGCGCACTGGTTGCCCAATGGATTTCGCTATGAATTTCGCGATTGTGGCAATTGGTCAGCTGCAACAACAGCTGATTCAAATTGTTTTATTTCCGCTTTGTTTGAGGTTATCGCAGTTTTGAATTTACCGGCTAAGTCATGGAATATTTTAAAAGTTTCCTTCGTAAACACACTAAAGTCTTTGAAATTTTAAAGTTCGAAGAACACTCTTCTGTGAATTATGTTTGCAAGGTGTAATGTGCGTTATTTTACACTGGAACTTACGATGAACAATGTAGTTGTTTAGTTAGCGCATTTTCTTTAGAAACAAAGACAAATTGGATAATGATGCGTCGATTCCCAAAACCTGTACGTTACGAGTCCCGAAAATTATACGTTTGTCAACTAAACAGAAAGAAACAAATCGAAAAACAAGACAAAAGGAGTAAATAGAAATTTCGATTGTAAGGCAAATATATATTAGGATTTAAAAAATAACAGAATGTACTTTGAAAAATTCGCCTCTATTAAAGAGAGGTTTAAATGTCACTATAGACATTAATTTCGATATTTCCCATAGGGTAAACGTAGCACAATCTTTAAGCCTAATACGTTTCTCTGAAGACACAAAACAGACATTCATATCCTATTTTAATTCGGGAATGACAGCTGCAGCAGCTAAATCGTATCACGTGTTTAGCATCATGGAGAATAGTGAGAAAGATGCATATGAAGTATTGTCTAATGCTCAAAAATATCCTCTTGATCGTCAGGTTACCCATTTAATGAACAGTGGCGGCTCAAAAATTACGGCAGTAGAGACAAAATGGATATAGTGGACATTTTAAAAAGACAACAGACAGAAGTACTAGATCTTAATGTTAAAATGTGTATTGTAGAGGACCCCATTATTTGGGTTTTAGTTACTCCAATAATGCAGAGTTTTTGTTGCGGGGCTGGCTGATGAAATAATATTCATTGACAGTAGCGGATCATGCGATCAGACAAACACGTGTGCGATTTTTTTATTCGTTGCTACCAAGGTTAGTGCTTTACCTTTGGCTGTTATACTACATACCAGTCAATCAATCAATCAGAGGACAATTATACTATTGTCTTTCAAACAGCAAAACCATTTCTTGAAGAGACATGTAACAAAACATTTCAGCCAGAGTTAATAATGACAGACGATAGCAGTGCGGAGAGGACCGCCTTAAGGGAGGTATTTCCTAATAGTAGATTATTGCTCTGCATATTTCATGTCAATCAGGAATTGTGGCGTTGGTTGTGGTAAAACTAACATGAAGTGGGAAAAGAAGATCGGCAAACTGTCATGAAGAGATTTCGCAGTGTAATGTTTGCAAAATCAATGCATGAAGCAGAAATAAATATGTCTAACTTGCTAAATAATGACAAAGTTAAAGATATAAGAAGTTAGGTACTTATTTATTAAACTTATGGGACCGTCGTGAATGGATATTTAAGGACATTGTACTTCAACGGTGTAAAGTCTTCAACATGTGCGCTATACTACAATTTATCACAAAAACATTTGAATCGTATCACAAGAAGAGACTCATGCAGTTTGCGAATGGCAGATCACGAAATCTTACGATTGCATATGAAAAATTTTGTCAAAATAGTAAGGGAATAGATGAAATAGTGAAAGTGGATAATGGTGGTACATGTTTTGTAAAGTCAAGTAGTCATTTATATGTGGTGAATACTGATATGGCCACATGTGAGGATCCAATCAGGTAGACCCCGAAAGCTTATGAAGGCCGAATAAGAAAACGTCCTCGTTCTCATATTTCTCTTAATATTAACAATAATGTACCTGTTGCAAAAAAAAACATTAGTACATACCTTCCTACATAATGAAAATTATTTTGATGTGTTTGTGAAAATAATATTTAGTTAAATATAGGTATGTTAGTGACAAATAAATTATGTATAACTAGGTACCTATTCTTTGTTCTGTGCGTAGGTAGAAAACTCCAAAAGATTGATTGAAACATTTCAGAAGTTATACAACATTTTTCGTTATCGACTTTCTGCAATTTGAACATGAATCGCCACATTTTACAGGGTGATTGGGAATTTTGCAGATGCACACTTTTTGAGTTAGAGGTGGCTGTGACGTTCATTGATTTCAATAGGTATTGTCAGCAATGCTCCATCATAAAAACCAATAAAAAATAAGTGAGGTAGGCTATACCTACTACTTCCCAATTTTTTCTTCAATATTTTATATTGATATAAAGTATACAAATAAAAATTCGTTTCGCTAAATCTTTTTTATATTGTTAGAATATTTAACACCATTTTGTTCGATTGCTCTAAACGTAAGTTATGCGATCCTTTTTGTGATGAGTAGTTTTATAAAAAAAATTTGGTCATATACGAATGTCACTAAGTGAGTGGCGAACGTGTCGCCACCTAGTTCGGAACCAAGTACTATGTTGTCACGCCCGCTCCAAATAACACAGAGTATTAAAAATAGAGACGGTATACAACTAACTAACAATTTAAAAAATTGTTAGCCCTGGCCCATTTCTACCCCAATATAGGGACAAAGTATGTAAGACTAGATGCATTCTCGCAACAATTAGAACCGTAGACCGGTTTCGCTCTCATTAGAGCTCCTCAGTACGGCATACTAATTGCAGCAAAAATGCACCAAACATAACACGGCTATCGTATAGCCAGTCTTAAAACACTAAGTGAGTGGCGAACGTGTCGCCACATAGTTCGGAACCAAGTACTATGTTGTCACGCCCGCTCCAAATAACACAGAGTATTAAAAATAGAGACGGTATACAACTAACTAACAATTTAAAAAATTGTTAGCCCTGGCCCATTTCTACCCCAATATAGGGACAAAGTATGTAAGACTAGATGCATTCTCGCAACAATTAGAACCGTAGACCGGTTTCGCTCTCATTAGAGCTCTTCAGTACGGCATACTAATTGCAGCAAAAATGCACCAAAAATAACACGGTTATCGTATAGCCAGTCTTAAAACACTAAGTGAGTGTTCGCCACTATATTAGCTACGTTTGATTTGGAGCTAGGTATGTGAATTTTATCTAATGCTGTTATATGTTCCTTGAATCTTGTTTCTATTGATTTTTTGTCATTCCTATATATATATATATATATATATATATATATATATATATATATATATATATATATATATATATATATATATATATATATATATATATATATATATATATATATATATATATATATATTGAATGTGTTACATTCTATTTGATATATTCTCTTTAATTCATGTGGGTGGTGTTCTTGTTTTTTATTTATTTTGTTTATTATTTTGTTATTGGTTTTGTAGCTGATTATCAAGTCATATTGTTTGAGTGCTTGTGTTATTTTTTGATGTGGTGGTTATAAGTAAATGTTGTGTATTTTGTGTTTCTGGTGTTTTGCTTTCGGTTTTGTTGATTTCTTTGTTTTTATTTGTTTTACTAGCTTTCCTACTGTTTTCTTGTTGTATCAATTTGGGAGGTGGAGGGACCGATATGGACCACTCACACAACTAACCATCAATTTCTTTGTGCTATTTGTATTATGATGTTGTATTCCTTTTCTCGTTACATACTTTGTCCTTATATTAGGGTAGAAATGGGCCAGGGCTGACAATTTAATAAATTGTTAGTTGGTTGTATACAGTCTCTATTTTTTAACACTTTGTGTTATTTGGAGCTGGCGTGACAAGATACTATTTGGTTCCGCAAATAGAATGCATCTATCCTTACATACTCTGTCCCTATATTAAGGTAGAAATGGGCCAGGGCTGACAATTTAATAAATTGTTAGTTGGTTGTATACAGTCTCTATTTTTTAACACTTTGTGTTATTTGGAGCTGGCGTGACAAGATACTACTTGGTTCCGCACCTAGGTGGCGGCACGTTGCTTCGTGTCTACCACTCACTTAGTGTTGGAAGGCTGGCTATTACTTTATAGGTGTATTTTCGGTACAATTAGGATGCCGTACAGAAGAGATCTAGCTAGAGCGAAACCGGTCTATGGTTCTAATTGTGGCGAGAATGCATCTAGCCTTACATACTTTGTCCCTATATTAGGATAGAAATGGGCCAGGGCTGACAGTTTAATAAATTGTTAGTTGGTTGTATACAGTCTCTATTTTTTAACACTTTGTGTTATTTGGAGCTGGCGTGACAAGATACTACTTGGTTCTGCAACTAGGTGGCGACACGTTGCTTTGTGTCTACCACTCACTTAGTGTTGGGAGACTGGCTACCATAGCCGTATTACTTTATAGGTGTATTTTCGCTACAATTAGTATGCCGTACTGAAGAGCTCTAATTAGAGCGAAACCGGTCTACGGTTCTAATTTTGGCGAGAATGCATCCAGCAAAACACTAAGTGAGTGGCTTGTGTTATTTTTTGATGTGGTGGTTATAAGTAAATGTTGTGTATTTTGTGTTTCTGGTGTTTTGCTTTCGGTTTTGTTGATTTCTTTGTTTTTATTTGTTTTACTAGCTTTCCTACTGTTTTCTTGTTGTATCAATTTGGGAGGTGGAGGGACCGATATGGACCACTCACACAACTAACCATCAATTTCTTTGTGCTATTTGTATTATGATGTTGTATTCCTTTTCTCGTTCGTCATTATGGAGTGGTAGATTTAGCATTCTGTTTATTAAGTATCTGTATGCGGCCATTTTGTGTGTGTGTGTGTGTGTGGGTGTATTGAGTGTTTAGGTATAGTGATCTCTGTTTGTGTAGGTTTTCTGTATATTTTGTATTCAATCTGGTTTTCTTTTCTGATTAGTGGTAAATCTAGGAAGGTTATGGTGTTGTTTGATTCTTCTTCTATTGTAAATTTTATGTTGTTGTTGATTTGGTTTATTTTTTCGAGGATATTGTCTATGTTGTTTTTTTCATTGTCGTATATTATTAATATTACTCTTTTTTCTGTTTCTTTTATGATGGTGTTGTTTTTATCTTCAACACCACCATAAAAGAAACAGACCCAAACATCAAATGGATAAGATACGTTGATGATATATAAATAATATACAACAATGAAAAAACCAACATAGACAATATCTTCGAAAAAATAAACCAAATCAACAACATAAAATTTACAATAGAAAAAGAATCAAACAACACCACAAACTTCCTAGACTTAACACTAATCAGAAAAGCAAACCAGATTGAATACAAAATATACAGAAAACCTACACAAACAGACATCACTATACCTAAACTCTCAATACACCCACACACACACGTGGGGGACACGCAAAATGGCCGCATACATATACTTAATAAACAGAATGCTAAATGCAATCCATAATGACGAACGAGGAAAGGAATTCAACATCATAATACAAATAGCACAAAGAAATGGATACAACAAACACAAAATACGCAACATTCACTTATAACCACCACTTTAAAAAAAATAACACAAACACTCAAACAATATGACTTAAAAATGAGCTACAAAACCAATAACAAAATAATAAACAAAATAAATAAAAAACAAGAACACAACCCACATGAATTTAACGGAATATATCAAATAGAATGTAACACTTGCAATAAAAAATATATAGGCATGGCAAAA
This sequence comes from Tillus elongatus, assembly GCA_964006375.1. NCBI lineage: Eukaryota > Metazoa > Arthropoda > Insecta > Coleoptera > Cleridae > Tillus > Tillus elongatus. The sequence goes on from OZ023265.1 coordinate 103,991,759, forward strand.
AATCAATAGAAGCAAGATTCAAGGAACATATAACAGCATTAGGTAAAATCCACATATCTAGCTACAAATCAAACGTAGCTACACACAAAACACCAAAAATCAGATATCACCTAATTACAACTAATGAAACATATTAAATACCACAAAAAAATAGAAATCTGGGAACAGTACTACATTCAACAAACAAACAATAAGAAACAGTTAATGCCAGAACAAATCCAAGTACAAACACGTAAACAAAACTTAATAAAGGCCATATAAATAGACAAAGTATCAACCCACGGTGATCAAGACAGGAGACGGATGCACACGAAGGCACAACCAGTCAGAGAACAGTAAACCGACCAATAGAAACTCAACGCGTAGGCGCCACGTACAATCTCAGACGTAGGACACACAGGAGCGATCACAGCCAGTAGCGTGCTGCCAGTAGCGTGCTGATGATGAACCGGGACGGATCGAAACTGCAGTCCACGCAAACCAATAAACAATTACAAAAAGTACAGCAAACAAATAAAGTGTATATTTAAAAGTGATTACAGTGTAGAAATGGCTCAAAAAATAATCGGCCGATTTAAATGAAATTTGGTGAGTACCTCCCTTTTGGATAAGTTCGTTAGCGAGCAAAATAGGCACATGTTTTCCAGTAAAATTTTGAGTTTTCTTTTGGGCATTTTTTCTATCTCAGAAAGTAACAAAGCTATGGCAAACAAACTTAGTATGTGGGTTTATGTAATAAAAAGAAGACCATATGCCAGCATTCAGATCTCTATGTCACAAGACAAAAAGTCATAAGGATTTAATAAAAAAAATATTTGGTGCCAGATTATTTCTATGAAAATTCACTACCATAACTCACTTGCTGCTTTCAGACTTTTTGACTTTTTGCTTCCGCGACTCAAGTGAATGTACCATTGCTTTTTTTAGATTAAAAAATAATCAATCTTGCTGCCGTGTATCGATGCAATAATAAATATAATCCACAAAAAAAAATCTTTATTTTTGGGCAAGTAAAATACATTTAACGGTAATTATGCAGATGAGTGGCATACGTAATTTCTGAAAAAGGTTTCAAGGAACACGCTTAAAAGATTCAATGTATGCATAAGCAACAATAGAGATGGTGTGGAATCAACCCCTCCAAAGGTGACGAGACCCGGAGTGAATAGGGGTGCTCGGCGGGGAAGGAAGTATAAAGGTTGCATCAATAAAAATAGCTTATTTTGACCTCTACAAGCAGCCTTTTTCACTTTTTTTATCAACACTTACTCCTAAATATCTTTTTCCCCTCCACCACGCCTATTTGTTCCGGGTCCCTCAGCTTTCTGGGTGATGAAGGGACACCGTTTTTCATGTTGTTTATGCACTAATCTGAACTGCACTAGCCTGACCTGAACGACCTGACCTGACCTGACTTAACCCGACCTGACCTGACCCTGATCCTGACCTAACCTATACCTGACCCTGGATTGACCAAAAAAGTTCGGGACGCAGCAAGTGCGTTATGGTAGTCAATTTTCTTTAAATGCCCAAAATTTTAATAACTAAATTTTCTATACACTTAGAAAGCTGAATTTTGGTAAGTCGTAAGCTCTTTTCCAAGGCAGCATATTCACCAAATTTCATTAATATAACTTTGTAACTTTCTCGAGACAGAATTAGTGGGCTCTATCCTGAATCTCTATAAGCTACACAAATAAATTTTCTTAAAAAATGAAGAAATACCGTGAAAAAGCAAAAGCAACTACTTAAAAATAAATCCCCATAATTGTAAAGATGTTTTATATTGCTAATAAGTACATATTTTTTCAGACAAAAGATATATAATTAAATACTTTTATAGGCATGTTTTCCCTTCGTCGATGACTTGAATTTGTTTTTGATAAATTTGTTATGCTCAATATTAAGATAATAATCACACGTTCAACAATACATTATATCATTATATATATATATATATATATATATATATATATATATATATATATATATATATATATATATATATATATAATTCGTAGCTGAATTTTATATTAAGTAATAAATTGTGTTATTACTTCGCGAATATCAGATATTTAAAAATTGCTTTTGAAATCTTCCGCAATTACTTTATTGCTTCGTCAATTACTAATAAAAATAAAAGGTATATGTAAAGATACAATAATTAATATAAAAATGCACAAAATACTCACCTACAAGAAATTGAGTAAGTATTTTGTACCTTTCTATAATAAATATTGTATATTTACTTGTTTTTTTTTTCTTTTTAGTAACTGACAAAGCAGTAATGTATAATAATTATCACTGCGGAAGCTTTCAAAAGAAAACAGAGTTTATTCTATTTTTAAACAGCTGATACATGTATATAAATATAAATACATATAATGTAATAATACACAAATGGGCTATATTGCTTATGAAGATAGAGATGAGTCAAATGCAGAATTCGCTGTTTTATTGTTTCGGCCAAACAAAGAACGCTATATTCCATGTCAGACCGCAAAATTTAACCCGTACAGTGATGAAAAGTAGATTGGTAATTGGGGTTGCATTCAACATTGCAAAATGCTAGTACCTATTTGGTAACATTGAACAATCTCCAACACTAGACGATTCAAGTCATTTAAAGCATAATCAAAAAGATTTTGAAACAAATGATATCCTACTGTAATAAGACTAGAAAAACTTGTTTGATTTTAAATGACCGCCAATTTAAAAATAAGTGCGTTTAGAAAAGAAATTAGACAAGAGTGTATATTTAGAGTTGTAAATAAATACTTGAAATATTAATAACGAATGTATTTTCGTGTTCAAAATTAAAAACAAACAGCTAAAAAGAACGTTAAAGTAGTTATGCCAATCAGGTTGGTTTTATAATCATATGACTAAAGTATTGATTGCATACGCGCGAAAAACGGTTAAGTCAGGTCGAGGCATTTAATATTTTAGAGAGTTATTGGGTTTACGTTGTTTAATATTCATTAGTCGCGTTTTCTAGCTATGCTATTTTATGGTTTAACACGATTTGGAACAAATATCATAACAAAAATTCTAAAATTCCAGATACAATAAAAAGAAAGAAAATAAGAAGATGCCTGTTACAATCTTAACTATATGTTCTCAAATATCAAATAAAACGCATATTCTGGCAAACAGTAGAGTACAACCTCGTTTAAAACTTATGTCTACATAAGTGTAGAAGGGTGCTGCTTACATTTAATCCATCTGATTATGAACACAAAATGTTAAAAAATAGGTACTAACAATTTATTAAATTGTCAGCCCTGGCCCATTTCTACCTTAATATAGAGACAGAGTATGTAAGGATAGATGCATTCTCACCACAATTAGAACCCTACACCGGTTTCGCTCTAATTAGAGCTCTTCAGTAGGGCATATTAATTGCAGCGAAAATACACTTATAAAGTAATATGGCTATGGTAGCCAGCCTTCCAAATCTAAGTGAGTTGTAGACACGAAGCAGCGTGCCGCCACCTAGTTGCGGAATCAAGTAGTATGTTGTCACGCCAGTTCCAAATAACACAAAGTGTTAAAAAATAGAGACTCTATACAACCAACTAACAATTTATTAAATTGTCAGCCCTGGCCCATTTTTACCCTAAGATAGGGACAAAGTATGTAAGGCTTGTGTTATTTGGAGCTGGCGTGACAACATACTACGTGGTTCCGCAACTAGGTGGCGGCACGTTGCTTCGTGTCTACTACTTACTTAGTGTTGGAAGGCTGGCTACCATAGCCGTATTATTTTATAGGTGTATTTTCGCTACAATTAGTATGCCGTACTGAAGAGCTCTAATTAGAGCGAAACGGGACTACGGTTCTAATTGTGGCGATAATGCATCTAGCGTTACATACTTTGTCCTTATATTAGGGTAGAAATGGGCCAGGGCTGACAATTTAATAAATTGTTAGTTGGTTGTATACAGTCTCTATTTTTTAACACTTTGTGTTATTTGGAGCTGGCGTGACAAGATACTATTTGGTTCCGCAAATAGAATGCATCTATCCTTACATACTCTGTCCCTATATTAAGGTAGAAATGGGCCAGGGCTGACAATTTAATAAATTGTTAGTTGGTTGTATACAGTCTCTATTTTTTAACACTTTGTGTTATTTGGAGCTGGCGTGACAAGATACTACTTGGTTCCGCACCTAGGTGGCGGCACGTTGCTTCGTGTCTACCACTCACTTAATGTTGGAAGGCTGGCTATTACTTTATAGGTGTATTTTCGGTACAATTAGGATGCCGTACAGAAGAGATCTAGCTAGAGCGAAACCGGTCTATGGTTCTAATTGTGGCGAGAATGCATCTAGCCTTACATACTTTGTCCCTATATTAGGATAGAAATGGGCCAGGGCTGACAGTTTAATAAATTGTTAGTTGGTTGTATACAGTCTCTATTTTTTAACACTTTGTGTTATTTGGAGCTGGCGTGACAAGATACTACTTGGTTCTGCAACTAGGTGGCGACACGTTGCTTTGTGTCTACCACTCACTTAGTGTTGGGAGACTGGCTACCATAGCCGTATTACTTTATAGGTGTATTTTCGCTACAATTAGTATGCCGTACTGAAGAGCTCTAATTAGAGCGAAACCGGTCTACGGTTCTAATTTTGGCGAGAATGCATCCAGCCTTACATACTGGGTCCCTATATTAGGGCAGAAATGAGCCAGGGCTGACAATTTAATAAATTGTTAGTTGGTTGTTTACAGTCTCCACTTTTTAACACTTTGTGTTATTTGGAGCTGGCGTGACAACATACTACTTGATTCCGCACCAAGGTGGCGGCACGTTGCTTCGTGTCTACCACTCGGTTAGTGTTGGATATGGGTTACTAAGTTACGGCTCGCGTTGCTAAGTAATTTATGCGTCACCTAGTAACCTACGATACACACAATGTAAATTGCTCTTTCATTCATAAATCTTTGTTACTAGGTTCACAGTTACGCGGACGACAGCACCCTCCACTCAAATATACAATATTCTAAGCCTGTCTCCTTAGCCCAATTAGATGAGGATCGCAGACTCATGGAGGGTTCTGTCTCCGTGGATCTCCAAAAAATATTAGACTGGGGAAGTAGAAATCTTGAACAATTCAACCCCACCAAATCTCAGTCTTGCTTTCTTTCTCATAAGAGATACACCAGCCCTAGACTCATCACAATGAACAACCGAGTTATTCAAAGTAATGAGTCCTTTTCTCTTGTTGGCATTTCTGTGGATCGAAATCTTAATTGGCACCAACATGTTAGATCAATTGCAGAAGCGGGTGCTAAGAAATTAGGTTTCCTCTTCCGGGCTCGCAAATACTTTTCACCAGCTAATCTCTATACCTTATATACTTCACAAATAAGGCCAAACCTCGAATACTGCTCCCACATCTGGGGTGCAGCTGCCGCTTCTACACTCGCTATCCTGGACTCCATTCAAAAGAGAGCTATACGTCTCATCGGTGACCCTACCCTCACCCAAAGGCTGCCATCTCTTGCCCACCGACGTGCCGTTGGTGACCTCTCTCTATTTTATAGATATCTGCACGGGCACTGCTCAGAGGAGCTTTCCTCCATAGTTCCCCCACCTGCTGCCCCCAACAGATCTACCAGGGGAACAGAGCGAATGCACCCTTTTACTGTCCAGGTCATCAGCCATAGAACTTCTTGTTATGCCCGCTCTTTTGTCCCGAGGACTTCCAAGTTGTGGAATTCCTTGCCGGCACGTGTTTTTCCTTCTCCTCCGAACCTCCAAACCTTCAAGTCCAGAATTAACAAGCTGCCTCTTTCCTCCTTCTCAACACCCACGGTACGATAGTATTTAGGCTGTAAGCCCTCGTGGTGTGTTGTTGAAATTAAAAAAAAGATTGGAGTTAATACCTATTGAATAAACACGGTATCTCTCATGGTTCTGGTCAATGCTAATAATTTAAAAATATTCAAGTATTGATACAGTAGCCTCCCAAATGGTGATTTCTACAACTACCACTTTCGAATCCTGCTCTTAATGACGAGGACACCTGTATATGCACATTAAAGGCAGTTATAGGACAAAATAGTAAACAAGATTAATTCTGTTTGTCCAAGCAGCTTCTAGGACAATTCTATAAGTATCAAACATCAATAAAAAACTTAAACAAAATATTTATCACCCCTTTTCTTTCGGATTGTATAACTATCAATTTAATAAAGATTTAAGATAATAAAGAATCTGACGGTAAAACGGTTTCTTCAAAAAGACTAACTATGAACAGTGGTTTGCTGAATTCAGATTCTTAATTAATTCTCTCGCCGGGTGGATCGACATATATATGGTACAAAATATTTGTCCTTGTTTACTTCTAGAAGCTAGGGCTTCTTTATGTGTCTTATTGTGCCGGTCAAAATTTTAAGTTCGAAAATTTGCAAATTTAAACATTTTCACGTGGCTTTATCAAAGCGATAACATTCCGATGTTTGTTTTATATACCTTCTTCCGATTGTGAATATATTTTATAATGCTTTTTCATTATATACAGGTGTCCCCAACATGTTATTTGGTCAAAATATTAATGGTGAGAATTGACAGTTTATGTTAACTCGAAAAAAAAAAGGTTATTTGCAATGAACCGGGAGTTTCGTTACAGCATATAATCTCCTTTTAAAATATTTAGTGAGCTTTAATTTTAGAAGTATATGTATGGCCGAAGCGAGTACGAGCTTTAACTTTGTACATAAGCTCTTTTAGCGTTAAAGCAAAACAATAGTAAAGTGATTTTAGGCTAATTGGGGAACGCAACACTTTCAATGTCTATTAAGACAATTTTAAAGGACCATTGGGTAAAATAAACTTTCTTGTGTTTTTTTTAATCAAATGATCTTTACCGCCTGGTCCATAAGCACAAGGACATACTTTGAAGATGACCCTACATTAAAGGTTTCTGTTATTCGCAATACAAGTTACGAAAGAACTGAAATTATACTTTTTATAAACATTATGATGTTCAGATTGAAAGAGGATTCGCATTTCAATAGCTCAAAGACATGATTCATTATAAATAATACCTCAGTAGACAAATTTCGCACTATAAAATTTTGGATGTGTCCGGGGAAGCGTACAGATACAGGTAAAGTACTCCACCCATAACGTATTAGAAGGCGGCTGCCATTTCAGTGAAAGAAAAATAAACAGACTTTCTGAAAACGGGACTCGGACCAGCGACCTTATAATCCGAATTCTAAGGTTACTGGCCCAGCGAACTCGGCTATGGGGCCTGTACCATATTTATGATAATGTGTATACTACTTTCACAGTAAAGCTATTTGAGTGAATAAGGGAATCAATGGATAGTCTCCGAAATATAAAAGAGCATACATATTAAATAAATGATTTAAAAGGGTATTTTAGAAACTTGAAAATTATGTTAAAAACTGCAATTAAATATATTTGTGCATAGTTCAGGATCTATTAATGAAGCGATTTCGTGAGAGAATTGTTGTACTACATCGATAAAAAAAGACAAAATCATTTAACTTATTTAATTTTTGTCGCTACTCCACTAATTAAGCGCGTCGGTATTGATTGATTTTATTGGTTAAACTAAGAAACTGCTGAAGCAGTTCAGGTTCCAAATGTGTGCAAGGAAGGAATATATCTCAGCGTACCTTTATATTGATGATCCGAGCTAGGACACATTTTAGACCATTTTTTTCAGCTGATTACACTATCGGCACATGTGTATTCCCGAAAGTATTTACTGGAAAATACATGTAGCTGTTTTGGATTGAATAGACTGGTTCGTTAGGACTGAGATAATATGCTGATTATTTCAACCGATAAGTACCATCGGATTTATCTTATTTCATGTTTGATGATAGTTTTCAGCCTCAAGCTGGTGATCAATAGTAGATTTTATTTTATATTTTGTATATCTTCAAATAATCCACGCAACAAATAAATAAATAAATAAATAAATATATATATATATATATATATATATATATATATATATAATTTATAATTAAATTATAATTGCATGAAGAACCTTTATTTGAGTATATGCATGAATTTCTGAATTGATATAAAAATACTTTATTTGTGCTGGTGGTGTCATTATTATATGTCATTGACGTAAGTGCCAGGAGCAGCCTTTAACTGTTAATGGGCGAGTTCACCAGGAGCCAGTAGTTGCCAGCAGCTGCATTGTTATGCCAAGAAATGTTGGAAATGTCAACATTTATTGACATACCAATGAAGTTGCTGACGCCTGGTGAAGTCGGCCAATGAATTGACGACACATGTTAATGATGACACAGTTATAATTTACAACTCATGGGATATTCTGCGGCAGGAGATCGAAAGTGATTTTTTGCTGATTACAGGCTGGTTTGATGAAAATCTTTTAAACATAAATTTAAAAAAAAAACAAAGTTTTTTTCCTTTCTTGAGTTGCCTGCATCCGATAAATTGATCACTGGAAAACCAGAATCAAACATTGAAACTGAGTTAGCCAATAGTATAAAATATTTAGGAATAAAGATAGATTCACAATTAAGATGGGATAGCCAAAACGAATTGGTCCCGAAGCTTGGCAGTTTATAGTTTATGTTTAGGAAATTAACAGAAATTTTTGATTCGAGTGTCATGAAAAATCTGTACTATGCTCTGGTTGAGTCTCTTATACAGTATGTAATTGTAGGCTCTGGATTGGTAGATTAAAAACCTAGAAATTACCCAAAAGAGATTCCTTAAGATAATGTATATCAAACTATTAAATTATCCAACTAATCTGTTGTGCAAAGAAAGTAAAATAATGGATTTACGGCAACTCTACGCAAAAAATATCTTATTATGGCTGCATAAATCCACAAATCGTGAAAGGTATTAAACACAACTACTGCACGAGATATAGGGTAAGAGTGACATTTAAAGTCGCAAAGGCTGACACAACTCTGGGACAAGGGTGTGATAGCTTTATAGCTCCTAGATTATATGGTCATTTGTCTCATGATATCAGGTCACTGGTCTTCAGCAGATTTAAAGTTAAAAAGATGGATAATTGAATACCCAAGGCTGAAATTGCATAAATTAATTAATTTGAAAGTATAGTGGAGAAGAACAGTGAATGAAAACCTTTAGATATAGATGCAACTACAAACTTTCCCCCTCTTTATATATATATATATATATATATATATATATATATATATATATATATATATATATACATATATGAAGAGAGTGGGAGAGAGAGCAAAGGATGAGGAGAAAAAAATGCGAGAAGACAATAAAGAAATACGCGAAAAAAGTTTGGGAGATAGATGGAGTGAGTGTTATTGATTTTGGTGTGCCTATGTTGTTTTTAAAGTGAAGTAAATTTGATTTGTGTGTGATATACTGGATTTTTTGTGTGACTTTTTCGCGACTGGGAAGCAGATTTAGTAGATACTAAAGATGTTGGTGGCACATGTGTTGATATCTTACGTACAGGTGATAGTACCTAGTACTTATTACGACTTAATGGTCGATTTATGAAACAGCAAATAGTGGGATAACTTGATTGCCAGATAATTAATTAAGGTGATTAGTTTAGGTAGATCCCAGTAATATTTCAGATAATTTTCCTTGTTTCTTTAAATTCACCAGTAATTCGGTTTAGCCTAATTTTAGTAATTTAATTTATTCAGATTTAATGGACATACATTTAAAAACTAATTAAATTTTCCATTATTTCCTTGCTAAAACGCAATGTTCTCTCTGTAGCAGACAAGGTGGCGCTTATCATTAACACAATAACTGCTTCATTGCCTAGAAGCCACCCCGTATATCGCTGTAGCTTAGCCGGAGCTTAGAAAGCTTTAGTTATATTTCATGCTACCATCATAAGGGTTGGGCACAAGAATTGGCAGATGAATCTGATGTTGCATATACTACAAAAACAGTAAAAAAATTTATACTTTTTAGGCTATCAAACAATAATGACTGCTTAACAAAGCTACTGCCTACACACTGTCAAAATATCATATTTCTAAGTCGGATAGTAAGCAATCTGTACGAGCTTAAGTGAATTGATTACACATTATCAGTAGGAAATAGAGTTGGGCAGAGAGCGATGGTTAAGCACCTACAAAAAAATTACAAGAGTTCAGCTCAAATCGACAAAGATTTGGTGGAAATATGACGGGAAACTGCCGTAACTTATGATGTTGTCAAACGTGGATATCGTTTGGGTGTGTCAACAAAATATTGAAAAACGCCATGACATTTATGCTGCATGATTGACGCATTAGGGCCAGACAGATAGCGGAAGAATCAGACTTGTCTCACTATACAGTATACAACATATTATCAAAACAACTAGACATAAAAATGTCGTCAAACTGTTCCAATAATGTTAACAGACGACCAAAAGAGGAACCGGGTTTTGGTTTAATCGCGGATTTATTGAGTTGTCAAGCCATAAAAATACTAATCAAGGGCAGAGCATAAGGATCGGCGCTCATATAATACAACTAAAGTCACAAATTGCATTAATTTCAAGTCGCCTAAATGTTAAATTATGCCCTGCAGTGCATATATAATAATAAGTTTATCTGTATTAAAATATTGACTGTTTAAAAATAATTACAGGCTCTTATAACGGAATATGCTATCTAAAACTGAAGAATTTCGTATGTATAACACTGTAATACCCAGCAACCAAAACTTGTGTTCCGTTATAACGTAGCCCATTAGTATTCACTTCATGAATCCAAATTTATGCCAGAGACACACAAAGTTTAAATCTATATACATCATAAAAACTGGAGAGTTAGATTAAGCACGAGACAAAACATTGCAGGTCTTCTAATTATAAATTGTAACCGGATCCAGAATTACATTAAGATAAATTAGTTTTCATAAAATTGTGCATTAAATACGGTTAGCCGTTTTTTGTACTTTGTAATTGTAAATACTAATCGGGATCCAGAATTACATTACGATGAATTAATTTTCATAAAATTGTGTATAAAATACGCTTAGCCGTTTTTTGTACTTTATAATTAGCGTATTATCATGTTAATAAGAATTGCACTATTTATATATATATATATATATATATATATATATATATATATATATATATATATATATATATATATATATATAGGCTAAGTGAGGATTGGAACCTGTGATAAGTATACGTGGAGAACCCAAATCACCATAACATATTTTAAAACGCCTGACGATCGTTTCACTAACCGAGTTAGCGTCATCAGATGATGAATAATTCCCAGAATATTGGTATTGGTGTTGGTGGTGGTGGACAAAAGGTGATGGGCTTTATTGTCATTAGCTAAAGATTTTTTTAAAGTCCCGTTTGAAGTCTAAAGCTTTTTTTACCCTAATATTTTGTTAATATAATCTTTACACATACACACTCACACTCACACACACACACACACGCGCACACACACACACACACACACACACACACACACACACACACACACACAAATATATATATATATATATATATATATATATATATATATATATATATATATATATATATATATATATATATATATATATATATATATGAATACGTACGAATGAAAGGCTAGAGTGTGCACGTGTTGCGATCGCTCCTGCAATTTTTGCAAACACAAAGTCAATAAAGTCACTAGTATTGAAGTGTATTGTGCACAAGTGTTCTAAAAGTAAAGTAGTGTCTAATGGTGGTGTTATCTACAAGAATGGTCTTTACGAAACGTCAATTAGAACAAATTAATGAATTGATTGAGTGTTGTGTGTCGAAAACTCTAACAGAAAACAAGACGCTCATGAAAGAAATCACGTCTTCTGCCGTGAAGGAAGCTTTACTTGATATCGAGGAAAGATTAAAAAAGCAAGAAACTCAGCTAAAATGTGTATCTGAAGAACACCAAATATATATATAAAAAGACTTGATGTATTGGAACAACACAATAAGAGAAAAAATATAAGAATTTTCAATATACCAGCTGAAATCAATGAAAACATTTAAAATAAAGTCGTAGAATTTTTCAACAAAGATATGAATGTAAACATATCTGAAAATAACATTCGCACCTGCTATCGTTTAAAAATCCGGAATAACCAGAAACCTCCGACTTTGGTATCTTTCACAGACATTGAATATAAACATCGAATAATAAGAAACACAGCTATATTAAAAGACAAGGGAATTTTCGTGGCAGAGGACCTGACTTACAAATATCTCAATCTTCTAAGCAAGGCTAAGGAAGTATATGGCGGAAATAAGGCCTGGAGTCGGAACGGCAACGTGTATGTTAATACTGGTAATAAACAGAAGCTCCGTGTTGCATCACTGGATACACCTAATCCAAATCTTTAAAGCTGAGAAGTTTGATAGTTGTAGTCTTCAAATATATCTAGTTTGCTATGTTGAACAAAAGTTTGGTTGTGTTTTGTATATTGTGCACAGGTTGCTGTCGCAGGCTGCACTCGAATTGCTTTTTATTTTTGATAACTTATCACACTTTATCGTTTCCTTTTTTCAAGTAAAGTAATACTGTGCTTGCCTTCTTATCGCTTTTAGTTATTGTATTTATATCTCACTATTCTTTATTACCTTTACTACCTATGTAATATTTTAAAATATGGATAAAAAGTAATCAACAAATATAGTTTTGCGCGTTTTGCTGTGATTTTACAGCTTTTCGAATTTTAATTGAAGAATTCGATATTGTGGCTGTCTCCGAGACCTGGGTAACTTATAATGTTACGGATGAGGCTATACAAATAAAAGGCTACAATATTGTGAGAAAAGATGGGTTAAGTGGCCGCGGTGGTGGAGTCTTGTGCTACGTAAGTAAGAAATTAAACTTTTTTGTAGTTTCAATTATCGTGAATTCTGATGCCTTTGAATATCTCACTCTGTCAACTAAAATTCATGATGAAAGCTTTTTGATCTGCTGTTTGTACAGACCTCCAGATCAAAATCTGCTTAGTGCGCTGGATGGCTTTGATGAGCTTCTTTCTTTAATAGTGCCTGCATATGATCATATTCTTTTATTATCAGATTTTACTGTTGATCTACTAAAAAACAACACAGCTGTTCCGAAAAAAAAATGAAATTCTTCACTCGAATGATCTGTTACAACTCATATCGAAGCCGACTAGACTCACGCAAAATTCACAGTCTCTTCTTGACATTGTTATAGTTGATAAGTCCCTGGGTGTATCAGTAGCTGATACAGTCGATACTCGTGTTATCTCGGATCATTGTCTTGTATATTGCATATTATCTTTCTCTCTGCAGTAGACTGGATGCATTATTATAGATTAAACAGCACTGAAGTAAAGCAGCATTACTTATTAATGTTTTGAATAAACTTTTCGATACGCATGCCTCTATCGTTACGATACGAATAACGAAAAAGCCGGCTCCATGGCTAACGGATAATATCAAACATATTATGAAACAGCGTGATAAAGCTTATAATAGGTTCAAAGATAGAGACGATCCCACTTATTGGCAAAATATTAAACTAATTAGAAACCGAACTACAAATGCCACTAAAAAACAACAACTTACCTTTGCGGAGGGCATGCTGTCTACAAATGATAATAATAGGACGACCTGATCTTTGGTTAATAGATTTGGCATTATTACAAAAAAAAAGACAATGTGTTACCATCACATTTGAGTGATGTAAACAAAATAAACCAATACCCCACGTCTACTGGTAGTAGGGCCGGACGTTTAAAACATATTACAATAGTAATATTTACAAAGATGCAAATAACTTCCATTTTAAGCTTGTCAATGAAGCAGATACTATGAGAGACATAGCCCCAATAAAAACAAAAGCTAAATGTTTTGATGGTGTGAGTATCGACATGATTAACCTGTCTCCCAGAAATTCTGTCTCAGCTGCTTCATCTTGTAAACTTTTGTATTGAGACAAAACGCTTTCCCAAACTTTGGAAAATTTCAAAGGTTTTCATGTTTACAAAAGGAAACAATCCATCTGAGTTTAATCATTTAAGACCTATAAGCATTTTCTCAGTTCAAAATTATTGGAGAAAGTGATGTCTGAGCAGATAACTGCTTACCCTGGGGACAACAACATCTTGCCAAATGTACAGTCTGGATCTATTAGGGACAGGTTAGGTCAGGTCAGGTTGCGGATTTTCAATTCTTTGTTCTTCGTTACCTTTGCTTTGTGCTACCTGTAAAGTGTGTGTTTCATTGTCCATGTTTGGACACGTTTTAGCAATATGTCCGCTTCTTTTTCATGCAAAGCCAATCATTTCATCGAAGGTTAGAAACATTGTGTAATCTGTGTCTTCGAAATGTAATACAGTAGAGGAAGGTGGTTCAAATAAATGATTTTAAGGTGGACAAACGTATACTTGTCGCCTAAAACTAAAAACATGAGTAAACATACTATTTCCTACTACAGTTCCCAAAAATTTTATTGGTGACACTAGTTTGAGACCAAGGATAACAAGTGAGTTTCTAATAGCATCATGTGGTACTAACGGATTGACATTAGATATTATTATTCTTTTGGATGGTGTAATAAATCTTCTGATTCCTATTTGGATATCGCTTATTTGTAACTATGTAGTTTGTTTTAACTACTAATTCTACTCTGTTAAGGTACATGCATATTCTGCTATTGGATATCTTTGACGCAAATGTTATATTATTTATATATTATATAATTATATATTTTGGGCCCTATTGTCTTTCCTATGGTTGTTAGATAGTACTCTCGATTAAGCTTTTCTGGTGCATCAAGAATATTCGCCTGGTTTCTCTTGTGTACGTGGGGCGTGTGGCTTTACTTTGTGTGGTTTCTTATAATGTGAGGTTTTCATACATCTGGTTTTGCTGGCTCCCACTGGATGGTGCCAGATGTTAGGGACTTATGTTATTGCAAGTCATATTATTGATTTGCTGGTTGCCTACCTAAAGGCACAAAGATCCGCCCCTCTTGTAATAGGTGTTTATGGATGTTTATACTGATTGATAAGATGTTAGTTGTTATAGTTTGTATGCTATTTCTTATTAAAAACTTGTGTCAATTACTAAGTTGCTCTTACCACAGTATCTTGCTTACTGTCTAATGTATGATGTTAAAAGCACTTAAATTTTAAACAAGTTGTTCCACCAAAAAACTTATTATCTCGATGATACACTAAGATACGTGTGTCGCCAGTGAAATCACATTTAAAAAAAATGGATCGGAAATTCTCGCGAAACCACTGGATACCGCGAACACTTGAGTATCGGTGCATATTTCCTCGGGGTGGCGGTCGGTGTTGTCAGATATGGCAAAAATTTCGCAATTTATGAAATATTGGGCTTGTAGCGAAGTATTTGCGATAGACCAAAATATATTTGGATAACTATTAGTATTTTATTAGTACTCTAAATAAACGGTTGGAGGGGGGCGTGGTTAACATTAATTTAAAAGAGTAGGTCACATATACTAAAACATTGTGAAAGGCTGTTCTAATTTTATCATGACGAAGACAGCCATCCTAAGCCGATAAAAGTGACGCACTGTATAAATTTCTTACTAAATAATAATGAATATTTACAGTCCATCAAATCTTTATACCTACTATTATACCTTATTATTTGTTGATTACAATCAAATGTAGATGTATAATGGATTGATAGAAGTATAACAGTACCTTTTTAATGACGAAACCTGTCATAATTAAAAGAAAACACGCAAGACTGGGCAATTTTAATTACACTTCGATTAATATAGCCTCCGATTTTAGGTAAAGTGTGATGTTTTGTCAATAAAAATATTGAATTTTCTAATATCTGTAAAAAAATATGCGAATGGTCTCACCCATAAAATACACACACAACACACACGTGTTTCAAGCTTATTAGCCATGCGGTTGTCTCCTTGCGGCTTTGCCCTTAACCCTTTTTCCTTGTATAGTATAGAAATGCCGTGTTATAGATCATGTTATAGTATATATATATATATATATATATATATATATATATATATATATATATATATATATATATATATATATATATATATATATATATGTATATATGTATATATATATATATATATATATATATATATATATATATATATATATATATATATATATATATATATATATATATATATATATATATAATTTTCTGAAATGAAACCTCAGTTTCTTGGACTAATTTTTTAAGGTAAACTGCCTTTTTTCTAGAAGATGCGAAAAAATTTTATTAAAAAAAGATGATTGGAAAGAAAAACTAAGTAGGAATACACACTTTTAAAATCCTAAGCCTACTTTGATATTTCGCATAACTTTAATTCTACGCACCCTCTTTATTAAGGATATTAAAAAATTTCGTTAACAAAAGTGGTTCAAAATAAATAAATTAAACGAAACAGGGTGGCTTTTTTTAGACATTTGAATAATTAAAGAAATGAGAATATGAAAATAGGAAAATACAAACATAAAAAAATATGTATTTCAGTACTTACATAACAATTCTAACATTAATTGAAATATTAATTTATTCAAAAAGTCCGCCGCCTTTATTCGCACATTCTTCAATTATTTTCCCGAAATGTCATAACGTTTCTTTAATCTCCTTAGGGGAGATATAATTTATCGCGATTTTCCAATACTTCTACGTCATTTGGAAGCCTCCGATTTTAGGTAAAGTGTGATGTTTTGTCAATAAAAAGTATTGAATTTTCTAATATCTGTAAAAAAATATGCGAATGGTCTCACCCATAAAATACACACACAAACACACACACACACACACACACTCATATCTATAATTTGTTTGACATGTTATATGGGAAATTGTGCTGTAAATTGAATCATAACTTTCACATATCTGTGATAAGCTACTCCCATCAGAAAGAGATTCTCATGATATGAATCTCGGGTCCATGACTTGACCACAAAGAAAATATTCGTATTTCTGTACCAATAAACTTGAGAAACGTTATATTACTCGAGTTTTAACCAAAAAATGTAAATTTTCACCAAATCATCCCTCATTTATCCCCTACACCCTGAAGTGATCTTACCCAAAAACAATTTAAAGCGTTTCCTTATCGGGTGATAACTGGATACCTAATTTGAAGATGATATCTCCACTTCTTCGAAAGTTATTGTGCCTACTAACAGACGTACAGACCAACCGACCGACAGACAAAAACATTTTTGTTCCAGAATCTATTTTTCCATATGTTCTGAAACTATTTACACAATTTAAGCAAAAAAAAAATCAACGACACATTCAATCCCTAATTTAGTTTCAGCACAGAATACCAGGTGTTTGGTGAAATCGAAAATTTTCAAATAAGCAAACCCTAAAACGTTAAATTACTCGACTTTTAACGAAAAAATGTCAATTTTCACAAAATCACCCCCGACTCATTCCCTATCCCTTGGAGCGATTTTACCCAAAAACAATCCAAACGGTTCGTTTATAGGGTGCTAACTGTATACCAAATTTGAAGACGATACGTCAACTCGTTCCAGAGTTATCGTGGCTACAAATAGACAGACCTACACACAGACAGATACACAAAAATTTCGTTCCCAAATCATGTTTTCTATATGTTTTGACACTTTTACGACATTTAAGCGAAAAAATTGTTAAAATTTTTTTCGCCGATGCCATACTTCCACACGTATTGAAGATGTGGAAGTAATAATTTACTTACACTGTACGAGTAATGTGAGAGTTAATTTTCTGCAAGAAAAACTAAATCTGTACTTTATATGAAAGTTTATTGATGTAAATATAAAGGGTTTGTCTTTTAACCTAGAGACCTGAGTTTTGATATATAGAATATCTATGTGTGTGTGACGTCAGATTGCACTGGCTGCGGTATGGTTATAGAATATCTACATATATATCTTTATGGCAAAAACCTACGTACAGAATTTGGTTGCTATAGCTTTATTACTTCCGGAGATATTACAATTTTCCAAAAGAAAACCCCAAATTTTCTTCGAAAAACTGGTCCACTTTTTCTTGGCTAACAAATTTATCCAAGCCTTTTACAAAAAAAGGAAGGTAGTCAACAAATTTCGACAAAATCAGCCTATCATTTTTTGAGTTATTGGTGTGACACACACACACATATATACACACACACAACTTTGGTTAGCAGTATAACGTATATAGTAGAAACGATGTTTCTGAAACTGGTTTCCTGGCCTACAAACCTTAGGTTAATAGCAAATTGAGCTATTGAAATTTAAAGCATTTAATGAAAATTTGCTACCATAAGGCACTTGCTACGTTCCGAATTTCTTTTCTTACAAACATGCATTATATTTCAATGGAAAATGCAAAAATGAAATAATATAGGGCATGCCTGATTAAAAAGAAAGAACATTTGTATCACCAACGACTTATGAATCATCCTGTGATTGTAAAAATTATTTTATAAGATGCAGCTAGACACCCTATAATTAACGTATACAATTTTTTCCTATATATTGTGTAATAACGGATATATTGAGCTTTACCGTATAAATGCGTCAACCTATAAATACGAAAACAGATAAAAACTGAAACTAACCCCGGATATGGGTTCTCGGAGACCTAGGTCCGCTTATTTAAAGAAATCTTTTCAAAATTGAAAAATGGCGGTCTCCAGATTCGCGATTTTTTTACAGGTTTTTTTTTACCATTAAACGAAAAAGTATATAGCTACAACTACTGCCAAAGCATCAAAGAAAGGCTATTTGAAATGAGTTTTCTGGAAATATTTGACTAAAATGAAGGACAATGAAGCTTAATGGTTTGTAAAACACTCTTTTTGAGACCTTTTCTCTACATAACCTGTATTCGTTTCAGGTTCTTTGCCTAACTGTTGTCAATTTTGACGTTGAAAATGCCGACTTTGACGTCTTAACAGGAAAATCCCAAATTTTATTGGCCAATTTTGCAAAGGAAAGTACTCACCAAATTTTATCAAAACCGGCCCTTTATTTTTTGAGTTATGGATGTAATACATTATATGTATATATATATATATATATATATATATATATATATATATATATAACTGTAGTTTTTTGAGTTGAAACCTTTTCTGGAATTAATTTTTTAAAGGAGTGCCTTTTCTCTATAACTTTTTGTCTTTTAACTTATAGATCTAAATTTTAGTGTATAGTTTACTTGTGAAGATATAAACCCGTCTACAAGCATAAAAAACAGAAAATTTGCTGGGAAAAACCGGGCTCATTTTCTGGCTAACGAATTTATTCAAGCTACTTGCAAAGGGAAAGTACTCACTAAATTTTATCAAAATCGGCCCATTCTTTTTTGAGTTATGGGTGTGACACACACACACACACACACACATATTTATATATATATATATATATACATATATATATATATATATATATATATATATATATATATATATATATATATATATATATATATATATCTGTAATTTTCTGAAATGAAACCTCAGTTTCTTGGACAAATTTTTTAAATTAAACGAAACAGGATGGCTTTTTTTATTAGACATTTGAATAATTAAAGAAATGAGAACATGAAAATAGGAAAATACAAACATAAAAAAATATATATTTCAGTACTTACATAACAATTCTAACATTAACTGAAATATTAATTTATTCAAAAAGTCCGCCGCCTTTATTCGCACATTCTTCAATTCTTTTCCCGAAATGTCGTAAAGTTTCTTAATTTTCCTTAGGGGAAATATAATTTGTCGCGATTTTCCAATACTTCTACGTCTTTTGGAAGCCTACTTGAATATACTATTTGTTTTGTCCGGTCCCAAAAATAAAAATTCATGATTTTTAAGTCGGGATATCAGGGCGGCTAGAAAGTGGGACCAGCACTTGCTATCTATTTTTCTTGGAAATTCTCATTCAGTCCTTCACATACCCGAAATGTCGAGCGGGCATGGCAAACGTCCTGTTGAAAATATGAAAAAAATCTTGGTTCGTGCGGTAGTTCATCCACAGACTGATGCAAAATATTTAAATAAGAATCTTGATCAAGTTTTTCCATTAATAAAATGTGGCCTAGTTACACCACAATGATAGGAAATCCCACACCAAACAT
The DNA here is from genome assembly GCA_964006375.1 of Tillus elongatus. NCBI lineage: Eukaryota > Metazoa > Arthropoda > Insecta > Coleoptera > Cleridae > Tillus > Tillus elongatus. The sequence continues at coordinate 104,011,865 of OZ023265.1, forward strand.
TAACGTTTTAAAAATACTGCCGCCGAAAATTTATTACATAATTTGGATTATTTTCAGACCAATATCGACGTAAGTTGTAAAAAGCGATTCATCTGAGAAAATAATATTTTTATAGAAATTCCAAACTTCGGGAATCATCCCTTCTTCTAACGTGCGATGAAATCTAACTTTATATGGCTTTGTAGTCTTTGCCTCATAAATATGATTTGCTAATGAAAGTTTCCTCGTACCGCTTTCTTAGTGAGAGCTTGGGCTATTCGCGTAATGAATCCATTGCTACCACAGTACCTACATCATCTCCATCAAACTTCTTCTTTTATTTTCGTGTATTATGTATAATAGTAGAAAATTTTTTAAGCAGTCTGGATACTGTAGATTGGACCGCAACTGTGTTCGGAAACTTCATATGAAATAGTCTGATAACCTCTGGAATAGATAATTCACCAATTCCATAAGGTACATCCTTTCTCGTATAGTAAGCATAACATTTTTAATTTTACACAGTTAAATTCGGATCAGTTTAGAGCACAGCTACGACAATAATTACAATTAACTTTTTTTGACAGCTGTCAAAATATTATTTAATTCGTTTTTCTTCGATATTTGTTTTCAGAGTTACAAAATATAAAGGTAGGCTTAGGATTTGAAAATTTTGTATTCCTACTCAGTTTTTCTTTCCGATCATATTTTCTTAATAACATTTCTTTGTCTATCCTAGAGAAAGGACCATTTACTAGTTTTAAAAAATTGTTTTTTGTAAATTAAAATGATGGCACAATTCATTTTATATTCAAGCAGGGCTAAATCCCAGAAAATGAAGTTTTTCACCTATTCATGCGTTGATCCGGGGGCACACACTATACGCGGTTAGTTTCAATTTATATATATATATATATATATATATATATATATATATATATATATATATATATATATATATATATAAATTGAAACTGACCGCGTATATGTATTCTAGGGGGTATTTTTTCAAATTCCAAAAGTCGTTATCTCATTAGTTAACGAAAATTCACTACAATAAGTAAGGCTCTGCTTTAATACTTTGTGCTATGGACCAAAGCATGCTTATATCTGTGTGACCAAACTTTTTGTAAAACAATAATAATCGTAAATATCACTTCAAAATATTTTGTTCTTTTATTGAGCGCATTGATTTTTGTAGGAATTTCACCGAAAGCTGTCGCTTGCTTCTAGACTTTAAATGTGTCTTATAATAAATTCCGCATATCATAATATTAGCTTTAACACAGAAACCGAAAAACGGAACTTGTCAGGTTTGTCGGTTTGTTGGTATGCATAGACACGTGAATGTGCTCTAGAAAGCATTTCTTATACAGGTCGCCCACTTGTGACACATATTGTAAGCCAGCCAAAATTTTAAACAGTTATTGTGTATAATTTATCTATAAGAATGCTGTTTGTTTATTCCTAAGTCAATGTATGACATGTTTTACATGACATAAAAAGGATCTGAACAAGTTCATAACTTAGGTACATGTATCCAACATGACTTTCCTACGTTTACTACATTTATGTACGTTATTTATTTTATTAACCAGTTATTCGCGTTGACTAAATTTGCACTTAAAATTGAACACACAGTTTTCTTAGTTGAGCGTGAATTAGAACCCCTAGAACGCATACTTAAGGTCAGTTTTATAGACACACACATGCACATACATATATATATATATATATATATATATATATATATATATATATATATATATATATATATATATATATATATATATATATATATATATATATTTATATATACAGGGCGTGCCAATTAAAGCTCTCCATCTGGAAAGTATGGAAATAAAAAAAAGCCGACAAACGTCAACTTTGTTGTCACATGATGGCGTAAGTGTTGGTGTCTTGAAACCTGCCCCTGAGGCACAGGCGTAAAATAACACTTAAATTTTAAATGGCAGCCTATTTTGAGTTACATTTACAATCTTTACAACCTATCTCACAGATACCCGACATTTCAGTGGCTCTATCTTTCGTATTAACAAATTTATTAAATGATTTTTTATCCAAAAAGTTAGCTGCAAACCGACTTTCTTAAAAATGCTCTCGAATGATGAGCGTTATTCATTCCGCTAACATTTTCTTTGTTCTGTGTCTATTGGTTAATTATTCCACTAAGCAATCCGAATGACCGTTATAATTTGCCACGTTTTTATTACACTCTATTTATATACCATATCTACTTTTACTTAGGGGAAATTTTATTAATCTATTTACTAAGAAATTTAAAAATTATGTTGTGAATTTCAACAACTCTTCTAAATACGTTAGCATAAGTGAATATTTTTGCAAATAATATTAAACCTTAATTAACCTTGGTATAAAACAAAATATTTTTTAATTCAGCAATGAGTTTTCTTCACAAACTGAAGGCACGGCAATGGGCAACCTACTCTCTCCATTCATTGCAAACCTTTCCGGGAGTAGATTTGAGATGGATTTAGAAAAGTAAAGTGAGTATTTTCCTAGAGTATACTGTCGTTATGTGGAGGATATTTTTGCAGCGTTTAATACAAATATATCTAAAGTATATGACTTTATTAAAAGACTGAACTGTCAATTTGATTCAATAAAATTGACCCACGAATTAGAAGTTAGCAATAAACTTCCTTTTCTAGATGCACCGAGTTATAAACACTTATTCTTTTCTTGAATTCGATATCCACAGGAAGGAAACTACCACTCTAAATTACATTCCAAATGACCCACACCATACGTTTGCACAAAAAACGGCCGAAATTTTCTTTGTAAATAGATTAATAAAACTTCCCTTAGGTAAAAGTAGATATAGTGTGGAATTAGAGTACATTCATAGAACCTCGGTGTACCCAGGGTACTCCTTTCACTTTTTCAGTACAAACACACTTTATTCGGAATCTGCCTAACCTAAAAAAAAAATCTGGACGAAGCAACTGCATTATTGTAGCGAATTTTCATAGAAATGTTTTTACTGTTAAATATTTAGTTTTTTTTTAAATGAAAAACATCAAATTTAGTAGAAAGTATAACTTTTATGGTTAAACCATGTACCATGTTTCATCAAAATGCCTGTTTTGTTTGAAAAAACACAAAATTTTCCCGAACATAAACTTAAAATTTTCCCACAAAACTGGTGGGACTTCCCTGGCCAACAAACCTATCCAACTAATTAACACAAAAGCTACACCTGACAAGATATAATTATTCATAGAAGGCTTTTTGACAGAAATAAAATAAATTTTACATGACAATTCACGACCAATTTGTTTCACAATCGCATTTTTTTCACAAATATTGCCTAAGTAATCTCACACGAAAAATATATATCTTCTTCTAACAAACATTTCTTTCACAAAAAATCGAAAAAAAAAATTCGGGGAAAAACTGACTATATATATTTTATTGGAATATTAGTTGAAAAAATACATATAATTGAAATTATATACCTAAACTGTAATTAAAATTAGAAAAAGGAAAATGGAAAAAAGTTATTTTTTTAACTTTTCACAGAAATTTGAACCAGTGGAAGTAAAAAAAAAGATGAAAGGAATAATACTTATATTTTCATGTCACAACCTGTCAGAAACAAGAACGTTATTTAAGTCTGTTACTTTAAATTGTGGAAACAATTTATCAGCTACTTACCTACCTATTTATTATGCAAATGTAAACATATAGATAATCTTATAAAATTAATTCTTTTTTACCTTTTTTGTATGAAAGTTAGTTTTAAAATTTTAATATTTTTCTTCAGAAATTCGCATAAATAATCCCATCTGATCTGTTATTAGAATTTAATAAAAAACTGAACAAAAATTTAACTGAGCCTTACATGAATTATTATGGAATGTGATTATAAATGTAAATATTTTTAAAACCAGTCTTTAATCTTTAGGTCTAGGTAGTCTTTAATAAAAGTTGTAGCAGAGCGCAAGCCCATAACTTCTGAAACATAAAATACATGCTGTTCCGTTTGAAAAAATTGAGTTACGTAAGTTTGGATTTATTCAAACTCAGCCACTATTTGACAGCGCTCTATATACGGCATCTCGATTTTGTCGACGAATTAAAGAAGCGAAAACCTTCCTGAATGCTTCATTTTTATGAAACTCCGATATCTATTGGTAAAACGCCGTATCACAATTTTTGAAATTGGCACATGCCAAAAACGTGAAAAATTGCAAAACAATCACTGTAATAACTCGAAAACGATAGCAGTTTCTTTAGTTCAAGCATGCATTATAAATTGTTGAAAAATGCCTAATGCAATAATATAAGTGGTGTTCTATTAGAAAAAGAAAACTTGTATCACCACCTGAGATTGTCAAAATAATTTTATAAGATGCAGCTAGAGACAGCCTATGATAAACGTTTATATATATATATATATATATATATATATATATATATATATATATATATATATATATATATATATATATATATATATATATATATATATATATATATATATATATATATATATATATATATATATATATATATATATATATATATATATATTGCTATAGATAGCAAATGATAGGAAATATTACGAAATTTTAATAGGAAAACGGGAAATTTATGCATACTAGTATATATAAAATAAGTGTATACACCCTAATGTAGCAATGAAAGAGTTTTGGCAGGAGATGTCAACGCCCGACATGAATGTCAGTGACCCATGTAGCAACCCTCGATGTTAAGTTACATTCGAGTAATAAAAAAATTGTATATTCTAGAAATATCCACAAAGAAACCAAGAACAATGCTTCAGTTTTGTAGGGAGAATGAGATTGTAGATAATATAATTGTGTAGTTCTGTTGATTTTATTGTATAAAAAAAATTAGATATGACCAAGCTAGCTAAAGACTCACCATAGTGAAAGAGCGGAGGTCATTTATAAAAAACAAAGGTTTGTAGAATATTAAGGTGATGTGCGCGTCAGAAAAAAAACGTAAAAAGACGTTAAAGGTTTGACGGAAAACTTAAACACAGGTGTGTGACGAACAATAGCGTTTTTTCACCTGTAGGAGAGTTAATAAAAGCAACGGTCCGAGAGAGTCCGGGCTTGTCTTGTCTTTTCCATCCAGTGAAATCATCTGTATCACTTTACCAGACCAGGTGATCATCGTCATAACTAAGATTCCAGAGTGCATCGAAGTGAGGGTATAAAACACCTCCAGAGTGCTACGACTATGGAATAAATATATATCAATATGTTAACGAAGTAAATCCGTTAATAATCAATGGCATGGACAAATGAGAAAGATAATAATAATTAATCAAGGTCCGTATTAATGGAAGAACAATAAATATTCCAATGGAAAATATGTCAGTAAGTGTTACCTTTTCTTAAATTGACCAGTGCGGGTGGAATTTCACCATTTTTACAACAACAATCAAATATTTTTGTGCTAATAAATTTCAAAAACAAAAATTTTGTTTGAAATAAACGGAAAGAGACCGTTCTGTAGAATTATCGATGTATATTGATTATGTAGTATCCATGTTTAATTAATTGTGTAATTAGTTATAATGTTACCAGAATGTTTTTTTTAATAGGATTTTCCAAGTTATATTTATGTAAAGAATGTTTTAAAATATCTCTTTGTATTTAACAAGTGTCATATCGGCACAGTTAAATGTTTTAATAGGATTTCTCAAGTTATGTTTATGTATTGAATGCTTTAAACGTTTCTGTTTGTGTTTAATGTGTGTCAAATAGACACCGTAAAATTTGTGTAATAAATTAAATGGAATGTATAACAGATTGTAATTAACGGAAGTATTGTTTTTGGTTGATATTTAATCAGCAAAATTGTTATATAGCCATCTGTGCAAAGCGATAGTAATTTTGATCAAGTGAAAATCAATAAATGAATTTAAATAACACATATTAGTGAATTTTAATTAGTAGAAGCTAGCTGTAATTATAAGGAACCCAACCTGATGATTAGGACGTATGTTCTCAGCTCTATAATAAATTTTTGCAGGTATATGCTACCCATAAAGTAAAGTAGAATACCATAGCAAAATGGCGCCCAAGTCGTGGGACTTTTAGAAAAATTTGACCTAAAAAGAACAGGATTTAAAAAAAAAATGATTAAAAAAATTTTTTTGTGTGTAAAAATAAAGTTATTTTCATAGAAAATTTTAATAAAATAAACATTTGTTCGCAATATAGCACATGATTGGCACAAATACAGGGTTTCTGTTAAATTTTAATAAAATTTTAATTACGTTAGAATAAAGCAAATTTTCATGAAAACGTAATAGTATTTTAAATACAAGGGATTTAGAAGTAAACCAATTTTAAATAAATTAGCACGACTCATTTAAATACAGTAAACTTAAATAAATCAATTCAACCGATTTATTGAAAATTAGCAAAAATTCTAATACCGTATGATATTTTAATATATGAAACAGTAAGTTGCACACATAACCAATGGTTTTATGAAAAATAAATATAGGTGGTGTATTTGAAAGGGTCAAAGCTTAGAAAGGGGGACAATTAAATTTTAAATTCACAAGGAAATTAAATAAATCAAGCTTGAAAATGTCCGGGGAAAAACAGTTAGAAAGTGATAAACCAATTGGGCCAGAATCTGAAGAACCTATAATCAGCGTACCTGAAGATCCGGAGAAAATGGCAGAGCCAGAACCACAAAAACCTAAACAGTTCACGGAATGGAGGGGACGTAAAGCAAGTTCGGAAGAAGGGACCATATCACAGGAAGAAGAAGAAAACGAATATCGGGGCGATGAAACCTTTATAATAGAAAAAGAAAAGGGACAGAATAGCGCTGTCAAGGAAAGTCCTCTGGAGGAAACAGTAAAAGGACAGGAGCAAGAATCAAAAATGGAGAAGTTATTCGCCATTTTGTTCAAGAAAATGGAAGAAGATAAAAAAGAACACAACAACAAATTGGAAAAAAACCACAACAAATTGGAGGAAAACATGAATAATAAATTCGAAGAAAACAAAAATGAAATTAAACAAGATATTAGCAAGTTGGAAAAACAACAAAAAGAATATATTAAACATACGGATGAAAATTTTGGGAGATTATATGAACATATACAACAAAACAAAACGGAGATTTTAACAGAAGTGAATAAAATTTATCAACTGGATACTGAGGTAACAGTAACGCAAGAAAAATGCCAAGAAAGCCATGAAATAATCAAGACGGAACTGGACACGGTAATACAGTCGTGCCGTGACGAAATACAGGAAGAAACGGAAATGATGAGGTACGACATTAAAAAGGTCGAAACGCGTGTGGAGCCAATTGACGGAAATGAAGCCCGAGTCGAGCAGGAAACTGATGAACAACTAATTAAAATCGAAGAAAATATACCAGAAACAAGCCCAGAAAAATACATAGAAGAGGAATTACTACCGGACGAAAATATACTAGAAATGAGCCCGGAAAAATTCATATATACTGCCGAAGAAAAATTAATAAGGGCAACACATTATTTTTACTGTATCAATATTGGAAATGACCAGAAAAATGAAACTATGCTTCAATGTAATAAAAATTATGCAGAAAATAATAGCAATAGCCGCAATTATAAATTTAGAAACCTTTTCGTTAAAAACAATAATTTTCACGATGAATACAAATCCAGTCATAGTCAGAAATTTTATAAAAACAAAGATTCTGGAAAGTATAATAAATTTAAAACTTATAAGCCGAAGGTTAAGGACCAGAACAGACATATTTGGCATGGAAATAAACTAAGCAATGTAAATAATAAGACACGTCATTGCAACTATAGCAATTTTAATTTCGAAAGTAAAAAGCAAAAATTTAAGATAAATAAAAATTAATCTGCATGAATTTGATCGAATCCGATATGACCTAAGCAATGAAAAGGATAATCGCATGCCGAATAGACGAATTTTAATGTACAAAATAAATAATAAAATTACCAGACAAAGAAATTTCTCCTAAAATAAATAAAATTGATTAGTTAGAACTATATGACGAAAAGTTGGTCAATTTAAAATATAAATAATTACGCAAAATTTATACCCTGAGTACAGAAAATATAACAAGTAGGCATTTAAATAACCCGAAGAATTTATACCCTGAGTATAGAAAATAAAACAAGTAGGCATTTAAATAATGACCCAAAGAAATACGAATCAGAAAAGCGAAATTTCATAAGAAAATTTAAATGATAATAAATAAGGAGCAATGCTCGAATTAGATGCAGTTATTGGATAAGTCAATTAATATAATCATAATTCAATGGTAGAAAGGGGGAAATAAGTTAAAATAAAATAGAAAATTATTAGTATTATTATTGAGTAATAGGAAACATGGAATCAGTAGACGAGAAAAATATGTAAAAGGTCTAAAAGACAGAAACCGGTTAAGTACCGAGAAATAATTATAATTAGCAAAAAGATAGAACATATAAGGGTCGGATTGATAGGAAAGAATTTGTATAGATGGTGTAGCAATAAGATTGAAATATGAAAAAGTTGAAGTAAAATGATTAACGATACAAAGATATCGGTCATTTAAAATGAAGTATAGTATAAGGGCGATCCCAAAGAGGTCGGTCCCGAATTATTGAAGTATATATGTGAATAGAATATTGAAAAGAATATTGAAAGTATATAGAATGAATAATGAAAATATAATATGATGCAAGTAATAGTGAAATATGTATAGGGGGTATGTGAAAAGTCAGAAGTAGGGAGACCGTATATGTTATGTAGAAAAGATAAATTATTAGAAGTTGATAAATAAAAGAAGTATTACATAGTCCTATTCCATGGTAGTATAAAGATATAATAATTTAGCATAATGAAATAAGATTGAAAGGAAAGAAACCCCATAAAAATATGACAAATATAAATACCAGTAACTGTCATTTATTGAAATGAAATCTGAGGGAACGTTAAATAAGTCGAAATAACCAGGGGATGGCATAAATTTAGATCATATAGAACAATCAATTGATTTGCCAAAAGAGAGAAATATATAAAACCAATTGGTGAGCCATAAAAAGCGGTGTTGAATAAAATAAAATGTTTTAGTTATTAAAGTGTCATACAAGTCGATTATGAATTAAATTTAAGAGTTTTAATATTAGAATGTCATGAAAGGCAATTTTAAATAAAATAAAGGGTTGTAATGATTGAAATGTCATAAAAGTCGATTTAGAATAAAATAAAATTTTGGAATGTCAAAAAAGGCGATTTTGAACAAAATATTTTAGTCAATGAATAAAGATGATCTGACTAGCAAACAGTATCCAGACTCACTTTTAGAAAGGGGGAATTGCTATAGATAGCAAATGATAGGAAATATTACGAAATTTTAATAGGAAAACGGGAAATTTATGCATACTAGTATATATAAAATAAGTGTATACACCCTAATGTAGCAATGAAAGAGTTTTGGCAGGAGATGTCAACGCCCGACATGAATGTCAGTGACCCATGTAGCAACCCTCGATGTTAAGTTACATTCGAGTAATAAAAAAATTGTATATTCTAGAAATATCCACAAAGAAACCAAGAACAATGCTTCAGTTTTGTAGGGAAAATGAGATTGTAGATAATATAATTGTGTAGTTCTGTTGATTTTATTGTATAAAAAAAATTAGATATGACCAAGCTAGCTAAAGACTCACCATAGTGAAAGAGCGGAGGTCATTTATAAAAAACAAAGGTTTGTAGAATATTAAGGTGATGTGCGCGTCAGAAAAAAACGTAAAAAGACGTTAAAGGTTTGACGGAAAACTTAAACACAGGTGTGTGACGAACAATAGCGTTTTTTCACCTGTAGGAGAGTTAATAAAAGCAACGGTCCGAGAGAGTCCGGGCTTGTCTTGTCTTTTCCATCCAGTGAAATCATCTGTATCACTTTACCAGACCAGGTGATCATCGTCATAACTAAGATTCCAGAGTGCATCGAAGTGAGGGTATAAAACACCTCCAGAGTGCTACGACTATGGAATAAATATATATCAATATGTTAACGAAGTAAATCCGTTAATAATCAATGGCATGGACAAATGAGAAAGATAATAATAATTAATCAAGGTCCGTATTAATGGAAGAACAATAAATATTCCAATGGAAAATATGTCAGTAAGTGTTACCTTTTCTTAAATTGACCAGTGCGGGTGGAATTTCACCATTTTTACAACAACAATCAAATATTTTTGTGCTAATAAATTTCAAAAACAAAAATTTTGTTTGAAATAAACGGAAAGAGACCGTTCTGTAGAATTATCGATGTATATTGATTATGTAGTATCCGTGTTTAATTAATTGTGTAATTAGTTATAATGTTACCAGAATGTTTTTTTTTTAATAGGATTTTCCAAGTTATATTTATGTAAAGAATGTTTTAAAATATCTCTTTGTATTTAACAAGTGTCATATCGGCACAGTTAAATGTTTTAATAGGATTTCTCAAGTTATGTTTATGTATTGAATGCTTTAAACGTTTCTGTTTGTGTTTAATGTGTGTCAAATAGACACCGTAAAATTTGTGTAATAAATTAAATGGAATGTATAACAGATTGTAATTAACGGAAGTATTGTTTTTGGTTGATATTTAATCAGCAAAATTGTTATATAGCCATCTGTGCAAAGCGATAGTAATTTTGATCAAGTGAAAATCAATAAATGAATTTAAATAACACATATTAGTGAATTTTAATTAGTAGAAGCTAGCTGTAATTATAAGGAACCCAACCTGATGATTAGGACGTATGTTCTCAGCTCTATAATAAATTTTTGCAGGTATATGCTACCCATAAAGTAAAGTAGAATACCATAGCAATATATATAAAAGTACACTTAAAAAACCCAAATCACCACAAGATATCTTTTTAAAGACCTGACGATCGTTTCACTAACAAAGTTAGCGTCATCAAAGGATGAAAAATTCTAACTAATTTCTATTACAACATCATCTATTTATATTGCTTCTTAGGTAAATAACGAAACCGAGAGGGAGATTTAAATCGAAGGCACATTTTCTGTGTATTGTATCTTTATTGCCGGACGTGGTTAGTGAACTTCCTTTATTACTTTACCTGAGAGGTTTCGGAAACGTTTATCTGATTCAAAGACAGAGCGCAAATAGAGGACTGGAGATCAGTGGCGTGGCTCGATTTAAGGAATTTTGTTATTTATTGCTTTAGAAATATAAGTGCTCTTATACGCATCAAGCATTGCTTGCGGTGTAACATTTTTCAGATTTCAGATTTTCCTTATTATCAATATGGTGGATATTATCCCCAACTCGTTATGCCACGCATGAGTTGTCTACACTACCGTGTCTGAAACGCGCCAGATGTTCAAGAAATTTAGTCCCTATGGTTATCTTGGTCTGCCCAGCGTATTTAAGATTACAATCTTTAAAACATATCTCATAGATACTCGAAATTTCAGTGGCTTTATGTTTATCTTTCGTATTACCTAACAAATTTCTTAAATTATTTTTTGTCGAAAAAGTTAGCTGCAAATCGGCTTTCTTAAAAATGCTCTCAAGACCCTTTGTGATACGCGGTTCAAATTTCGCATTTTTTCTCTATTTTATCTTTCCGGAATGTCGTGCATTCGGCTAACATTTTTTTTTGTTCTGTGTCTAATCATTTATATTTCCACTAAGCAATCCGAATATCTGTTATATTTAGCCACGTTTTTGATGTACTCTAATTCTATATTATATCCACTCTTACTTAAGGGAACATTTATCAATATATTTACTAAGAAATTTAAACCTGCCGTTTTTGTGCAAACGTATGATGTGAATCATTTGAAATGTAACTTAGAGTGGTGGTTTTCTTCCTGTAGACATCGAATTAGAAAAATATTAACGACTCTTTTGAATTTGAAACATTCTCCATGTTGTTCTCGTTTTCGGTTGGTTTTTTAATATATTTAAATATTAATACAATATATATATATATATATATATATATATATATATATATATATATATATATATATATATATAGCGTGTATATATATATATATATATATATATATATATATATATATATATATATATATATATATATATATATATATATATAGCGTGTATTTAAATGAAGGGGCGCCAATGACACCAGAGACCCCTTTTGTGAAAATAGGTAGATTTAACCTGAAATACCTATATCCCAAGTCGCATAATAAAAGAGATACAGGATACATGTCAAAATGACAAATAAAAATTGGTTTTTCCTTAATAATTTCTAAAGTGTTACTCAGACATGTTTCGAGTTTTACAGAGAGATATTATATAGTAATCATTTAGGCTACCGCGAACGGGGCGCCCTCCACAGGCAATCTTATGCATTAAACGTGCATTAACTTTTTCTCGGCACTCGTGTACATCTTTTAGTATCAAAATATGAAATACTTGACTTTTTTGAACAAAAAAGGTATACTTATTGAAAATCGTTTAAGTCAACTGTTGGGGAGATAATTTTTATTTTATAAATATTTATGTATTTCGGATTTACAACCCCGGTAATATTAACTTCCAAAACGGACTTTTTTGTTAAGAAATTCATATGATGTGTCTAAATGTGACCAAAAATATTCATTAGGCCTTTAGTCTCTTGAATAAAACCTGTTACTTTTTTTGCACTATAAAAACCTATTAAAATCATGCTGATATGGCGACTTAGTAGCAAAGTGATCCAGTAGATAAGTGTCATTTGATAATAAATAGTAATTAATAAGAGTCGGTTTAAGAAATTATCAAATGTTAATTGATTATTCGCTTTTTACTTCGATATTAAAGAGGTTTGGAATTGAATAATATGGCAAATTACACAAATTACTAGTACGTTGATATATTGCTAGCATTTCTGAATGTTACAAGAATTGTGTTGCTGCGTTAAGACTTTATCATGCCAGATATCCTAATCGCCGCGTTCCTAGTAGAAAAACTCTTGTGGCGATAAAAAGAAGACAGAGAAAACGGACAAATTTAGCTTCGACGTGAAGGCACTGTCAGAAGAAACTGTTTTCCCGCCTTAAAACTTTTTGATGTACTAAAAAAAATCTCTTCCGGAAACTAACGCTTGAATAATTAATTTCACGTTAAGGATGAAGGTAATATTTTAATTTAGTTTATCGACGGTAGCGAGAGTCAACGATGATATAAACGTAACTAATTAATAGAACTAATAGTTATCGAAGTTATCTTCCAACAATAAACAGAGTATATGTATAATAGGCCAATCAGAAAAGCAATTTATGTAAATCGTAAAAACAATTAACACCAAAATAAATCTGCTTTATTGTCTTCAAGTAAAAGCAATAGCATTGCGGCTATAAATAACTTTTTATGGTCACGGTAAGATTGGTTCTAAAGGTATTTACCTACTACTCTACAACGATTTTTTGACAGCAAAATATTTTCACTTACAGCATTCTTTGCTATTTTGCTTTGCTTTACTATTTAACACTTCTCCTAGTTTAGCGACGTTACGGAAACTTACCCCACAAAAGCGTTGTACTTTAGCTAAATACAAACGTAAAAAAGGCCTACCCTTGGCTTCACAATAACATATTAGTGAATTTTCGCTAACTTTGAACTTTTACAAAATTTCTTCAAATGAGCCCGAACTAGGCCCCATAAGACACAAATCTGGGGTCAGTTCCAGATTCTAGTTTTGTAAATATTTATGTTTATGATGACATGCCATTATTCATGTAAGGATCAGTTTTAATTTATTTTTTCAGTTTTTTTTTTGTTCAATTCTAATAACCGGTCAGATTATGTGATTGTTAATCGAATTTTTGAACAGAAATATTAAAAGACTTACAATAACTTTGGTGCAAAATAGGTAAGGAATGATTAATTTGATAGGAATATCACACACACACACACACACACACACACACACACACACACACACACACACACACACACACACACACACACACACACACACGCACGCACGCACGCACGCACGCACGCACGCACGCACGCACACGCACGCACGCACACGCACACGCACACACAAGCGCGCGCGCCCACACACACACACACATCCGTGTGATTAAAACTGCATACCTGGCTTTGTTATGCTGTGCGTCGTCATCAAATATTCCCTCTAAGAAGGACACGTTGATTTGATAACGACGCACAGCAAAACAAAAGCAATTATGCAGTTTTAATCACAGGGATTTAAGACTAAACAGTGGGAGTCTGTCTGTATACCTTCCTAGAGGACGCTGTTCACAACTGCTTGGCAACTAACATATAAATAGTAGTTCTAGTCTCTATACACTTGGTTTACTCATTCCCTTGATGACGCTAACTTTGTTAGCGAAACGATCGTCGGATCAGAAAACTGTATTGTGATCAATTGGGGTCTCCAAATTGTACTTATCAGTGCTCATCACAGGTTACAATCTTCACCCATTCCTTGAGTAATGTTCTCTGTTCTGATACCATATGACATGAAAATCTGAGTATTTTTCCACTTACATTTTTCTTCCCCCAGTTCAAATTTCCGTGAAAGTTAAAAACATGTTTTTACATTTTCCTTTTTTCTATTTTAATTACAAATAGGTATATGTATTCTTTTAGTACATCTTTGCGTAAAAAAATGTAGTCAGATTTCGCAAGATTTTTGTTTTGATTTTTGTACTAGAAGCATTTTTATTAAAATTCACTACCATAACTCACTTGCTACGTCCAGACGTTTAGTGAATTTTCTTAGAAAAAATTCACTATAGGGGAGATCCAGACTTTTGAATTTTGAAAAAAATGTTTCAAATGGGCGCGAACTAGGACCCCTAGAACCCATATCCGGGGTCAGTTTCAATTTTTATATATATATATATATATATATATATATATATATATATATATATATATATATATATATATATATATATATGTATGTATATATATATATATATATATATATATATATATATATATATATATATATATATATATATATATATATGTATATATATATATATATATATATATATATATATATATATATATATATATATATATATATAGTCTCCGTAAGTTGGAACCATAAGGAGACCTTTAGTATTATTAATTTTAGGAAAAAGTTATTGTTCATAAAAAGTTCTGCACGTTCTAAAATCTAAAATACAATCATCAGATATCAAATTTTGTTAGTCGTATACGAGGTTTGTCAAAAAATATGACCTTTATTTTTTACAATATCGAAAATTGCTATTGAAAAAGGGTGATCAAAACTAAAAGCCACGTTCGAATATGCTATTAAACCCATTACCATTCAAAGAATCATGTTTCTTTTTTGAAACGTATGGCTACTATAACAGTGCAAATTTAACTGCAGTTACATGTAATCTAGGATGTACTCACATACAAATGAATTGTTAGTAGCAAGAAATGTTTGACAGCGACCGTCAAATTGCGTTAGAATTTATAAAACACATTAAAATAGTAGATAAATCGTAGTAAATAAATTCGAGACTAGTGGAAGTATTAACAATAATTTTAATGGAAAACGCCGAAAACTAGTTGCTAATGAGGACACGTAGTTAGAAGTAATGCTGTCTGTTATAGAACATTCGAAAATGTCATTGCACAAAAGGAAGTCGTTGATACAAGAAAATGTAAGATACAGTGGCAAGAATTTTAAAACTAAATAAATATAGACCATTCAAACAAAAAATCGTTCACACATTGAAAGAAAGGGATTAAGATATGGACTTTTGCTCTCTCATCCAAGGAGAGTTAGAAGAGGACCCTTTTTTACCGCAACGTATAATTTTTACCGATGAGGCAACATTTTCTTCAAATGGAACTGCCTCGTCACAACATTATCGCTGATGGGCTGAGGAAAATCCCAATTTTACAATAGTCTCGTGACCAATATTCATCTAAGACGAGCGCGTGGTGTGGTATTTACAAGGACAGAATAATAGGACCGTATTTTTCGCCATTTATGAATGCTGAACGCTATTTACAATTTTTACAAAATCAAATCAATGCCTTCATAGACGAACTACCCTTTTTCCCCTTAGGGCTCGTCCGCGTCTTTGCCGCCCCGATAGGACAGCAGCCTTTGGCTTATTGTGCATGCCCATTGTCTTTTCTACTCCACCCGTTTCAAAATCACTGTGCCTTCAACTAGTCTGCACACCAATTGGTAGGGAGAAGTTTTATATTTCTCTGTCTCCGGTCTAGGCTGTCCGTAGATCAGTTGTCCTTTGCGGTCCAGAGCTGTACACTCGCACAAGATGTGCTGGGCTGATTCTCCTCCCCCTCGCCGCAGAGTCTGCATGCAAGGTCCATCTCGAAGCGCCCCATTTTTTGCAGGTGTTTCTTGACAGCCATGTGTCCCGTCAAGAATCCTATTATGTTCCTGAGCTGTCCTCTGCTAAGATTTAGCAGCTCCACAGCTCTCTTTGGAATGGGTTGCCCAATTAATGGCTTCCCGTGTTTGAGCCCTGGATAATCTTCCCAGTACGCCTTGTGCTGTTCCCTGACCCAGGACTTGATGGTTTCCCCGGCGGTGCCTTTCGGTACGCCCAGGACTAGTTTTGGTCCCATAAATGGTTATGCTGATCCTCTCTTCGCGAAACGGTCAGCTTCTTCATTGCCTTTGACCACCGAGTGACCCGGCACCAAGATGAGGGTGACCTCATTCTGCCCAGCCAGGTCGCTCGTCTCGTCTCGGCATTCACTTACCAGCCTGGAATTTGCACGTGGGCTACTTAGAGTCTTAAGGGCTGCCTGGCTGTCTGTGGCTATGATTCGCTTGTTGCTGTAGGCCCTCCTGTTGTTCTCTCGCACGCAGTGCAGGATGGCGTACATTTCGGCCTGAAAGACCGTTGCATGAGCTCCGAGAGAAATACTGCGGCTTACCCTCGGTCCTTCCGAATAAACGCCTACCCCCGTCCCACGTTCCCCGTCGGATCCATTCGTGAACCAAACGAGCGCGTCCCGTGGTAGGCCCGGCGTCTCCACCCGCCATGCCTCGCGGTCGGGGATTACCACTGTAAACTTGTTATCCCTGCAGATTCGCGGGCTCGTGAAGTCTGACCTCATTTCAAGCATGGGGTCGTTCACGATCTCCTGCACTTTGCAGTGGCCCCGGCTGCCTGGGTTGTCCTTCAATCTATCATTTCAGGCTAGTTTGTATAGTCCTAGCCTAGCCGCCCCCATGATAACTAAGTGTAAAGGGGGTAAATTCAGCAACACCTCCAAGGTGCCTGTTGGGGTTGAAGTCATGGTTCATGTGATGCCAAGGCAAGCCATCCTTTGGACCTTGCCTAGTTTTTGTTGGGCATTGGATTGGGTCACCTTAGGCCAACACACCAGTGCCGCGAATTAACAACACTTGTACATAGGTTGCTTTAAAAAAATTATTATTTACTATTTAAAGTATTTAACAAACTAATATAGTTACTGCCTAAAATATAACTGAACAAATATTATACAAAACGATGGCTTTATATAGTAAACGGACAAGTGTTCGTTGAAGGTTCTCATGAAAACATGCTGATCTGGCTCCTTCTGAATTCGCACTGCTGACACTGTCTGCAACGGTCAGTATAATTCGTGGAATCTGCTGATGGGAACTGCTGCATGTGAATGTAACTTAATATCACCTACGTGACTTATCGTGGGAAGCTATGTGTTAACTCTTCCCCCCATTGGAGGACGGAACCGTTGGGTTTCGGAATTCTTATAGGATTTTCTGCTTCTACTTTGTTTCTTTCCTTCTGCTGGGCACATCTTCTTTTGACAAAGACTGTAATAAATATTGCTGCTAGAAGGGTTTATACGATGTAGAGCAGAATCGTCCAAATACTTGTGTGGTACAACGTGAGTCTAATTTTGTTGGGAATTCTACTTTTTATAGACTGCAGCTGAGCCCTGATGTTGCTTACGTCGTGCAGAGGGACGTTTTCCAGTTCCTCTATGTTTATTTTGCTTTCTGGAACTTCGTCTAACTTTGGTAAGGAGAGAAAATTGTTGGATCTTCACTGACGCCTGCTATTGTATCTTCTGTACAGACATAGATCTCCATCGTAAGCTCCTGGCCGTGGTTGTTTTTGAAGACGTATTGTTGCTCATTTAGGATAAGGTACTTTGATCGAGGTATTATCATAAAGCAGCTGTTAGGATTGGTTTGTATAGGTAGGGAGTACAGTTAGTAGTAAATATAGTCAGATTTGTCTATTAGTGGAATATCAATTTGGAATATAATTTTATATTCAGTTTGGACCGACTTGATTTTAAATATTTTTTCATACAAAGATAAGTCATTCTTGCTTACTAATCTAGATTGGGAAATGTATTTTTCTATTACAGGAAGCTATTTAATAATGCATTTTGGTTTGATGATAGAAGTGTGAAAAATATTTAGGTTAGAGAACGTTATAGCATTTTCAGTTGTTAATATTATCGAATCTATGGCGTTAAATAGGTTATCAATTTCAGTCAACAGTTCTAAAATATGTGCTCGCTGGAGAACAGGCAACATATTAGTAGCTAAATCTTTAGTAATGTTTTGAAGTGCTAACATTCTGTTGACAATTTCTTTTTGATTATGAGTTAAAGTATTTACTGTTTGATTAAATTCGCTTATTGCATATATCATACCAGATGTTTGTTCGTCAAATAGCTCATGCATTCTATTTTGATCATCATCTAATAATTGAAGGGCTTTGTTGATTCTTTCGCCATCATCAGCATCTAGATTGCCAATGATTGACTTCAAAACTGTACCCAAAGGATTGAGTAAACCCCTCTTAAATCTATAGTTATCAGAAAAAATTCTAAGGAAAGTTTGATCTATGTTATCTACAGTAAATTAAGGGCGATTATAAAATTATGGTAGTCAGATCTAAAATTATCACATAAGTATTGGCTATAAGATAATATTTGTATTTAAGTTTACTGTAGTCAGCAAATAAGGGTTCCATATTATATACATGTATAAGGCGCCATACGTCATTTTGGCAATAGCTTCTACCTAACTTGCGAGGTAAAAATCCAGGGTTGTTCTTCAAATCTTCTAGCTGTGGCTGCCCTCCGCATGCCCACCTGAAAGGCGAAGATTTCTTAAATGAGTTACACATTGCTCGTCATTCTTGTGATTTATGAGTAAAGCTTTATTATGTTCTAGGAGGGATATTATCGTGTATGGGCCTGTGTAGGCCTTCTTGTGCTTTTTGTGAAATCCAGGGGGTATATTTTTGTAGACAGTTTGACCTTCTTTAAATGGCTGATTAACTTCGGCGTTAGTTCTGAGAAGCATTTTTTCTTTCGATTTTTCTATCCGATCTAATACGATATCATAAACTATTTTCATAAAATTTTTATGTTTTTGGTTATACTCTTGGGTATGTGTAACTTCGGGGTCGAAGTTGAAGATTTCTGGGATGTAACCGAATATTAACTCAAAAGGTGGGTTGAGAGTTTGAGGGTGAATGCTTGAATTGTAGGCTAGGATGCAGCAGGGTATTACGTCAGAAGGTTTTAGATTTGGGTATTTTATTTTGAAAATTCTATAGTGTTCAATCAGTGTGCTGTGAAATCTCTCTACTGGGCTGTTAGAGTTGGGATTATGAGGTGTAGTTATGTGCAGTTTAATTTGATGTCTTTAGGAGCTCTTTGACTATGTCATTTGAAAATTCTGCACCAGAGTCGGAAACGACGCCTCTTATTGTACCATATTGTGAAAAATATCTTATTAATACCCTGGAAATTTCTATAGCCTTTTTGCTTTTAATCGGAAAGGCCTGACTAAATTTACTAAAAGGATCAAGAATTGTAAAGAACTGAGATGACTCGATTTGAAATGTATTTATGTGAATTAATTTTAGAGGTTTTGAAGGAGCTGGATTGTGTTCTAAAGGTATTTTAATTGGATGTCTATTGTATTTTGCTTGTTTACATGTCACAGTCTAAAATTTATTCTAAAATTTTTTGTTTTAAACTAGGATAATATTTCTGTTTCATCCTTAAATAAGTTTCATCTGGACCCCTATGGTTGGTTTTACCTTGATAATATGCGATTAAAAGATCCTTTAATTAATTCATCCTCACTGTTAATTTCTTCCAATACTTTATCGCATCTATAAAATTGCGGCGAATGCGCATTATTAAAGTGTTGATTGATAGCCGAACTAACTAATTCATAATGTCTCTTATTAATAAATATGCAATTGTATTTCTTTTGAGGCAAACAAGGTTACTTTACAAATTCCGCCATCTTGTCTGGATCTTCTATATTAAATCTAGCATGAATAAAATTTCTCTTGTCTTTTCTGACTTGTAGAATTCGGGTTCCTCTGAGCAACTAAACAATATTTGATTGGATTTTATATTGATAATTTCCTCTTCCGAAATAGGAATGCCTGGTGCAGCGTATGAGTCCTGGTTATAACTAACTGTATCTAGTTCTTCGATTTCTACATCAGTGTTTTCGTTATCTTTCTGCCAATCTGTTTCATCTACATTATTAATTATTGACTGTTTATCAACATCCAGAGGATTAATTTCTACACGTGACAAAACGTGGGCGGCGTTATTTGTTTTTCGTTTCTTATATTATATATCGTACTCACATTCTTCCAGCTTTAAACGCCATCTTACTAGCTTCGTATTGGGTTCTTTTAATGAAAATAATCATTTCAGTGGTTTGTGATCGGTCATTATGGTAAATCTTTTGCTGTAAAGGTAGGGTCTAAAGTAATTTACAGCCCAGAATATTGCAAGTAGCTCCTTTTTAATTGTACTATGCCTGCTTTCCGTCTCGTTTAGAGTTCGGCTTGCATAAGCTACAGGCAGGTCTAAATTCGGTTCGCCTTGACTTAAGACAGCTCCAAGTGCGACGTTGGAAGCTTCTATAGTTGATATAAATTTCTTCGTAAAATCTGGTGGCTGTAATATTGGACTGTTCATTAAAATATGTTTACATGTTTCAAATATCTCTTTAGAATCTTCGTTGTTAATATCAATTTTTGAATTTTTCATTAGACATTTTGTTAAAGGTTTTGTGACATTCGCAAAATTCTTTATAAAATTTCGGTAGTATCCTATTAGACCCAACAACGATTTGATTTCTTTTTGTATTTTAGGAATGAGAAATTTCTCTATGGCATCGAGTTTTCGTGGGTTAGGTTTAATTCCTTCTGGACTGACCACATGTCCCAAAATTTAGCCTCCTTTAAAAATTCGGTTTTGTCCAGTTGCACCTTCAGCTGAAAGTTCCTGAACCTTGTCTAGATGCTCCTATAGAGAGGTCGAGAACACAATGACGCCATCCATGTAGACAAGGCAAGTTTTCCCAAACAATCCGTGTAGAACATTATTTATTAGGAGCTGAAATGAGGCTGGAGCCAAATGGTATCGTTCAATATCCATAATGACCTGGATCTGTTGAGAATTCCGTATTTTCAATGTCGTCAGGATGTATCTCTATCTGATGAAAACCTGATGCCAAATCAATTGTAGTGAAATAGTGAGATCTGCCAATTTTATCCAATATTTCTTCTATCTTATGTATGGGGTAGCGATCTGGTATGGTTTTATCGCTGAGCTTTCTGTAGTCTACAACGATGTGAATGCCTAATAATGTTTTGCTGTAACATTTTATCCATCTGTTTTTGCACCTCTTCTTTATGCACCTGTAGGTAACGATATAATTTCGAATGTACAGGTATATCGTCGGTCGTTCTAATCCTATGTTTTACCAGGAGCATGGAATAACATTTCGTCCTCTTTATAAAATATATCTGAATAACGTTTGCATAAATATATTAGCTGTTCACGTTCTTCTTGATGTGTGACCATACGTATTTCTTTTAAGACCCAGTTATCATCGCAATTTTTCTTAATACTATTATTATATTTATGACCATAACTGCTATATATTGCATTATTATTTAACTCAATAGTCTCTAAGGGTTTAGTAAATCTGACATTCATTTTTGTAGAAGTTGGGTTTATTAGTATAACACTAACCTCGCTAAAAATTTAACTAAACAGTCAGGTATAAATGAATTATTAACTAACATTTCATTAACAAGTCCATATCCATTGGACTTGTTGACAGGAACATTGATTTTAGTTTCTATGTTTGGCTCAAGAGTATATTCGTAAGGAAAATGCATGTCAATTTCTAACCTACCTAAGTATAATTTCCTATTATTAAAATCTCGCCTAGCCTTACTTGCAAGGATAAAATCGGCTCATATCAGACCCGTGTAGTTATCATTAAAATTAAATTAACAAAATTCGTGTGGACGATTAGTAATTGAATTTAGTAAAATATTTGCCCTTTATTTGTGCACGGAGAATCCATGGGCTGATTTAATGTGAAACAATTTTTGAAAGATTTTATTTTTATATTTTTCTTGAACAATATCTGGTTTCAAGAAACTTTTTCTGCTTCCCGAATATACGAGCAATTTTTCAGGCAGTTCCGGGATTTTAACATAAGGAAGTTAACATAAATTAAAATTGTTTATTTCGATTAAGGATTTTTGGCTGGTGTGCCCGGTGAAGGAAAATTTTGATTTTCACGATCGTAAATTTCGCAAGGTGTATCCATCTCATGGGTAAATAGTTCCTCAGAATTAAAGCTTGTTCCCGGAACTGGGGATCTTTACTGATTAGCAGGGGACTTGTTTCTTCTTGACTGCGTTGAAAACTTATTAGAATTTCTTGTACACCTTATGTTGCCAATCGAAGTAGTATCCATGGGTTCAGGATATCTGTTTTGAAAATATTCTTGTGGGTTTTCTGGCTTAAAAGAGGGCGGTCTATAAAATTACGAATTCTGATTATTTTAGTTTTGATATTGGGGAGTGTTCCTAAATTGTGAAGTTTGATTATTTTGGCTTTGATATTGGGGATATTTCTAAATGGTTTCTGAAATTGCACGACTGGAAAGTTTTGTGGAGTAAAACGATTGTTAAGAGATCTGATTTGTGGATTAGGGGTTCTATTATTTGGCGATGTATAATTGCCTGATTTAAGAAATGTCCTATGTCTATATTCATAATTTTCTTTCATAACAATAAATTTAAGAGCATCCTCAATAGATGCAGGTGCAGTGGATATTACTACCATTCCTAAAGGGTTTTTGAGTCCCCCAAGGAACGTTTTTAATGCTTGTTAAGCGTAAATTGTTCTTTTCACTTCTATTATTTGTTGATTGTTTTCATTACAAATATTAAATTAGAAACCAGAAGTTGTTCAATGTATCTACACCTATTACTAAAGGTATGCTCATTATGTTTCTGCTTTAGTGTTAAAAGTTCACTAAAAAAAAACTAGTGTCGTCTCGTTGGCCCGTAAAGTTTTGCACTATAGCTTGTCTTAGATATTGCCAATTATTAACAATTTTGGTGCTAATTATAAGTCTAGCTTGACTGGTTAATTTTGATTGTATAAAATTAACTAAAATATTATTTAAATATAATCTTTCGTCTTCAGCGTTATAAATTGTATTCATAATGAGGTCGCATGCCTTAAGAAAGTTACCAACATTTGCCGGTTCCCCATTGAACTCAGGTATCATCTTTAAATAGAATTCACTAAAGTTGTTTGCGGTATTGTATGCTATGTTTATGCTATGTTCTGTGGTACTCATTAGGTTGGTACCAATTTGTTTTACAAGATTAATACTATTATTATTACGAGTTAAATCATTCTGGACTTCCTGTTCAACAATATTCTTTTCTAAATTATTTTCTTCAGGAATGACTTCTAAGTTATTTCTCAAATTAAACTGATTAAGTCTGCTTATTAATTCATTAATATCCGACACATATTTACATACATATGAGAACGGGGCAGAGAAAATATAGAAGAGCAACTTACAGTAATAGTAGGAACCAGATGACCATTTGTTCTTCTTGAAAAACCAAGGAACCAATATTCTTTTGATGCCTTAGGTTGCTGGGGATCCGTTACCGACTGCGCCAATTAACAACACTTGTACTTAGGCTGCTTTAAAAAACGATTCAAACTATTTAACAACAAACTAACATAGTGACTGCCTAAAATATAACTGAACAAATATTATACAAAACAATGGCTTTATAGAGTAATTGGACAAGAGTTCGTTGCAGATTCTCACGAGAACATGCTGATCTACCTTCTTCAGAACTCGCACTGCTGACACTATCTGCAACGGTCGGTATAAGTCGTAGAATCTGCTGATGGGAACTGCTGCATGTGAATGCAACTTGATATCATTTACGTGACTTATCGTGGAAAGCGATGTGTTAACCCACGTATGTTAACGATGGTCTGACCACCCTTGTGTAGAGCCAGTGGGCCATACTAGCTCTTAGTCCCCACGTTTTTCCATATAGCCTCCTAGTGCCGCCTAGGGTCATAACTGTCTTGCGCAGTATTTTTTCAACGTGACCATTCCAGGTTAGCTGGAGTCCAGTACGACCCCAAGATATTTCACCTCCCTGGCTATTGGGATGTTTCTACCGTCTAGAGTGGCCCTCCCACTTCTTCCTTGTCGTAAACGGTAATACAGTTGCTTTCTCGGCGCTCACCCCGAGCCCTTGGCCAACATTCCACCTTTCCACCACTTTCAGTGCTGTCTGCATGCGCTACCACACTGACTGTGTAAATTTTCCGCGGACTATGATGACAATGTCGTCCGCATAACCCTGTACCTCGTATCCCCCTCTAGATTACTTCTTATGGGGTTACTTAAAGCAGAAAGTTTACCAGCAAGGGCAATTTGATGATGTTAATCATTTGGAGAGGATAGTTACAGAATCATACCGGGAAATTTCTCCAGAAATGATAAGGCATGTATTACGGGAATTTGCCAATAGAACGATGAAACGTATTGAACGAGTGGGTGGATATGTTGAGGCATTAGTGGAATGAGTGAAAATTAAATTTCTATTTATTTCTAGTACTATTATGTTAGTTACACAACTTATAGTTTGTATGTATTTTCTTATTTGCAAAATAATATCAAATCATTAAGTTTTTAAATTGCAAATTTGTTAGGCAAAATTAAGAAACTGAATGGTTATCTTGTTTTTGATAATCACAAGAGAGAAATGTTCATTCATAATTTATAATGTAGAAAAATTAGTAAAAAATAACAAAACCTATTTTTTAAATGTAAATGGATGTAATTGCACATTCTGGCGTGGTTTTTAGTTCTGATCAACTTTTTTCAATAACAATTTTCGATATTGTCAAAAATACAGGTATTTTACTCTTGAGCAAAAATTCCTATTTTTTGACAAACCTCGTATACGACTAAAAAATTAGATATCTGATGATTGTATTATCGATTTTAGAACATGCAGAACTTTTTCTTAAGAGTAACTTTTTTTCCTAAAATTAATAATAAAACGTTATCCATATGGTTCCAACTTACGGAGACATAGTGTGTGCATGCATGTATGTATATATATATATATATATATATATATATATATATATATATATATATATATATATATATATATATATATTGTCACGAAGTGACGTAATTGCCATTAGAAATCTAATTAGTTAGCAGGGGAATAGATCCGTACCATCCGTATTTAATCTGATTTATTTTGTTATTAAAACATTGAATAATGTAGCGGGTTGAGGTCGCCCAGGCGGGTCCTGCGGTATGCGAAGCGATGAAAGCAGGGACGGATGGGCTGGTCCACTGCATACCTATGCGCACCTCGCAGCGCATACTTTGCGAATCTTGCTAGAGCCAGGAGATCCACCGTGACGCGCGGAACGGGGGAGTTCTTTTTCGGAGTCGCAGGGGCCGTCACGGAGAGTGGCCAGCCACTGTCCAGGTCTCGTCTAGAATTTGGCGTGTTTCTTTTTGGCTTTGGGTGCGTCGCGTCGGCGACGGAACCAGCAGGCCGGCCGTCAGAGGGTGAGGAGCTTACCACCCCTATTCGTGATACCGTCCGTATAACTCGCGAAAATTTCAGTTTCTGCCTCTGGTCTCTAATAAATTGATTTGTTGTCAAATAAGTTAGTTTAAACGTAGGGTATGCCGGGAGAATCCCTTGTGTAAGTATTTCTTTGTATATATTTTGTAAATATTTCCCCACCAACACTGTTGTAAATAGACTATTTGTTTTATACGGTATTTCATTTAAAGCTTCCCAACCAATCCACCCCAACATAACGCAACATTCTGATCTCTAATATACAGGCCATAAGTAGGGAGTCCTGAGGGACTCTGCCTGAGGACTTAGGCGAACCCTGTCTCCACTGAAGTGTACCCCGGGTCCGTGTATCTGTAAATAACAACCGAGGACAGAGATATAGTCCTGAGGGAGCGCAGCGTCTTTCTTTAAACCACGCTGCTGGCGCCTGAGCAAATCCCGTAAAAAGCCGTATTGATAAGGTTATCCCGTGGGAACCTCCCCATATTAGGGAAAGATAACCTTATCCCGATTTGACCCCTCACAAATGGCACCCGCGAGCAGGGACCTAAGTTAGTAAATTAAATTAGAGAAAGGTGGATTTAGGGAAGAAGCCGTAAATATTTTTAAATTTTTAAATTTTAATGTACATAGTTTATCGCTAATTGTGATAAGAGTTGTCGGAAAAGTGTAAATAAGATATGTTACTTGTATCTTAAGAATTCGGTATATTTTTAGTTTGAAACAGAGGCAGAATTTAAAAAGGAATTACAATATTGTTATCTACGATAGCAATCGCCGTATCATCAATACTTTGTGAAACCGTGAACATTAATTTATTTTGCTTTTAGTAGAATTCTTTGTAATCAACTGTTGATCTTGCAATATTTTTGTGGTAGTAATAATTAACTTTTTTTTTCACGCTAGCTTTGAATATTTGTTTACTGCATTACGTAATACGATTACATTCTTTAAGTGTAACATTTTCTTTTAATCAACATTTTAAGTTTAGCGTTAATATATAGTGTTTTTTTTGGTTTCAACTTGTAGAGAATTTTGTTATGCCGAATTTTTGTTTGTTGTTTTATATTAATTTTTTTGGTGTTTTGTTTAAACACTACTGACCAAGGGAAACTACTGTTACAAATCCGACCCGTTTCATCCTAACACTGCGTTAACATCTTCGACAGCTTCGCACCGCCGTTTTGCCGCTTTACCGTTTGCACTGAACAATGTCAGACCCGAAAACGGACAAGGCCGTCGAGCCTGATCCTCAAGAGAAGTCCGACCCGGACCTATTTGACGGCCGGGTAGGATGGGTATACAGGCTGAAGAAGCCTGAACTGGAAACAGAGTTAGCGAGGTTTTGCCTACGACCCCAGACAACGGTTGAAGAAATGAGAAAACAACTGATTAGCTTTTTACGAGAAGGAAGACCGCTACACACCGAAGCAGCCTCACTGCCTGACAATGCCGTGTCACCGCCGCCGCCAATGAGAGACTTGTTAGAACACTTAACGTCGCCCGCACAAGTGCCGGTCCCACCACTGAATGTGGGTGAATGGAACTTGCATTTCCACGGCAAGTCCGACCCCGTAGCATTTCTGGAACGATTGGAGGAAATGCGCTTATATTTTAACATCCCCTCAGACCGCCTCCTACTGGCACTACCCCAGGTTCTAGAAGACCAAGCTTTGCTGTGGTACCGAAATCATAAGGCTGACTGGACGTCGTGGCAAGACTTTATCGACGACTTCAAGCGCTTCTATTACCCCGTGAATTACTTTGAGGACCTTGAAGCTGAAATAAGTCACCGGTTGCACAGACCCGGCGAGTCCGTAGCTTCCTACATCACAGAGCTACAGACGCTTGTCCGCAGACGTGGAAACATTACTAGACAGCAAGAATTGACCTGGTTACAGAGAAATCTGCGTCCTGAAATTCGTCAAATGCTCTGGAACTGCGACGTGCCGGACATCAGGGTGTTCATAGAAAAGGCTAAGGCAATCGAGTCAATGTTAGAAGAGCTGAAGGGGACAAAGGAGAACACGCTAAGGCCTCCCTCAGGGCGACAGGAAAGTTGGCATGCCACTTCCTCCGTGAAGAGTCGCCCCTCACCTTCAGCCGCGCCTATGACCGAGCTTTCTGAGGTCTCGGCTATTGACAGGCGAACTAGAATGGACAACCGACCCGTAATAAAGGCCAGAATCGGCCAGAAGTATTTCAATACCCTGTTAGATACAGGGGCAACCCGTTCCTTTTTAAGCAAGACCGCACTGGACGAAATCGATGCACAATATATGCAGGCCATTCCCTTACCAGAGGCAAATACCCGCATCGGAGATGGAAGACTGGTTTCCGTACAACAAATGTATACGACGCAATTGGAGTTAGGTGGTAAGAGAATACAGGGTGATCTATTATATCTGCCACACCTCCCGGTAGACATCGTACTGGGAATGGACACCCTAGGCAAGTACGACTTTTGCATAGATTTGCAGACCACCCAGAGCTACCTAGAGGGCGAGTTACTAACTACAGCAGCTCCACCCCCACCAGCGGTCCCGATACATATTATGGAAACTAACACCCTGGGAGAAGGGATACCGCAACAGCACCATCCGATGGATGAGTCCATGGCCAGAGAGCCTGGTGCCCGTACCGATGACCCTACCGACCGTAAAACACGTCCGACCCGCTGGTCAAGGAAAAAGCCAACGCCAAAAGTCGAAAGAGACCCGGAATATTTGCCAGTTAAGGAACGGAGTTTATGTTGGAGGTGTGGTCACTTTGGCCACACACGTTACCGCTGCAACCGACCGCTTAAATTGTTCTGTTCCCGTTGTGGCAAGGTGGGCATTATGTCCAGAGAATGCCCGTGCCCAGAGCCAAGGAGTGGCAGCCGGACTGCTCCACAGCTGGAAGCCCGATGTAATCTGTTACAAACCAGCAGGAGCCACCAGCCAGCAAGCCCGAACAGATGGAGGCCACGTCATGGGATGGGTGCTGCTACGAGGGCAGGCCATATCGCCTGGTGCCAGCCGGCGCTCCATGGACCCGACGCAGAGGGCCACGTGCGGCTGCACGACTGGATGGACAGGCGACAGGTACTAGGTGCAGTGTGTGATATCGGAGTGTGGGACACTCCTAGGAGTGCCGCTCGACGGTGCACAAGCGAGGAGACTGTGGGTGAGACTATCATTGACTATTACGTAGCTTAAACATAGTGTACTCAACCCAATTCTCAGACATTTTATGCTAAGTTCCGTTCAAATAGCTCCCAATTCATTTGAGGCGGGAAGCTATCAATTTCGGGTGTGTTAAATTTGAACGATTTGTTTATTTACGTTTATGAACCCTGATTAATTTAGTTTTAACTTGCATTTTTCATTTTGATTATTTTTTTGAGTTAAACGATATTGCATATAGAAGTTTAGTTTAAGGATATATTTTATTTTCTGTTTACCTACGAATTCTAAGTATTTAATTCTCCGTTCGAAGATGCTTGATTTAGTTTAAGGATATATTTTATTTTCTGTTTACTTACGAATTATAATAATTTAATTTTCCGTTCAAAGATGTTTGATTTAGTTTAAGAATATTTCGTTTTTTTAATTATGAGATGTTGCGCATATCCAGGGGTTATGATGGAAAATTTGACAATATCATTTCCCTGGTGCGCCTTCTAATTATCTAATTTTCCTTTGAAAAACGTTTCACTTAGTTTAAGAATATATTTTTTTAATTAAGAAATTTTGCGTATACCCAGGGTATATGGTTGGAAATTTGATATCATTTCTCCGTTACACATACTAATTATTTATTCTTGCTTTGAAAGATGTTTGATTTAGTTTAAAAGTGTATTGGGTAGGCCTGTTATTTTCTTGTATTATTATTGTTATATTGGGGACCAGAGGACCAGTGAGGTATGGATGTGGAAGAAAAAACTTCGTTTTTTCTTTCAGGAGAAGAGAGGAGGATGTCACGAAGTGACGTAATTGCCATTAGAAATCTAATTAGTTAGCAGGGGAATAGATCCGTACCATCCGTATTTAATCTGATTTATTTTGTTATTAAAACATTCAATAATGTAGCGGGTTGAGGTCGCCCAGGCGGGTCCTGCGGTATGCGAAGCGATGAAAGCAGGGACGGATGGGCTGGTCCACTGCATACCTATGCGCACCTCGCAGCGCATACTTTGCGAATCTTGCTAGAGCCAGGAGATCCACCGTGACGCGCGGAACGGGGGAGTTCTTTTTCGGAGTCGCAGGGGCCGTCACGGAGAGTGGCCAGCCACTGTCCAGGTCTCGTCTAGAATTTGGCGTGTTTCTTTTTGGCTTTGGGTGCGTCGCGTCGGCGACGGAACCAGCAGGCCGGCCGTCAGAGGGTGAGGAGCTTACCACCCCTATTCGTGATACCGTCCGTATAACTCGCGAAAATTTCAGTTTCTGCCTCTGGTCTCTAATAAATTGATTTGTTGTCAAATAAGTTAGTTTAAACGTAGGGTATGCCGGGAGAATCCCTTGTGTAAGTATTTCTTTGTATATATTTTGTAAATATTTCCCCACCAACACTGTTGTAAATAGACTATTTGTTTTATACGGTATTTCATTTAAAGCTTCCCAACCAATCCACCCCAACATAACGCAACATTCTGATCTCTAATATACAGGCCATAAGTAGGGAGTCCTGAGGGACTCTGCCTGAGGACTTAGGCGAACCCTGTCTCCACTGAAGTGTACCCCGGGTCCGTGTATCTGTAAATAACAACCGAGGACAGAGATATAGTCCTGAGGGAGCGCAGCGTCTTCCTTTAAACCACGCTGCTGGCGCCTGAGCAAATCCCGTAAAAAGCCGTATTGATAAGGTTATCCCGTGGGAACCTCCCCATATTAGGGAAAGATAACCTTATCCCGATTTGACCCCTCACAATATATATATATATATATATATATATATATATATATATATATATATATATATATATATATATATATATATATATGTAGGTATGTATGTATCACACCGGTAACTCAAAAAGATAAAGGATCGATTTTGATAAAATTTGACAGGTACGTCCCTTTTGTGAATGGCTCAAAAAAGTTCGTTATCCAAGAAAATCGAACTAGGTATTCCGGGAAAATTTTGGGTTTTCTGTAGAAAAAATTTTTATCTCCAAAAATAAAAAATCTAAGGTAACCAAATTAAGGAAGAAGGTTAACAATATAAAATGTAAACTATGTGCCGAAACTTAGATCTCTAGGTTAAAAGGAAAAAAAAAAGTTATAAACATTTTATAAAAAAAATGTTTGGTGCCAGACCATTTCTATGAAAATTCACTACCATAACATACTTGCTGCGTCCAGACTTTTTCTACATGAAATGCTTAGTTATTTTTTCATGGCTGACGTATCCTTGCAGCATATTTAGTTTAATTGACATTGTATGATGTAAGATTGTATCTATTGAAAATACACTCGTAAAAAATATACACGTATAACTATGCAATTATGATATATTGTTACCATTACTTTATACGGTTGCCGCATAGTAGTAAGATACAAGAAAGGATGTGTGCATAGTGCGTGAATACTTTAAGCCCTGTAGTTAATATGACACTCAGTAGCTATTAATTTCAGAACATCTTAGTCGGATTAGTACTTAGCAAGGTTTTTATGTGAATACAACACATTCAACTATACTGAAGCTCTCAAGGAATGTATACGAAAATTAATACAAATTATTTTTATACATTGCGTGACATTAAAAAAACTCAATCAAGTGTCATTGCACCATTATAGTTATTTTACAGAAGAAGTACAAGATATATTATAAATTACAGAACGTTTCGAAATGTCAATAATTTTTGACAGTTAGTTATCGCAGTTGATATTACTTCCACATCGTCATAGCGTGTGGAAGTATCGCATCTATGACAAAAATTTCAAAAAAAAATTTCAGCTGAAACGTCGTAAAAAGTATCAAAACATATAGAAAACATGATTTGGGAACGAAATTTTTTTTGTCTCTCGGTCTGTATGTCTGTCTGTATGTCTATCTGTTTGTACAACTTTAGAACTAATTGAGATATCGTCTTCAAATTTGTTATACTGTTAGCACTCGAAAAACGAAGGTTCGGATTGTTTTTGGGTAAAATCGCTTTAGGGGGTAGGGGATGAATGGTGAATGATTTGGTCACAGTTAACATTTTTTCCTTTAAACTCGAGTAATATAACGTTTTAGGGTTTATTTATTAGAAAACTTTTAATTTCATCAAACATCTGGTATTCTGTGCTGAAATTAAGTTAGGGGTTGAGTGTTTGGGGGAATATTGTTGACCAAAGTTTCGAACTTTTCGTTTGCTAACACGACGTAAAAAGTCGGAAAACATATAGAAAACTTGATTTTGGAAGGAAAATATTTTGTCTGTCGGTGGGTCGGTCTGTCGGCATGTACGTCTGTCTGTTAATAGGCGCAATAACTTTCCAACAAATTGAGATATCATCTTCAAATTATGTACCCAGTTAGCGCCGGACAAAGGAACGCTTCGAATTGTTTTTGGGTAAGATCGTTTTAAGGGGTAGGGGATAAATAAGAGATGATTCGGTGAAAATTGACATATTTTAATAAAACTTAAGTAATTTAACGTTTCAAAAGTTTATGGGTACAGGAATACAAACATGTTCTTTGTGGTCAAATCATGGGCCCTAAATTAATTCCATGAGAATGTCTTTCTGAAGAGAATATATTATCACAGCTCTGTGGAAGTTATGATTCAATTTGCAGCACTTTTCTTATAAACAATGAAACTTTTATTATGGCGCCTCCTGACGCAGGTGTCAGCCTGCAAAGCAAGCGGTTTCAGGTTGAATTCCTGGATATGCCAACGAGAAGTTGACCTTGTCTAAAAATTTGTAAAATGATAAGAGCATTTCGCTAATGCTGCAACCCTAAAAAAGTTTTATTACAGTAGGAAAAGGTGGAAATTAAAAATGATGAAACTTCATTGTTAAAAACTATGGTCTATAAGTTCATCTGAAAAAAACGTATCTCTACGATTTTCTGATTTGAAATGCACCCACGGAGACTAAAATTCGGATGCGGCTCAAGAAAGCAGGTATCACGTTGGACCTTCTACATACTGCAGGAGTAGGTTCGGCATGCATAGCACCGTCTACGAGCTAGGGCTGGTATTAACGAAGAACCACAGACAACAAGAAGATGGAATTCTAGGCTATAAGTGTTTGACGGTTTGAAGATGTTTCTATTGAGGTACAACTGGTGCAGGAACTGAAACCTACAGACCTCCCTCAATGTCGTATTTATGCAGTTGACATACAAGATTTGGTGTTACATAAAGGCAGCAGTTTTTTACCAGCTCATATCAGCAGGATATCAATTTTACTTAAGTGGCTTCATCAATAAGCAAAACTGTCAGTTGTGCGGCACCTAAAACCCAAAATGCAACAATGCGAGCTGTAGTCTAACAAATAAAATTAGAGTGCATGGTGACTTTGCAAGAAGCATTAAAAACATTTTTCTGTCATGCCGTCGTCAAAACAAAAAGCTGCTTCATTTACACGTGTATTTGTTTTAGTTCCACGCTTGATCCACAAGGAAAGAGCCCAATTGTAAAATCAAAAATTTTACAAACCTTTTTCATACATTGAACTGTGAGCACATATTAAAAAATTTAGACATGAAAAAAGCATGAGGACTTGATGGAATCCCAGCAGTAGTTCTTAAAATCTGTGGTTCTGAACTGACACCAATTTTATGTCGGATCTTGTCTAATAGGGGTATTTCAACCTTCCTTGAAAAAAGCCCGAATTTACTCAGTGCCTTAAAAAGGAAGAGAAGTTCGATGTAGGCCACACATAATATGTAAGCAACAAAAATTCATGAAACAACTAAACGTTAATTTCTTGATTACCCGGTACTGGGTGGCTCCTTTTTGAGTTTTTGTAAAGATCCATAATTAATCATATTATTGCATATATTTTGTGACATTCCTCTCAAAGGTCTTCTTGAATCTAGGAATCTTTCAGTGAATGAATTAGCCGCTGCCACAGCGTTGTGTCGACATTCAACGTCGATCAATATTAAATTTAAATAATCGTTATTTGTGAAATACATTTAATTGTTTTGGTACTTTATTTTGGCAGACAATTGCACAGCCTACTTGACAATTCCGCTTATCCAAATTTTTACCTTTATTTCTTAGCTGGAAAATTTTTGTCGCATACAATACATGAGTTATGTCTAGAGTTTCATCATTAATGGCGAAAAGATAAATAGGGCCTTCTTGAAAAAGGTAGAGATTTGGTCAATATGTCTGTTATGCAAAGTTATTTTGTTGTTTTGAGTCAAAAATTGAAATCTATGGATAAGAATAAGTAAATGCGCCAGAAATTATTTTCTGATTCCTAAAAATTAGAGAAATGAAGTGGGTGGATACGACAGCTTATACAGCCGGTGGAGCTTATGTAACACTTCTAAAAATCAAACATCATAAGTGATCGCCAATACGACTTTCGTTAAAACCGATCTACTGGAGGATATGCTTATATATGTCGCTTATATTTGGAGTGCTGTTCTCGAAAAATTTGGAAAGAGTCTGCAGTTTCATTCGATATTTTTAAAGCATTCGATCTGGTCTGGCGTCTGACGTGTGGCACGACCTAATCAACAGACCGATTGCCTCTAAAACTATGCCTATAGATACCTCTTTTTCTGGAGAAGCGCTTCTTACATATTGTTGTCGATGGTGTTTCATTAGATAAATTATAAATTATTTCTGGTGTTTCGCAAGGTCCTGTTTTGGCTTCCATATTTTTCTTTCAATCAAAACCAACAATCCGATCCATATCTTTGCTAACGATAGCGGTGTTCACAGAACATTCTCATCGACTCGCTGAATGTCTGGTTCTAGCTCTTAACCAATAAGAGTCGGAATAACCAAATAACTAACTTATGACCTCCTAGCATTCTTAGCTGGGGCCCTGCAAATATGGTAATGTTTACTGCTTGGCAAACACAGAATTGTATTTTATCTAGGAAAAGTGACCTACACGACCAGATCAGCTAGCAAGATACAGTAAAAAAAACCTTTTTTAGGTTGGGTATATGCTACATTCTGTCAATCCCATTGTTCCCCCTATTTCCGTGGCTCTTTAAGTATGTCTATGAGCCATGACAGGCCCCTCGGCGATAGTGCGTCACTGGGATTCCTATAGAAAACACAGAAATTATTTAAAAAAACATATGTTAGATATGTAAAAAAACGTATTGTACTATAGTTTTTTGTAAATTTGTAAACAGCATGTAAGGATCTCCTTGCACCTAATTTTTTCTCTCTCTTTTTCCTGCTGCACGTCTGAACCAAGTAAAACAACTAACAATTATAAAAGTCTGTGGCTGATGGACGACCTTCCAATGCCATCCCTTTCTTCGAACACACACAC
Organism: Tillus elongatus; assembly: GCA_964006375.1. Taxonomy (NCBI): domain Eukaryota; kingdom Metazoa; phylum Arthropoda; class Insecta; order Coleoptera; family Cleridae; genus Tillus; species Tillus elongatus. The sequence continues at coordinate 104,047,269 of OZ023265.1, forward strand.
ACACACACACACACACACACACACACACACACACACACACACACACACACACACACACACACACACACACACACACACACACACACACACACACAGAGAGAGAGAGAGAGAGAGAGAGAGAGAGAGAGAGAGATTAGGTGTACAATTACAGATGATCTTTGCTGACATTTACATGTTGCAAAGATGGCAGCAAATAAACGTGAGTTTTTGTATCGGATTAAAAAAATATTTTTCTCACAAAACCGTCGTATGCTGTATAAAGCAGATATACGCCTTCAGAAATCAGATGTTTGCTTTATAGGATATTTATAGATCACAGTCAGCCACCTTCTCTAAACCACACAAGAATGGTTGGATATCTCTGCCTTTTCTATTGATACTATTATCGTCATTGCTCCTTAGAAATTGTAGCAGTATTATTATATTATTAGCACCATTGTTATCTCTAATCAAAAAATGCGTTTTACTCCAAAATTGCACGCTTCAAGTGTCAAATTACACACCTGTCGAACAGCTCGTTGCTAACTGTCGTTCATTCGTAGAGCGTCTAAAGTTTGGAATGCTCTCCCGATGGACTTTATAGGAGATTCATAAATCGCAGTCAATCTTATTTCTCTGGACTACACAAGAAATAATGGAGATCTCTGCTTCTTCTATCGATACTATCGACACACATCGACAGTGCTCCTAAGAAATTCTGTCATTATCACCCTTGATTGTTATATTTAATCGAAAAATACGTTTTCATCAAAAGGCGCACGCTTCCAGTGTCAAATTACGCACTTGTCGAACAGCTCGTTACCAACCTTCGTTCTTTTTCTAGAGCATCTAAATGCCTCCCCACCTGGCAGTATATTACCGGACAAATATAATCTACAACTATTTAAGAAGCGACTAACTATCCATATTATTTATAGCACAACAATCGAGTTTGATGTCCTACAAACACATAGGCTTTTCCTTTTATGAAGTAAATATGTGTCAGGGTGTGTGTGTGTGTGTGTGTATGTGGTGCACGTCACGTCTCTAGCTACACATATGTTACTTGGCGACAGGTCATTTGTTCCCAAGTTAGTGCAACTTCAATTGTTTATAATTGTTAGGCTAGTGAGACATACTCTAACCAGCTTTTTAAACACACGCGCGCATACACACACACACACACACACACACACACAAATTGATACAGGGAGAGTCAGTTGTTTGTAGCAGGACTTCACCATCAGATAGGAGATCATATTTTATCACTAAAAGTTTATGTAAACATATATCGTAAGACGCCCCATTTACAAGATACTGGGTAACGAGAATAAAAAAAATAATAATTATTTTTTTATTTTGAAAACACGCCGTTCAAAAATATATTAATTTTATTATAGCATACTACTTAGTATTCAAAGGTTGATATTCCTAAGAAAAAATTAAGTGCCTTATGTTGTCATTGGCGTAGATACAGGGGGTGTGAAAATATTTTTACTAAAAAAAAATCAGTAGGCATTGACAATTTAGTGTTTTTATTTAACAATTCATCACAAAATTTAATTTGGTACAAAAATGGTGCTATTTGTTTAATTCGACAAGTGCAGCCGTTTTCGAGAAAAAAACGTAATAAAACAAGTTCGAAAAAACGCAACAAAAATGAAAGAAAAAAATTAGGATTCACATCACAATGCACTAGGCAAATTTAAAACAGATGTTCGAAACAAGACCCATTTCGTTCAATGCACAATTGAAATCTTTTTCTAACAGACCGTGGAGAAAAAACGCAATAATCGAAAGAAGTCTGAAGAAACGTAACTAAAATGAAACAAAAAAATTAAAGTTTTTTTTTGACTATTTTGCCTTAGTTACTTTGATTGTGTTACCTTAGTTACCTTATTTGTCACAGTGACAATTTATGTGTACTGACTACGTTACGTTCGTTATTTATAACAACTGTTGAAATCGTTACATACGTTCATATCCTCTTTAAAGTTTCTTAAAATGCGTTATGTTTTTTCGAATCAAGAAAAGGCACACACTTCATTAATGGATTTGCCAACGGTTATTCTCGTGACCCTGCTTATAACTAAACATGACGGATCTAGACGTGAAGGTGGAGAAAACTCCCCCAATCCACGGTGTCACGTGACCCGTGCCTAGGGATGCATGGCACCAGGGTGATGATGTCGTGAACGGAACCTCTGGAGTACCGGGCAACCCTCCAAAGTAACCATCCTTGCACCACACAGAGGGTTGTGATGGCGTGGACAGTATTTCCCCCATTCTCGTGGAACAACATGAAGAGGATAAATTTAAATAAAACCAAAACCAATATGGCTCGAGGAGCGGCTCCGGCTACAGACTCGTGCCTTGAGTCTATTCCGGAAACGGAGACGAGAGTCAGGGCGCGGCAGGGTGCGCGGACTCTGGAGGTCTCACGACCGGCGTAGATACGAAGGATCGGGGGGGTAGCTTTGGCCACAGACTTGTCCCCGACACCCAAGGTGGAGGCTGGGTCCCACCGGAGGGCGACGAGGTCCGCTGATTTTGGGGGCCCATCCACCACTGAGGACCCGACTGCAGGGGTAGAGGGAATGTCCCGGCAATTCAAGCGTCTTTACGGGGCGCAAAGAAAGAAGCTCCGGAGGACGCAGAAAATGGCGACCGGGGCGTGGACGGTCGAGAAACGTGTAAAGGCGCAGGAGGGAAGTGCGAGTCAGAAGAGGCCGCGCTCGGGCTCTAGCACGCCTACTACAAACAGACGTCCCAAAAGGGGCAGGGCCGTAACACCGGAGCAGACTGGCTCGTATAGGGAGGCTGCGGAGGGCCTCGGGATGGCGGTGATTGACAGACGCCATCCTGAAGTCACACTAGATCAGAGGAAGGCGGACCTGATCCAGGCTGCGGTGGTACCCGCGGTGGTCTCTCTTCAGGAAGGGAAGAGCCCGCCTCAGTTCCACCGGGCGCGCCTGGCGAGAGGCATCTTCTGGATAATATGTTCTGGCCCACAGTCGCGAGGCTTGCTGCGGAAAACGATTGCGGGCTCGCTCAGATTTGGGAGGGAGCGGACTTCACAGCTGTCGAGCCCAACGAACTCCCAAAGAGACGCAAGGTCCTCGTACGGATCCCTGAAACAGTCCCGCGGGAGACGGTGATCAGTAGACGGGAGACCCAGAACCCTGAACTGGGGACACAAGCAGGAAGGCAGAGAGGAAAGGACAGACTCTCGCCTTCTCTATCGACCTGGCGTCTTACAGAGCCCTTAAAGGGACCTCCTTCAGGGAATTCTGGGGCCTGGGAAGGGTTAGCTTCCGACCATGGGGAAGCAACCGAAGGTTGATGGGACTTAGGTTCCTTCAGGTCAACCTCCAACACAGTAGGGCAGCCATTGCCGGACTGATGATGGCTCTGAGGAACACGGACGTGGCCCTCATCCAGGAACCGTACTCCTATAAAGGAGTGATCAAGGGACTCGGCGGCGCTGCTGGAAAGCTCATCTACAGCAGATCCAGCAAGAGCCCGAGGGCCTGCATTTTTGTCAGTGGAGGAATAGAGTGTCTGTCCCTAATGAATTTCTGTTTCAGGCACCTGGCGACGGTCAAAATCTGATGTGGAGGAGCGGATGGGCCGAGCGACATCACTGTCAAATCGGCCTATTTGCCAGGGGGCAGCACGGGCCCTACTCCACCCAAGGAATTGGAGCAGCTGATGGTGGGTAGCAGAGCAGGATGGCAGATCATCATCGGCATGGATGCGAACGCGCACCATGAGTTCTGGGGAAGCTCGAACACAAACTCTAGGGGTAAGTCACTTTTACAATTATTTATGAAATTTAATTTACACATATTGAAGAGAGGTAATAAACCGACCTTCGTCACAACACGTCGTGAGGAAGTATTAGATCTAACAGTTTACATCCAGTTTCTGGGTGACTTTGTTAATAACTGGGCTGTGCCTGGGGATGTGAGTAGCTCAGACCACAGATACATTCGGTTTGAAATCGCCAGAGTCTAAAGACAAACGGTATGGTACGGGGCCCTCGTAAGGTAGACTGGGAAGCCTACAGGGCAGACCTAGCAGTGGAACTGCGGAGAGTTAAGAGTACCATAGACAATTCAATAGACCTCGAGATGGCGGCAGCCCAAGTGCGAGACGCAATCACCTCGGCCTATAACGCCACCTGCCACCTGAAGATGAGACTGTCCACCAGGAATGTCCCGTGGTGGAACAAGGACCTCAGGCTAAAGAGGACGCAGGTTCGTAAGATGTTTAACGCGGCCAAAATTTCGGGAGCGTGTGATGAATATAGACATGCCCTAACGACCTATAACAAAAGACTAAGGGACGCCAGGAAGGTGTCGTGGAGGAGGCACTGCGAGGAAGTGGAGAACACATCCGAGAGTGTTCGACCACACAAAATCCTATCCAAGGGCACTCAGACCAAGATATGCTCCCTTAGAACATCCACAACGCACTTCCCCGGCTGTAACACAATAAACCAATCACCTCCGGACTGAGAACACTTAGAAATAGAGGCGCCGTACAGGCGGGCATCTAGAGTAAACTGGATAGTCGCAAAAGAGGTGGTTACTTGGAGCAAAATCAAATGCGCCATTAACAGCTTCAAGCCATTCAAATCCCCCTGATTTGATGGAATAATGCCCATCATGCTCCAACAGGGTATAGACATACTGGCACCGGCGCTTACACTCATTATGAGGGCCAGCCTGGCTCTGAGGTACATTCGGAGGGCATGGAGTCTAGCCAGGGTTGTATTCATTCCTAAACCTGGGCATCCAACAGACCAGGCAAGGTCCCTGAGGCCAATAAGTCTCAACACGGGCTTCAGGGGCGACGTCACGAGATCGTGAAGTAGTCCATGCTTGAAATGAGGTCAGACCTCACGAGCCCGCGAATCTGCAGAGCGAACAATTTTACAGTGTAAATCCCAGACCGCGAGGCATGGCGAGAGGAGACGCCGGGCTTACCACGGGACGCGCTTGTCTGGTTCACGGGGGGATCTGACGGGGAACGTGGGACAGGGGCAGGTGTTTATTCGGAAGGACCGAGGGTAAGTCATAGTATTCCCCTTGGAGCCCATCCAACGGTCTTTCAGGCCGAAATGTGCGCCATCCTGCACTGTGTGCGGGAGAACAAGAGGAGAGGCTACTCTGACAAACGGATGCACATAGCCACAGACAGCCAGGCTGCCCTTAAGGTCTTAAGTATCCCAAGGGTAAATTCCAGGCTGGTGAGCGGAGACGAGAAGAGCGACCTGGCTGCGCAGAATGAGGTCATCCTCATCTGGGGGCCGGGTCACTCTGGGGTCAAAGGCAATGAAGAGGCTCGCGAAGAGAGGGCCAGCAGAACCATTTATAAAACCAGAACTGGTTCTGGGCGTGACAAAGAGCACGGCCAGGAAGCCATTAAGTTTTGGGTCTGACACGAACACGAGGTGTACTGGGCAGACTGTCCAGGGCTCAGATATGGGAAGTCAGTAATTGACAAACCCAGATCAAAAAGAGCTGTGGAGCTGCTAAATATTAGCAGAGGACAGCTCAGAAACATAACAGGTCTCTTGACGGGACACATGGCCGTCAAGAAACACCTGCATAAAATGGGGCGGTTCGAGGGGGACCTCGCATGCAGACTCTGCGGCGAGGGGGGAATCAGCCCAGCACATCTTGTGCGAGTGTAAAGCTCTGGACCGCAAAAGACAACTGATCTACGGTCAGTCTAGACCGGAGACAGAGCAATATAAAACTTCAACCTACCAATCGCTGTGCAGACTAGTTCAAGGCACAGTGATTTTGGAATGGGTGGAGTAGAAAATACCAAGGGCATGCACAATAAGCCAAAGATTGCAGTGCCATCGGGGCGTCAAAGACGCGGACGAGCCCTGAGGGAGAAAAAAAAACCGGTAATTCTTCAGAGGCCGAGGCATCGAAGAACGTTTACAAACAGATGAAATCCACATTTGTCGGTGTTTGTAAGAATTCATCGGCAAGTAGTCAACTATCGCATTGGAAGAAGAAACGACATGATTACGAGAAGCAATATTAGAAACATAAGAATTGAAGAACAAATTACAAATCAATTCATAACACACCCCACTACGAGCACACGAAAAGTTGCTGCTGCTCTTAACGTTTCTCAGTCAAAAGTCTGTCGTAGTTTAAAACATGCTATGTTACGTCCATACCATTTACAACGTGCTCAATCATTACATCCAGGTGATGAACAGCGGAGAATAAATTTTTGTCAATACATTCTACACAAAATTGATACGGAAGTTGATTTTTTAATGAACATTTCGTGGACGGATGAGTCTTGTTTTACACGCAAAGAAATTGCAAATTACCACAATCAGCAAGTATGGTCAGATGAAAATCCATATGCTGTGCGACCTAGAAAATTTCAGCTGGAATTCAATGTTAGTGTTTGGTGCGGAGTGTACAACTACTGTTTATTTTGACTGTATTTTTTACCACACGAATAGATTTTAAAAACTTCCTACACTTTCTGCGAACAGAACATGCCGATATGTGGGAATATAGTCCATTAAATTTAAGTAGAATGGCTTCGTTCCAACTGGATGCTTGTCCAGCTCATTATACCACCAACGTTAGAAATTGGCTAAACACCAACTATGATGGCAAGTCAATTGTTTGTGGTGGGCCAGTAGCGTGGCCCCACGATTTCCTAATCTAACCCCCCTTGATTTTTTCATTTCCCCAAATGGCATTTATTTGTTCGACTTCGACAATTCTCCGCAGGATCTTTCTCTCCCATATGTTAATGTTGGTCTTATCACGGTCTTATATACTCAAAGCTTTGTCGTGTGCGATATATATATATATATATATATATATATATATATATATATATATATATATATATATATATATATATATATATATATATATATATATATATATATACAAGCCTCAGATGGTAGATATGGGTAAAAACGTTCACTATATATTTTTGACTTTTATTTACTTTTTAATTAATGAGCAATATACAAGGATAAATTTCTTCATGCGAAAGGGTCGAACTTGGAAACTTTTCTCTTCACAAACAAAGAAGACCACTAAAGTAAAGGGGAACACATAAAGGTTAGACGCATGGGCACTTTTTTTTTAAATAATACAATAAGTAATAACTATATTATATCTAATTTAATAGAGTTTCGCAAAGAGGGAAAAAAACAAAACCATTTTACAAATTATCTTAAATTATAGCAACTATTTTTAGTCATATTGAATATTTATGCTGGCTTCCCTAAAGAAGGGAATAATTCCATGGTACGAAACCATGTCGTTTGTAATGAACAAACATAATAGGCTGGCGGGAAAAGGATTCTTAATTTGTTTTAATCGAGAGATAGAGTCATTTTTTGTGAAACATAAATGCTGCATTCAAAGAAGATATGGTTCAGAGTTTCTGACGTAGCTCTATTACAAAAGCAGACGGGTTCATCAGCTATGCCTCATTTATATAAATGGGAATTGAATTTCCCATGATTTAATTTTATTCTCGTTGTGGTTGCTGTAGTTTTCTTCAGAGCAAAAAGTTTTTGTCGATATGGTATAATTTTTGGTAATTCGTTATGTATGAGGATGTACTGAATATTGTAGCTTATGAAGTAAATATTAAGTTTAAAAAACTAAAGGTCTGTGCTTTTTGGCATCACATATATCTTCATTACAACCACGAAGGACAGAACTAACGAAACAGTCTCTGTTTCACATGTTATAGAAATGTTGTAAGAAGAGGCAGATATCAGCATTTCTTTTGTGATAAAGAGAATAAAGATTGACACTGATAGATGAGTCTCCCAAAAGATGAATAGTTTGCTTCGAGTGGAATCTGAAAGTCACTGTGTGGTATTTGAAACAGTTTTTCGGTCATGAGAACAGTATTCCAACTAAGTGCTTGCCTGATCGAACTTTTTCTATAGACTTTGTTTTTTTATTGTCGTCTTACTGCATTATATATTTTCTTTTTTTTTTTGTAACTCATATACCTTTACTACACAGTTTAAGTGATTTCTAATTATGACATTGCCAAAGGCACATTAACATGTTTAGAACTCGGACCAGCGTATAAAAATGGTAAGCGTCAAATTAGCTGTATCATCATTAGATCAATTGTTCAATTGTTTAACTGAGAGAGTAGCAGACAAATTACGCTTGCTGTATTTCGTCTTGTAGACACAATATAGTCATTACATTGATTCCAAATGATTAATGGGTTCCATTCGTCACATAATTTAATATTCGCATTGTTGTATTAAGAAGATAAAATTATTATGCTGAGTTAGATTTGTACAGAAACATCCACATAATATTTTACTTGCTTTAACTTTTTAGTGAATTTTTGTAGAAAAATTCGCTAATGAAGAGATCCCGATTTTCTAATTCTGCAAAAAATATTCAAATGAGCACAAACTAGGCCCCCTAAAACCCACATTAGTTCCGATTTATTTTTATATGTTATATATATATATATATATATATATATATATATATATATATATATATATATATATATATATATATATATATATATATATATATATATATATTTGTGTGTGTGTGTGTGATGGTGTGTGTGTGTGTGTGAAAGTAAAATAACAAACCGATTTTAACTAAACTTAGCACGCCTGTTCCTTTGAGAAATGATTCAGATAAGTGCGTTAGTCAGGAAAATCCGACTAGCTTTGGGTTTTCTTTCGGAAATTTTTTGTATATGCGAAAACAGCAAAGGAACTTTAACCACCAAATATATATATATATATATATATATATATATATATATATATATATATATATATATATATATATATATATATATACGTATATATTTGTGTGTGTGAGCATGTGTGTTACCACAATAACTGCAAATTGAGTCACAACTTCCACATAGCTGTGATAATCTACGCTCCTCCTAGACATTATCATGAAATGAATTCAGGTTTTCATGACTTGACTACAAACAAAATATTCGTATTCCTGTACATTACTATAAACAAAGATGGATATTAAATTATTGAGTTTCTGTCAGGGTGGTTTCTAACCAACGCAATGTCGCACCATTTAAGTGAGTTTTCATATTGAATTGATAGAATAAAATTCAGATGCTTTGGAATGAATAATGTATAAAAATCAGCTACTTAAATCTAACATAAATAAGTTTAAACAGGTCTAATGATATACTCATGAGATAAGTTATAAGGCTTTATGGATTACAAAACTTATGAAAATTCGCTACAGTCGCACCTGCTACATTCCGACTTTTTTGTAATCCACTAATATATACACATCATAAATTTGCTTTTAACTAACAATTATAAAAATCTGTGTTTAATGGACAACCTTACAATTTCATTCCTTTCTCCGAACACACACACGCACAAACAAACACACCCATACACATATAAATGTGCTTCGGTCGCTTGGAAGTTATGTAAATGGGGAACTAACGCGTGGTTGTTTTTGGATCCGAAAACGTGGAAAGGGTTCCATCTGAGTTATACTCCTTTGGTATCTGAGATACCAATAAAATTCAGATGCTTTGGAATGAATTATGTATAAAAATCAGCTACTTAAATATAACATAAATAAGTTTAAACAGGTCTAATGATATACTCATGAAATAAGTTATAAGGCTTTATGGATTACAAAACTTATGAAAATTCGCTACAGTCGCACCTGCTACATTCCGACTTTTTTGTAATCCACTAATATATACACATCATAAATTTGCTTTTAACTAACAATTATAAAAATCTGTGTTTAATGGACAACCTTACAATTTCATTCCTTTCTCCGAACACACACACGCACAAACAAACACACCCATACACATATAAATGTGCTTCGGTCGCTTGGAAGTTATGTAAATGGGGAACTAACGCGTGGTTGTTTTTGGATCCGAAAACGTGGAAAGGGTTCCATCTGAGTTATACTCCTTTGGTATCTGAGATACCAATAAAATTCAGATGCTTTGGAATGAATTATGTATAAAAATCAGCTACTTAAATATAACATAAATAAGTTTAAACAGGTCTAATGATATACTCATGAGATAAGTTATAAGGCTTTATGGATTACAAAACTTATGAAAATTCGCTACAGTCGCACCTGCTACATTCCGACTTTTTTGTAATCCACTAATATATACACATCATAAATTTGCTTTTAACTAACAATTATAAAAATCTGTGTTTAATGGACAACCTTACAATTTCATTCCTTTCTCCGAACACACACACGCACAAACAAACACACCCATACACATATAAATGTGCTTCGGTCGCTTGGAAGTTATGTAAATGGGGAACTAACGCATGGTTGTTTTTGGATCCGAAAACGTGGAAAGGGTTCCATGTGAGTTATACTCCTTTGGTATCTGAGATACCTGGGATGAGTGAACGTTCACCTTTGGGGGTGTGTTAAATCCCTTCAGGCTAAGTCGGTAACAATAATAATCATAATAATGGTAGTGCAAAAAATCTGTATTAGGTAGTAAGTAATATTTGTTGTGAATCTAAAGATGTGTAAAATAAAATTTTATTTTTTGTTATCTTCGGTGGACTCAGAAACGGCCAGTGGTTGATTGATTTAGATCAAATTCCTAAATTAAACGTTGTATAACCTGCGACCAATTATAGAGCAAATATATAACATGTGTATATATATATATATATATATATATATATATATATATATATATATATATATATATATATATATATATATATATATATATATATATATATATATTAACCCATTCACAAGAATATTGCAGCTTACAAAAAACTTGTCACATAAAGGCTGCTTCATTTAGAGAAACATGTGTTTAGTTTATATCTTGGAAACACCATACTCAGTTGTTTTTCCTAAATGTCGACTAAACTCAAACCAAAATCCCACCAACTTTTCTTTCCACGATTTTTTTTAGAATAAGTTAAGAGGAGTTTAATATTATGTGGATCACCGTGTAAACGAATACGTTGCAACATTACAAAAGAAAGCAAGTAAAATGTTGTAAAGCAAGAAATATGTAAGTAGCTACTTTAAATGAATACGTTGATTTTCCATTGTTTTATCTGTTTTACTAAGGTGTGTTGTATGAAACGAACAATAATTATTTTGCTACAATTTTTACACATGTTTTCTGGAAGAAAGTCAATTAACACTTGGATCTCGTTAAATCATATTACTTAAATACTTGAAAGCTGTATTCTTGCAATTAATTTAAATACATTAATAACTAAAAGAAATATATTTAAATGTACACGTTGAGGCTTCCCTCTGGTTTAAGACAACTTAGTGTCTTTTTAGTGAATTTTCTTTAAAAAAATTCACTAATGAGGAGATCCCGACTTTTGAATTTTGAAAAAATTTCTTCAAATGAGCGCTAATTAGGCCCCCCAGAACACATATCCGGGGTCAATTTCAATTTTTATATGTTATATATATATATATATATATATATATATATATATATATATATATATATATATATATATATATATATATATGTATCACACCGACAACTAAAAAATAATGGGCCGATTTTGATTAAATTTGGTAGATAAATTCCTTTTGCAAATGGCTTGGATAAGTTCGTTATCCAGGAAAATCTGCCAAGGTTTTCCCGGAAAATTTTGTGTTTTCTTTCGAAAAAAATTTATATCTCCGAAATTAACAAAGTAAGGGCAACCAAATTTAGTACGCAGGTTTACATCGCTACAGGTAAGTTACCTACCAAAACTTAGCTATAAAGGTCAAAAGACAAAAAAATTATAGGCATTTAAAGAGAAAGAAATTGGGGTTTTCCTCAAAACGTCAAAGTTGCGATTTAAAACGTCAAAATCGGCAACATTTAGGCAAATAACTTGAATCTAACAGTGGCGATTTCTCCTAGTGAGCTAGGTGTGCGCCGCACACCCTCAAATATAATTAAAATGTGCACAGTTAAATATGTTTTATTTCTTTTTCCCTTAGTCTTAATACACTACATATTTTATGACAATCGATTTAATTTACTTATTTGATTTCATAAATAGTCGGTTAATAGTGACTTGGAATGAAGTCGGCACCACGTCTTCATTCGGAGAATATGAGTAGGCCAATAGCAACTGGGAATGAATTCGGGTTAGGTGTGCGTTGATATTTCCGAACAACTTCACTCGACAGAGCTGTATTGGTATACAATACAGTCCCCCACCCATGTGTTTAAAATAGTAAGGAAATACCATTGGTTTTAACACTGCAGTGAGCGGTAAAAATACCGCTCAAGACATATGAATGGAACGCCGGTCTAACAAACGTTGAGATAGCATTATTTACAAACATTACAACTGCGCTTGCATGGACCACAGTATTATGGAATCAAAGACTATAATACATTTTAGCAAATTTTCGTAGAAAAAATTCACTAATGGGGAGATCTCGACTTTTAAATTTTGAAAAATTGTTTGCAAATGAGCGCGAACTAGGACCCCTAAAACCCATATCCGGGGTCAGTTTCAATTGTTATATGTTATATATATATATATATATATATATATATATATATATATATATATATATATATATATATATATATATATATATATATATATATATATATATATATATATATATACATAAGTATCACACCGATAACTCAAAATATAATCGGCCGATTTTGATAAAATTTGGCATGTACCTTCCTTCTGTAAATGGATTGGATAATTTTGTTAGTCAGGAAAATCGGACGAGGTTTTCCGGGAAAATTTTTAATTTTTAATCGAAAAAAATTTGTATCTCAAAAAATAAAAAAGATAAGATAACCAAATTTGGTAGGTAGGTTTACGATATAAAAATTAAACCATACACCAAAATTTAGATTTCTATGTTGGAAGATAAAAAAGTTATAATAAAATATTTTGTGCCAGATCATTTCTATGAAAATTCACTACCATAACGCACTTGCTGCATCCAGGCTTTTTACACATTTTATTATTTAGTACCATATTAACATTGAACTACTTTTAATGTTTTCAGTTTTCACCCCGTTCCGGACAGTGCTAACGCTAACACAAATTTGTGTGAAGAGAAGAGCTTGATAATAATTCCATGTTCTTTTCGTGTTTTAAAGTTTTAAGTTACTTTTTAATTTGTTAGTGTTGCAGTGGGAAATTAATTTATTTATCTACGTATTATTCTCATATGGGTACAATATATATATATATATATATATATATATATATATATATATATATATATATATATATATATATATATATATATATATATATATATATATGTACATTTAGTGTTAATAATTTTTAAAACCACCACTAACAGCAACTCGTTACCGCACACCCGAACATTTTGGTCAGGAGACGCCACTGGAATCTAATACGGGCTATGGAAATCAAATGTCTCAAGAAGGATGTTTTACAAACCCTGAAGTCTTAGTTTCAACCGTCATTGTCCTTCATTTTACTAAAATGTTTCCAGAAAATTCATTTCAAATAGACCCTTTCTCTGATGCTTGGCAGTACTCTTAGCTATAGAGTTTATCGTTTAATGGTATATAATTTTTGTCGAATTTTCGTAAAAAATTAATAAAGATCAATATATCCATTATACAAGATATGAAAAAATCTTTATACATTAATTATAGGGTGTCTTGAGCTACATCTTAAAAAAATATTTCTACAAGCACAGGCTGGCCCATAAGTCGTTGGTGATACAAATTTTGTTTTTTTTTTAATCAAACACGCCTTATGTTATTGCATTTTCCATCGAAATATAATGCATGTTTGTAAGAAAAGAAATTATGTATGCAGCAAGTGCGTTATGGTAGCGAATTTTGATCAAATGCTTCATATTTGAATAGCTCAATTTGCTATTAACCTATAAGGTTGACCAAGAAACGAGTTTTTCCGGGAACACTTTAAGTTTACTTTTGGAAATTTTTGTACATTTTCACACAATAAAGTTATTTTTATGAAACATGGCATATTGTTTTTACTATATAGGTTATACTGATAATCAAAATTGATGCCTGCTTTCTTAAATAAAAAGAAAACAGACATATTTGCAATAAAAACATTTTAATGAAAATTCACTACCATAACGCACTTGCTGCGTCCAGAGTTTTTTGCAACTCGTTAAATTTTAGCCGTATCATCACTGAATGTGTTTTTAAGTCAGAATTCTATTTTAAGTAAACAAGTGCCTATAATCGGATCTAAGCATCACAATAAATACAATAGAATGTTTGCATGAGTTCTTTATTTTGAAATAAGGTTTCAGTAATAATGTTATGTATATCCCACACATTACAGTTACATGCCGTGCACGCACGTTTATACGGCACTTGTCGAGTCGAATTTGAGATGTGGTATAACATGTTGGGGTTCTGCTTACCGATTTTTAGTGAATTTTCTTTAAAAAAATTCACTAATGAGGAGATCCCGACTTTTGAATTTTGAAAAAATTTCCTCAAATGAGCGCCAATTAGGCCCCCCAGAACACATATCCGGGGTCAGTTTCAATTTTTATATGTTTATATATATATATATATATATATATATATATATATATATATATATATATATATATATATATATATATATATATATATATATATATATATATATATATATATATATAGATATATATATATATGTATCACACCGATAACTCAAAAAATAATGGGCCGATTTTGATTAAATTTGGTGAATACCTTCCTTTTGCAAATGGCTTGGATAAGTTCGTTAGTCAGGAAAATCGGCCCAGATTTTCCCGGAAAATTTTGGGTTTTCCTTCAAAAAAAAATTGTATTTCTATCTCCGGAATTAACAAAGTAAGGGCAACCAAATTTGGTATGCTGGTTTATGTCATTATAGGCAAGTTACCTACCAAAATTTAGCTCTGTAGGTCAAAAGACAAAAAAGTTATGGTCAGTTAAAGAAAAATAAATTGGGGTTTTCCTCAAAACGTCAAAGTGACAATTTAAAACATCAAAATTCGCAACATTTAGGCAAAGAACTTGAATCTAATACAGGCTATGGAAAGAAAATGTCTTAAGAAGAATGTTTTACAAACCCTGAAATCTTAGTTTCAACCGTCATCGTCCTTCATTTTACTAACATATTTCCAGAAAATTCATTTCAAATAGACCCTTTCTCTGATGCTTGGCAGTAGCCTTAGCTATAGAATTTATCCTTTAATGGTATATAATTTTTGTAGAATTTTCGTAAAAAATCAATAAAGCTCAATATATCCGTTATTATACAAGATATGAAAAAATATTGTATACATTAATTATACGGTGTCTTGAGCCACACCTTAAAAAATTATTGCTACCATCACAGGATGGCCCATAAGTCGTTGGTGATACAAATAATTTTTTTTGTGTAAAACGCCTTATGCTTTTGCATTTTCCATCGAAATATAATGCATGTTTGTAAGTTAAGAAATTCTGGACGCAGCAAGTGCGTTATGGTAGCGAATTTTGATTAAATGCTTCATATTTGAAAAGCTCAATTTGATATTAACCTATAAGGTTGACCAAGAAACGGATTTTTTCGGTTACATTTTAAGTTTACTTTCGGAAATTTCTGTACGTTTTCAACCAATAAAGTTATTTTGATGAAACATGGCACATTGTTTTTACTATATAGGTTATACTGGTAACCAAATTTGACGCCTGCTTTCTGAAAAAAAAACACATATTTGCTATTAAAAACATTTTTATGAAAATTCACTACCATAACGCACTTGCTGCGTCCAGAATTTTTCATTTTCCACACAGTTGCTTTACTGGGAAGATAAATTAGACATCAAGGGGCTGTATCTGTATATTCTAACCACCATTCACCTTATGCACACAAATAAAAAAGTACCTTGTGCTGGACAACACTCTTATGTTACTAAAGCTATAAGTAACAAATCTGTTTTGTCTTCTTATCACAGAAAAACGGTATCTTAGCGATATATATCATTTTTTGGCTCAAAGTTTTACAACAAACTTACAGATTATATCAAGACCATTAGAAGCAAATACAAATTTAAGAAAGCGATAAGAACTTATGTTGCTGATATTTGGTTTACTTTAAAGAATATTATAAAGTGATGTAGTGTGGGGTATATGAGACAAGGAACGACATATGATAGTAAACATTTGCACTGACATAGCAGATAGATTATATAGGTTGAGTGAATGATTTTCGAGGTTTGAAATGTTTTGAAAACTATGAACCAAGATGAGAGAGAAAGCAAGAGAAAGATAAGGGTGACAGAAGGGGGTGGTCTCAGCGTGGAGTGGGTGTGGAGTGATAGTGTGGAGTGAGAGTGTGTAAGTGTTATATATGACTGCATTTGCCTAATATTTAGTTAAATGATTTTTATTCCAATATAAAAATATAGACGCAGCAAGTGTACGTTATGGTAGCGAATTTTGACAAACATGTTTTTAATTCCAAAAATCTCTTTTGGTTAACGAAAGACATCAAATTCGATATAGTATAACATTTATACTAAAAACCATGTACCATATTTCATTAAAATAACTTTTGTTTTTTAGAAAAGTATAAAATTTTTACGCAAATCAAAAAAATTGTCGCGAAAAAACTAGTCTGTTTCCCTGGCGAATGAAACAATTCAAGCAACTTACAAGAAAGCTACATTTTCCAGGATATATTTATTCACAAAAAGCTTTTTGACAAGAATACAAAAGAAAATGTTACATGGAAATTTTAAAACACACCATTTCACGGAAAGTTGTCATTTTTTACAAAAATTGGCTTAAGTAATGTTACATGAAATTCATATAAAAGCCTTTTTACGAGAATTAGTTAAAAGGTTTATTACCCTATAAATTTCTAAATTAATTTCTTTTAGGAAAATTCGAAAGCAAATTGCCTATATGAATTTTCAAACATCTTTTCACAATAACTTGGTAAAAATTAAATATTACTTATTAATTACTAACATTTCACAACAATTTGACCAAAAATGACTTTTTTATGATAGTCGAAGTCGGAGCAGGCTTGTTTATTTTATTATGGGCACTAAAAACTATCTCTGCACTAAAATAAGTATTTTAGGAAGTTGAAAATATTACCGGAAGTCTCCGAGCCGAGCACTGAGAACGTGATTCATTGTGGTATATGTTTCAATCTGCTAGGGACGAGCGGCATGTTGTAATGACGAAAATATATTGAATTCGTATTTTTCCAAGGTCAAACTCAAAGAATCCCAGATTCCCAATCATCAGCATTTAAGAACGGTATCTTCTATCTTCATTCACTGAAGTAGTGTCGTCCAAGTGTTATGATTAATATGACCTGTTATTTTTTCTCGACATTGTAGCACAACCAGCACAGAATAGGGACTAAAATACCCTATAATATACTATTGTTTATTGTTATATCATACCGCGAACAGGGGCAAAATATTAAAATATAGAACTCGCATAACGCCCGCCATACTTAATAAATTAGAATAAATAGTTCCAAGCTTTCAAAAACCGATCTCATTCACTTCAGTTTGTTATGTATGGTAGTATGGTAATAGTAAAACCACAAGTAAAGCAGCATATTAGTAAATACTTGATACTTATTGTATCTACTGATACCAGTTAACACGACAGGGACAGAGAACTACGTTATTGAATATTGCAAACTGGAAAAGTTTTATATTATATACTTCCTGTTTCAACATCTAGAAAATGTATCTACCTATTTCGTACTCTTATAACAAATTATTTTTTCAATTACATTTTTATTCCTAGTGGCGGGGGTAATTACCCCCTCTACTCCACCCCCTTATCGACGCCCTTGATGTGAATGTGTTGGTAAACTGGTGGAAAAGAAGTGATACGAAGTTGGGCTATGGTAAGGCACGCTAGTTTTCGACAGGCGTGTTTAAATTTGGTATCTTTTGTTACTATTTGTGACTGGTGGACAGCATCGTATTTACTTCGATGTAAAACACAGATTTTTTTCTTTTGATTTCAAATTTGGTTGCCCTTACTTTGTTCATTCCTGAGATATAAAGAAAACACAAAATTTTCCGGAAAAATCTGGGCCTATTTTCCTGGCTAACGAACTTATCCAATCCACTTGCAAAAGGAAGGTATTCACCAAATTTAATCAAAATCGGCTTGTTATTTTTTAAGTTATTGGTGTGATACACTATGTGAAAAACTGGAACCTGTGATGAGCACTAATAAGTACCCTTGGAGAACACCCAAATCACCACAACACATATTTCAGAGACCTTACGATCGTTTCGTTGACAAAGTCAACATCTTCAGAGGAAGAAAAATTCTAACATAAAAAACTAGATCCCGTATATTTATATCGCGTCAAGATAAACGAACTAGTCCCAAGTAAAGTTGTCGTCCAAGAACGATCGTTTGTTTATTGCGCAGTGAAACAGGTCGGAGAACTGCTTTAATCTTTTGGTCGACCCTTATCTAATATAGGTATTAAAAGGACCAGAGTTCTTTAATTTCTAGATCGAAAAGAAACGTGCCCGTTTCTTTAAAGAACTCTGGTCCTTTTAATACCTATATTAGATAAGGATCATAAATTTGTCGACCAAAAGATTAAAGCAGTGCTCCGACCTGTTTCACTGCGCAATAAACAAACGATCGTTCTTGGACGACAACTTTACTTCGGACTAGTTCGTTTATCTTGACGCGATATAAATATACGGGATCTAGTTTTTTATGTTAGAATTTTTCTTCCACTGAAGATGTTGACTTTGTCAACGAAACGATCGTAAGGTCTCTGAAATATGTGTTGTGGTGATTTGGGTGTTTTCCAAGTGTACTTATTGGTGTGATACATACATACATATATATATATATATATATATATATATATATATATATATATATATATATATATATATATATATATAAACATATAACAATTGAAACTGACCCCGGATATGTGTTCTGGGGGGCCTAATTAGCGCTCATTTGGAGACATTTTTTCAAAATTCAAATGTCGGGATCTCCTCATTAGTGAATTTTTTAAAAGAAAATTCACTAAAATCTTAAACACTAGTATTTATTTCTTGTTTTTGGAAAATTATAAAACCTTTGGTGGTCACTGGATATTGCAAAATAAGCTTTTTTTAGTCTTGTATTTTTGTTAATAAAGTGTACAAGTTGGTGGAAAAAAGGAAACATGATGATAAGCCGTAGGTAGGTTTTTGATCAGTTTTTGTCCTGTTTTTCTCTACTCTGAATTCCAATGTGGATTGTTTCAATAAGATTTTTTGTACTAAATTTGTTTTAAAGTGTTGTTAGTTTCAAATTAGTTTAATATCGAAATGACTTACACTATTCCAGAGCGCGTCGAAATTGTGTCAATTTCTTATGGACATAATCGCCGTAAGAGAGCAATTGCTCGTATTTTTAATTAAAACCATCCAGAAAAAAATGTTGGTGGTGTTCATGTTTGTGATGTTCATATTGCTAAGATTTGAAGAAACTGGTTCGAATTGCAATAAGAAGCACAAATGAGCGCGGAGTGTGAGGGACGGAGCAACGGAAGTGTGTGTAATAGGACAACTTGAGCAAAATAAAAATTAGAGTGTTCGTCAAATACCTGCAAATACCATCCCTACAAAATAAAACCCCTCAATGAGTTAAATAAAAATGCTAATAACAGAAGGCTTCAATTTTGCGAAGATATGAGTGGAGAATTATAAATAACCCGGAGCTGCTCTTTAACATTTCTTTTTCTGACGAATGCACGTTTACATTAAACAGGGCCACCAACAGACATAACAACTGCTATTGGATTGACATAAATCCTCACTTGTAGAGTGAATTCTATACCCAAATGCCCGAAAAATTAAACATTTGGTCAGGGATTAAAGAGAATCATATTGTTGCTCCAATTTTCATTCCTGGTAATTTGACTGGAGAGATGTGTCTTAATTTTATGGAGAATGAAATAGATGTTTTGATAAGTGAAATATTGTAAAATGACGAGATTCATAACATCAATCACCTATATTTTCAGGAAGATGGTGTGCCTCCTCATTATGCGGCTACGGTAACGCATGTAGCTCGTTATATGATTTCAGCATAACAGCGCATTTAAAGGCGATGAATATGTAGGAAGCATGTTCCGAGATTAAAGCTAGTTTGTAATTAAAGTTTTTCAAATTTTTTGTTTCAGGCCAGTGGACAGGAAGAAGAGGTTCTACTAAATGGTCAGCTGGGTCTCCAGACCTGAATGACCTATAATTTTTTTCATGAGGATATCTAAAATTCAAGGTCTTTCAAACTCAATTACAAGAACTGCAGGGACTGAGGAAGATAATTACTACCGAATATCACAGAATAACCCCGGAGATATTGTAAATGTCATTATGTTATTGTACGAAAGCCAACGGTGGTCACTTTGAGCAATTATTAAATTAAAAATACAATTGCTGATTTATTTTTTCCAAAACACCCAAGTCTCTTTTTTCATACTTTATAGTACGTAACAATAAGTATACTTGGAGAACCCAAATCACCACAACACATTTTAGAACCTGTCGATCGTTTCACTAACCAAGTTCGCGTCATCAGAGGATGAAAAATTCTAAATGTTTGACGACTACAACTGTGTTTATATCATGTGTAGGTACTCTGCGTCATTAAACCCCGCGATTTTACTGACTTAAGAAGAAGAAGAACGATAGCGATTAGGTCGGTCACGACTCAGATGTTGATACACGTTTGAAGACATTTTTTATTTACGATTAGGGTGCTGTTAAGACGTTCGAGGCATGCATTTCGAACAACTGATCTATTAAGTTTATGGTTTAACGGTCTATAATTTTTAGCTAATTTTCGTAGAAAAATACTGTTATTGAGGGACGGCGAATTTTGAATTTTAAAGAGATTTCTTCAAATGAGTGCAAACTAGGCCCTCTAGAATCCATATCTTTTGTTTCGATTTGAATCGTCAAAATTGGCAACATTTAGGCAAAGAACCTTAAGCAAATACGGGTTCTGTAAAGAAAATGTTGAAAAGAGTGTTCTACGAACCCTTAAGTTTCAGGTTCCATTGACCTTCATTTTACTAAAATAGTTCCAGAAAATTCATTTCAAATAGACGCTTTCTCTGGTGCTTTAGCATTTCTCTGGTGCTTTAGCAGTAGTTTTAGCTAAGTTAATGGTTTAACAGTCTATAATTTTTAGCAAATTTTCGGAGAAAAATATCGTAATGAGGAAACCGCGAGTTTTGAATTTAAAAAAATTTTCTTCAAATGAGTGCAAACTAGACCCCTAGAATCCATATCCGGGTGTGTGATTTGGTGAAAATTTACATTTTTTTCGTTAAAACTCGAATAATATAACGTTTTAGGGTTTGTTTATTAGAAAACATTCAATTTCATTAAACATCTGGTATTCTGTGCTGAAATTAAATTAGGGGTGTAATGTGTGGGGGTGAATTATCGGTGACAGAAATTTCAAAGACAAAAATGTTTTGCTGAAACGGGGTAAAAAATCTCAAAACATATAGAAAACATTATTTCGGAACGAATTTTTTTGTTTGTTGGTCGGTCAGTCTCTGCGTCTGTCTGCTAGAGTAGACATAATAACTTGCTAACGAATTGAGATATCGTCTTCAAATTTCGTATACAGTTAACACCTGACCAAACGAACGGTTCAGGTAGTTTTTGGGTAAAACAGCTCCACTGGATAAGGGATAAATGAGGGGTGAGCTGGTGAAAATTGATATTTCTTCGTTAAAAGTCGAGTTAGTATAACACTTTAGGGTTTGTGTATTAAAAAACGGTCAATTTCATCATGCATTTAAAGTTTCCGACAAGGATTTTTTCCTGGCTATCTGATGGTTACCTTGGATTTGATATTGGCGATGACTGTCGAAGTCAAATTAAGGTCAACTTAATATTTTCCATAAAATTCAAGTAGTGGTTGATCATGTAGAGGTGAAATATTAAATTGTTTTGTAATTAAGCAATCGACATTAAATTTGGTGCACAGGTAGCTGTTCACAAGCTGATAGTCTGGATTGTTGTAAGATCGCTTCAGAAAAAAGGGAGAAATAGAAGGTTGATTTGGGAAACTGACATTTTACTATCAAAAATCGAGCAATATATCCTTTCAGGGGTTTATGCGTACAGGAATACAAATTATTTCTTTGTGGTCAAGGCATGAATCTTAAATTCATATCATGAGAATATATTTCTGAGGAGAGCAGATCATCACGGCTATGTGGAAGTTATGATTCAATTTGCAGCACTATTTTTTTAGTGTGTTGTAACGAAGCTCGTCAGTCAGGTGAATTTTTTTACTGTTAATTTTTGCAATCCATTTTAAAACCATGGCATTTTGAATGAAGAATAAAGAGATATTTTAAATGAGGTATCACAAGCCCCTACTACCTATTTAAAATTGTGGGTGTTGCAACTGTCACTACAAGGGGGTTGAATGTAAGGTTGGAGTTTTCACGTTGTAGGATGTCATTTTTTAATCTAAAATTGATGTGTGTCGGGATTGTGTATACATGTGCACGATAATTGAGATACCGAATTTATTCCATTTGGCTGTTTCATGCCGTATATGATTTTTAACTGGCCGAAAACGTGGATTCCAAGTTCTCTACTTCGCGTTCATTTAATAACCTTTTTAAAGAATGTGACTTCTCTACTGGCGATTTTTTTCTACGTAAATTGGATAAAACGGAGATAAAAAGTGCTAGTAGGGTTTTTAGGTAGATTAAAACGAATAAAGTAACGGTTTTAGCAAAGGCGTGTAAGATTTATTAACACGATTGTCAATTCAAGCCGCCAATTAGATTCTTAAATTCATGATTACTTTAAATAAACAGTTTCTTACCATAACATACTATATACTTAACTTACAATTAAATACCAATTAATAATAATATACATATAATTCAGTTATTTCTGACAATTATAGTATTTAAGCAGTTTCCCTGACATTAATGTACACACAGTCGTTACTTCGCTTCCTTAGACTTTAAAACTTAAGTTAACGGAATGTGTGTCGTCTCTATACACATAGTACTCCACTACAACTATATTATTCAAATTTTTCATACGATTGTCGATTTAAAAAGTTTTCTGGGTGCTACTTTATAGATACTTAAACGTTCTTTAATTTATTTAAATACGGAAACTTATTGTTGGAATTTATGTCAACAAAACACTGTTTAAACAACCGAAAGGAGCAAGTGCGTTATAGTAGCAAAATTCCAAAAATTTTACGAAATCTAATAATTCACTTTCCCGTTAAGTTGTAAAATCCGATTTTGGTAGAAAATAAGCTCTTTATAATTCCATATAACTAAGAAACTCTCGTCATAGATATCTGCACGGGCACTGCTCAGAGGAGCTTTCTTCCATAGTTCCTCCACCTGCTGCCCCCAACAGATCTACTAGGGGAACAGAGCGAATGCACCCTTTTACTGTCCAGGTCACCAGACATAGAACATCTTGTTATGCCCGCTCTTTTGTCCCGAGGACCTCCAAGTTGTGGAATTCCTTGCCGGCACATGTTTTTCCTTCTCCTCCGAACCTCCAAAACTTCAAGTCCAGAATTAACAAGTTGCCTCTTTCGTCCTTGTTGACACCCACGGTACGATAGTATTTAGGTTGTAAGCCCTCATGATGTGTTGTTGAAATATATTATAAAAAAAAAGAAAAAGATCGCAAAAATTTGGGAAAGTTATAAACCGATTTTGGTTAGTAGAGGCTAAAAATATTGTCGCAATGATAAGCTTTCAAACGCTAATATCCTAATTAAACTCGGACATGCATACAAGGTGTCCTATGAATTTGGACCGTTAGTCGTATATCAGGAACTATTCCGATTTTAAATCTTAACATTTCTAGAGGCATGTTTTCTATATTTCCTGTTCAAAGAAAATAGTTATAGGTTCAGATAGTTTCCGGTTATACCGGAAGTGAACACTGACTCTATTATTTCAAATAGAATATTCTATATAGTATTACATTTTTGGAATCCTTGTCAGATTTTATTATGACTTTATGGCGACCTGAAGACAAAAATTTACCTCCGAAGAGGTTTAATAAAACTATTTCTGTTAACTGAGTTTTATCTCTTCACCTGCAATTTTCTTATCTATTAATGCTAAAATCTTGCTTGCTCTCAGGAAGTTGTTAGTTTGAGAAAATTATACAGGGTCCTCCTAAAACACTATTATTTTTACAACTCTCAAACAACAGTAACTT
The DNA here is from genome assembly GCA_964006375.1 of Tillus elongatus. Classification (NCBI taxonomy): domain Eukaryota; kingdom Metazoa; phylum Arthropoda; class Insecta; order Coleoptera; family Cleridae; genus Tillus; species Tillus elongatus. The sequence continues at coordinate 104,071,523 of OZ023265.1, forward strand.
GCCTTTTTAAAATAAAACGCCTTGTATACTATTGCAGATTTGAATTCTGCGTTTAATTGTCGACGGAAATATTTTATATTTTTTTTATATTATATTTGCGTCTTAAATAAAATATTTCATTATTTTGTGAATTTGAGTCACTTTCTTGGATTTTCTCTTAGATTTGATACTATAAAATAAATTCTGGGTGAGAAAATGCACAAACCTTGTAGAACGAGACTTTTATTGTTTTTTTTTTAATTTTACAAAATACGCATAAAATTGTATAATAGAAAACAAATCAGCTATTTTTAGTATTATGTGTCCATACCTTTCAAGTTTTCCCTTAAGCAAGGTTACTATGAAACAAACACAAGTTGTTAGATTTGACAGATTCTAACTTCAAGTAGCAGTACTGTTCTTTGCTACTCCCAGTTAAGTGAAAATAATGATGACTGTCATTTGTAAAATATAGTAATAAGGACCTGCTGAATTTAATTAATTATCATTTATGGTGAATATTACAGAATTGCCGACAGGGCGTATCGCATATTTGCAGAACGCTTTCCAAATCGCCCTAGATCTACGACGAAGATAGTTAAACCAGTACTTGAAAATCTCGAGGAATTAGGAACCAAGAGTTAGCAACAACTGTACAACTTTACAGCATACCCTTAAAATTATGTGCGACAAGCTGAACAATAAATAGGTAGGTAAACCTAAATCTACTAATCTCAAAATTTTTCTCAATATATATATATATATATATATATATATATATATATATATATATATATATATATATATATATATATATATATATATATATATATAAACACATAAAGTCTGAAACCGACCTCGGATTTGGGTTCCAGGGTTCCTAAATAGCGCTCGTTTGAAGACATTTTTTCAAAATTCAAAAGTCGGGATCTCCTCATTAGTGAATTTTTTTAAAGAAAATTCACTAATGGTGGATAGGAAGAGGTTTCATAGAATGGCCTGCGAGATCACCAGATCTTACACCTCTGGACTTTTCCTTGAGGAAACATCTCAAACACAGTGTAAAAAACACAACCTTTGTATTTGAACGATTTAAAGAAAAAATAACCAGTTGAATTAGGAACATCACACCGGAGGTTTTGAATAGCCAGAGATGAGTTTTACATGAGATCAATTCGCTTTCAGCGAGAAAATGGGGAACACTTTCAACATTCAAATGTTCCAGAGGTTCTCAATTTAAAAGCTTAATACGGAATTTTTTTAAACGTCATTACTTATGTCAGAGTACATTTTGGCTCCACAAAAAATTTATAATTTTGGCATAAATATACATCATAAAGAAATTTCGTATGGAAAGCAACATCCAGGCAGTGAAGGTTTTGATTGAAGTTTAAGATGAGTGAAGAAGGAAAAATTTAGTTTCAATAAATTTTGGTATGTCAATATTTGAAGTGTATCATTAGGTAATAGATGTCAAACATATTTATAACGAACTCTGCAAAATTATGTCAAAATACTCCGCAAGTCATAGGACTTATTTGTATTGGAATATTGTACAATTTTAAACAATAAAGATTAAGGATTAAAGTTTAATTGTGGATTTCAGAATAGGCGGTTTTAGTTTTATTGTGTAGCGGTCTATGACTTTTGGACCCAAATTTTTGGTACCATAAAATAGAGAAAAATATGCTCTTTGGATTTCCGTCAAAAAATGATGGGGTTGCTGTTTGAAGAAAAAATCAACAAAGGGTGGGGGTGAAGTGGTGAGGGCGAAAAATGACAAACTAATACTATAAGGTGTGAAACAAAAAAAATTATTGTCCGATCGTTTTTCATAAAAAACATTTCTCTTCCAATTGGGAATTTTATTCCATAACTGCGGTTCACACACACTATCTATATATATATATATATATATATATATATATATATATATATATATATATATATATATATATACATATATATATATATATATATATATATATATATATATATATATATATATATATATATATATATATATATATATATTGAAAACTCCTAGGGATGAAACTTAATTATCATACTCAAGCATTCTTCTTTTCTGCTTTCAAACGTGAAAAACTTATATATTACTTACAGCGTAATGGCGCTTTTTAACATAAAACAAATTTTATGATTAAAGGATACGGCTGTCCCGTATTGGGAGTACTTCAAATTATTATACTTGTGTATACTCTTTCAGTTTTATATACTTACTTACACTTATTGATTTATTTATTTGTAATTTAAATTATACATTGTATCTTACAAATGCTATGTTTGTGGATGTATTGATACAATTTTTTTTAACGTCCTCCTGAACTGCTTCTATCAAAACTATTTTAATTAACGTCATTTTTGATTTTGTTGCGGTCACGGCAACCTTGGACATAGGGCTACATGATTTTTTTACCATATTAAGTTTAATTAACTGAATTACTACTAGTTTTCTTAAAGTAAACCATAACACAGCTGCTTCTAAAAAACTCTAGCAATAGAATTGTTAAAGCACACTACATATTTAAAATAAAAACAATATTTTGTTACATTTCGTGGACTGACAAATAGTCAAGTTTTATATCTTAACCACTAAAGCAAATATTGAATCATTTTTGGATATTATGCTTAAGGTCTTCTGTGTTTGGCAACAGCAGTAATTGGTTTTAAATAACCGCAAAATTGACTTCCATTTTTTCAAATAAACACACGTTAGATTAAACAGAAATCATCGCTTGGTTAACTAAAAATCATTACCTAGAGGGCAGATATAGATTAATACAATCTGAAAAAGTAACAAGCCATATAAAGAATAGATCAAGCAGAAATCATCTCTTGATTTGAGCTACACTAACGGCTATGCTGTCAACTCGCGGGCACAGCACAAATTGAGAGTAATAACTAAAATTAATTGCTTTGTTGTTTTTTTTTTTTGTTCTTTAACGTCGGCCTATATTCGCGACACATAAAATTCGACATGGAAAGTTTGCACTTTCCTCCCTTTGTATCGTAAACACAAAGAGAAATCCAATCATACGTTAACATCTCGCTGTTTGAATATATTATAAACTTTAATTTAATCGGCTTAATTTTTTTTCTTTAACGTCGGTGTGTTTCCGCGACTATGGCCAATCACTGACGCCAGAGAGCAGTTTCACCTCACTATTCTGTCAATTTTGCCGAACCCCTCGCTTTATGTAAGGATAATAGGGATCTTTAACGTGCCCAACATCGTATGGACACGGGACCGACTGCTTTACGTACCCCCCGAAGGGCGGAACGTGCAGACATTCAACTTGCTCAAATACAATGTCAAAGCCTCGGTTAATGTTAATTTTACATGCAGTATGTACTGAAAAAGTGAAAGGAGAGCCCTGGGATCGAACCCAGTATCCTTCGGTTCAGAGACACACGTTCTTACCACTAGACCACCGAGGCTTTAAAATAATTGCTTAGATGCCATATGTACATTAATACAATCTGAAAAAATAGCAAACCATATAAAGAACAGATGAAACAGAAATCATCGCTTGGTTTGAGCTGCGGTAACGGCTATGCTGTCTACTCGCGGGCACAGCACAAATTGAGAATAATAAGCAAAATGATTGCTCAGATGGCTGTTAATTCGCGGGCATAGCACAAATCGAGAACAACAACTAAAAGTAATTGTTGGAATTGATGGAATTAAATTAATTGATGGAATATATAGGTACATCAATACAGTCTGAAAGAATAACAAACCATATGAAGAACAGAACAAACCGAAATCATCGCTTGGTTTGAGCTGCGCAACGGCTATGCTGTCAACTCGCGGGCGCAGCACACGTTGAGAATAATAACTAAAAATCATTGCTTAGATGACAAATATCGACTAATACAATCTAGAAAAATAGAACATTATCTAATGAAAGTGTATTTCAAAAAATTGATGTTTTTCTTAAATATGGATTAATCTCACAGGACCTGCTGTTTCATATTTATGTGTTTTTTTCTGAACCCAAAAATTTCAAAGTTAACGTAGTTAAAATACTATATATATATATATATATATATATATATATATATATATATATATATATATATATATATATATATATATATATATATATATATATATATATATATATATATATATATATATATATATATATATATATATATATATATATATATATATATATATATATATATATAGGGGGTTGCACTTGTCTCAACCAATGGTTGGTTATATACTGGTTATTCTTTTTCTTTGGGCCAGCATAAGAAATAAATTTTGTAATAGGTACATTATATTTTTGGCGTGAATTTTAAGATGAAATATGCACCCCAAAACCAAAACTTACCTACGGATTATAGAACTATCTAACACAAAGGAAAATGATTTTCTTTAAAATCACCAGCACATTGTTCATTACATTACATAATTTAAGTTCCATTACATTACGCACAAATAGACACAAACAAAAAACTTAATAAATAATTTTTGCACTACAAAAATTTTACATTTATTTTTCTACGTACAAAGAAAACTGTATAAAACATTTATTAATATAAAACTGTTTACAAATCGTTTTCGAACTAGTTCAGGAAATTATTTTGAACACACAGTTAGTTATACTCATTTGCATAAGGCATTTAGAAGTCGAGGAGGCACCTCTTGTTCAAACACGAGTAGATCCGAAACTGATTTGATAGTGAATGAAGTGGGCTTATTATTAGCTCTTGTGGTGGTCTTCACTGAAGCCACTAAACTATCTTTGCTTTGTCTTTAAATCTCTTCGTCTTTGTCTAAATAGTGCACTATAATAATTCGTATGTTAGACGGCCGCAGGTAGAACGTTGAAGAAATGTTCGGAAGGTGCTGGGGATGTAGAGTCGTGGAACTTGCACGACTGAAATCATTCACGTGCAGCGGCTTCAGTGTAAATGATGGGTGGCTTGAAGCACAACAATGTGTGGACAGTGGAAGCTTGTGGTATCTACTGTAAATAGTAGTGTAAACCACGGGATTATCTGATTTTATGCCAGTACTTGCAAGTTTCACTTACATGTTTACAGATTAAAAGATCATTGTTTTATGTGTTAACGCTTAATGGCTTGACTTTACAGTTAACCTATTGTTCTTAAATAACCAACTTCCCTATATAACTAGATCGACTTGCATTCAACGTTTCCGAATGCCGAAAGCAAGTCTTTCAGCAGTTTCAGCAATGTTTGTAAACTAGAATGAGGCAAATTAACAGTACGGTTTTTTGACATTAATTTTCTGAGACCAAAATATTCTCATATGTCTTCAGTTTAAATACGTTTCTGTTTAATGTGGCCCATGTCTATTAGTTTCAAATTATTTACCTTTTTAGGGTTTTTTGACATTAATTTTCTAAGACAAAAATATTCTCACATGTTTTAAGCTTAAATACGTTTCTGTTCAATGTGGCCTATGACTGTATTAGTTTCAAATTATTTGCCTTTTTAGGGTTTTTTGGCATTAATTTTCTTAGACCAAAATATTCTCATATGTCTTAAGCTTAAATAAGTTTCTGTTCAATGTGGCCTATGACTGTATTAGTATCAAATTATTTACGTTTTTATGTAAACAAATCTCGAAAATTTGTCCTTATATCTTATATCCTAAATATTCTGTATGCCCTTTTTAATCGAATTTTTCAGAAGGACACTAAAAGTACGTCTGACTAGAAATTACTATTCTTTCTTCTTGTCAAATGAGTTTAAAAAGTCTACTAGATAAATATTTGAAATTCTTGATTTCTATTATTGAGTTAGAAAGAAGAACTCCCAAAAAAGAAAAAGTCTGGACGCAGCAAGTTCATTATGGTAGTAAATTTGTATAAAAATGTTTTTAATAAACACATAATATGTCTTTGTTTAATAAAAGCAGGCATCAAATCTGACTACGGGGATAACCTGCAAAGTAGAAACATTTTACCAAATTTGATCAAAATAACTTTATTGTTTGAAAAAGTACAAAAATTAACAAATAATATATACGAAAGCATCTTTGAAGGTGTCTTTTTCATGCGCTATCTATTGGTAAAAAAAGCCGTATCATAATTTTTGATATGCGCCAAAAATGTTAAAAGTTGTAAAACAATTGAAATAATTCGAAAACAATTAACACAATAAATTTTTTCCTTACAAACATGACTTATAATTCGATGGAGAATGCAAAAATGTGTTCGATTAAAAAAAAAGATAATTTGTATCACCAACGACTTATGGGCCATCTGTGATCATTAAAATAATTTTGTAAGATGCAACTCAAGGCACCCTATAGTTAACGTATACAATTTTTTCTCGTACCTATCCTTTATAATAACGAATATATTGAGTTTTACCGTAGAAATGTGTGTTCTAGGGGGAAAAGTTTGCGCAGATTTGAAGAAATCTCCTCACAATTCAAAAATCGCGGTCTACTCAAGAGCGATTTTTTCTATGAAACTTTGCTAAACATTACAAACCATTAAACCATACACTCTAAAACTAAGACTGCAGCCAAATTATCGGAGAAAGGGTCAATTTGAAATTATTTTCCGGCATATGTTTTAGTAAAATGAAGGACAATGACGTTTGAAGCTGAAACTTAAGACTTCGTATAACATATTTTCTCTACATACCCCGTATTTCTTTCAGGTTCTTTTTCTAGATGTTGCCAATTTTGACGTTATATGAAAAAAAAACTATAAAATTTTTAAAGAATTTTTCTGTTTTTTTCTGGACCTTTTTTCGCCAAAAAAATTTAATCTTGGTCTGTAATATAGATTTTGTAATCCACACAAAATATTTTGTTTTCACGCGTTTCTCTGGTAATCAGTGCCAGCCAATTTTTAGTGAATTTTTATTTTTTTTAAATCACAGAGAGATATCGATGGTGAGACTCTGCAAAAATTTTTTCAAATGAGCGCGAACTAGGACCCCTAGAATCCATATCCGGGGTCAGTTTCAATTTATATATATATATATATATATATATATATATATATATATATATATATATATATATATATATATATATATATATATATCCGTCTGATAACTCAAAAAATAATTAACCGATTTCAACGAAACTGAGCAAGTGCCTTTCTTTTATTAATAGCTTGGATGAGTTCGTTATCCAGGGAAATCGAACGAGGTTTTCTGGAAAAATTTTGAGTTTTCTTTAAAAAAAAAATTTTCTCTGAAAATAACAAAGCTGCTTCAATGAAATTTACTATATATATTTGCTTGGAAAAGACTTTAATACGTACCAAAATTCAACCCTCTAAGTTTATATAAAATTGATTTATTTAAATTTTAAATTTTCTTTCGAAAAATTTTTTTTCTCCGAAAATTACAAAGATATTTTAATGAAATTTGGTGGATATTTTTCCCTAGGAAAGACCTTGCTACGTACCAAAACTAAACTCTCTAAGTTTATAGAAAATTGAGTTATTCAAATTTGAAGCATTTAATAAAAATTAAATTAACTACCATAACGCACTTGCTGCGTCCCGAGCTTTTTTTCTTTAAATTCCTATAACTTTTTAGCAAATCTTTAGTTTAGAAAAATTTGCTAACGGGGAGAGCTGTGTTTATATGCATATATATATATATATATATATATATATATATATATATATATATATATATATATATATATATATATATATATATATATATATATATATAATATATATATATATATATATATATATATATATATATATATATATATATATATATATATATATATATATTTATGTATGTATGGATGTATGTAAGTATATATCGTACCGATAACTTAAAAAATTATGGGCCGATTTTTATGAAAATTTGTAGCTACCTTCCTTTTGTAAGTGGCTTGGATAGGTTCGTTAGCCAGGAAAATTGGATAAGTCTTTCCGGGAAAATTTTTTGGTTTCTTTCGAAAAAAAATTTTATCTCCGAAAATATAAAGCATAAAACTATGTCAGCCAAATTTGGCGTACACGTTTCTACTATCAAACTTACGCGCCGAAATTGAAGCCTCTATGTTGAAAGAAAAAAAAGTTATAGGCATTTAAAGAAAAAATTTTGGGTGCCACTAGCGATCAGAGGAGAGCACAAGAACAAAATATTTTGTGTGGTTAACAAAACCAATATTTCATACAAAGGCTAGGTTGTTTTGACGCAAAAAGGTCAAGAAGTAACATAAAAAATATTTTGAATTTTTTTTTTCTTAAAACTTCAAAGTGGTGATTTGAAAGGTCAAAAATTGCAATTTTCAAATAATCTGAAACAAATACGGGTTATGTAGAAGAAATATCATAATAAGCGTGTTTTACAAAGGCTTAAGTTTCAGCTTTAACCACCATTGTCCTTTATTTTACTCAAATGTTTTCGAAAAAACCATTTTAAATAGACCCTCTTTCTGATGCTTTGGCAGTAGTTTCAACTAAACAGTTTATGGTTTAATTGTCTATAAATTTTCGTAGAAAAAACTTCTTCAAATGAGCGCGAACTGGTACCCCTAAAACGTGGTCAGTTTCAGTTTTTGTCTGTTTACACATATACAGGGTGGCTAATTTCTACGGTAGAGCTCAATATAACCGTTATTATAGAGATATGAGAAAAAATTATATTAATAATAGTAGGTGGCCCATAAGTCGTTGGTCATACAAATTTTCTTTTTTTTTTAATCGAACACCCCTTATTTTATTGCATTTTTGCATTCTCCATCGAATTATAATGCGTGTTTGTAGGGAAAAAATTTATATCGTTAATCTTTTTTGAGTTATTTTAATTCTTTTGCAACTTTTCACGTTTTTGGTACATATCAAAAATTCTGACACGACGCTTTAACCGATAGATAGCGGAGCCCCAGAGAAGTGACGCATTCAGAGAGCTTTTTGTTTGTATTACTCGTCGAAAAAATCGAGCCTGCGTCTACAGGCGCTCTCAAATACTGGCGGAATTTAAAAAGTTTTCGCAAATTTTTTTTTAGTTTCCGTAGAAATCTTTTTTTGGAGATTTTTGTGAAATGTTGGTAATTAATAAAAAATCTTTTTGTAAAAAAAGTTGCCGAATTTTTGTGAAAAATATAATTTAGTGTAACATCACTACTGAGGACAATTTCCGTAAAGAATGCAAATTTTCATAAAAAAATATTTTTTTCAAAGGTGTGTAAATAGCTTGAAGAGGAAAAGCGGACTAGTTTTTTTGGAACTTTTAAAGTTTATTTTCGGAAAATTTTTGTACTTTTTGAAACAATAAAGCTATTTTAATAAAATATGGTACATTGTTACCACTATATGGGTTACACTGCTAACCAAATGTCCTTCCTTAAAAAACAAGACATATTTGCCATTAAAATGTTTTTTTTTACGAAAATTCGCTACTATAACGCACTGGCTGCGTCCAGATCTTTTTTTTTTTAACTGAATGATCTACATTTTCATATATTTTTATAATATGAACCCGCGTACCAAACTTGGTTGCCATAGCTTTGTTATTGCCGGAGACACATTTTTTTTTCCGAAAGAAAACCTAAAATATTCGCAAAAAATCGCTTGAGCCTTTCCCTGCTAACGAACTTATCCAATCCACTTACAAAAGGAACGCACCTACCAAATTTAATTAAAAGCGGCCTATTTCTTTTTGAGCTATCGGAGTGAATTAGTTTCCACAGTTTTATTATTGCATTATTTGTAAATGTCAGTGAAGCAAAATGTCAAAATTTCTTGTAGGAAGCGAGAAACAGTATTCTATTATTTATTATAAATTTAAGAGGGTAGAGTTTTACAAATAATGAAGACTAGTTTGCGAAGAGTGTCAAAAATATTGCTGAAGAGAATAGTGGCTTTTGGGACCCTCGAGCTGCAAAATTGGAAGTGACAGTTCAATGAAATTTACACATTTGTGTAGACATATACTTTTTCAAATTGTATTATTTACATCCACAAGTAGAACCTTCTTGTAAGATGCGCTGTGAAATTGATTGACGAATATATTATATTATCATTATCATTATTAGTATTATATATAATATATAACATTGTGAGATGTACGACGGGGTCGCCATCTCGGTGTGGAACTAGGTGTATGTTGTCACGACAGCTTTAGTTAGCACAAAATGTTATAGATAGAGAATGTGTACAACCAACTAACAATTTTGTAGATTGTCAGCCATGGCCCATTTCTTCCCTAATACAGAGACAATGTATATAAGGCTAGATGTATTCTCACCGTAATTAGAAACGTATATATATATATATATATATATATATATATATATATATATATATATATATATATATATATATATATGAAAATTGAAACTCACCCCGGATACGTGTTCTAGTGGGGGCTAGTTAGTCACTAATGTAAACATTTAAAACTTAGTCATAAATTATATATCATCCCATGGAATTTGATACAATAGATGGCCAAACATGTATTTTAGTTATTAAAATGAGTTTTCAGAACCGCTAAACACAGGAAACAAAACTTGAAACCTAGAAAGGACACAAGACTTAATCGAGAAAGAGCTCCCCCACAAACACATAACTTTTACACAAGATTTGAAAACTTAAGCGATACCATTTTTTCATCTGAAGATATTTCTTTTCTGAATCAAGGATAAATACTGTCCACAATTTAAATTTAAAATGCCTGTAAAAATATAAAGGTAGCTTTTAGATCTTACAACATAACGCATGATTTGTTATTAAACGCTAAAGAAAAATCATGTTCACCAGATACAGGGAACATAGTTCTCCACCCAGAAGTAACCACGTTTACAAATCTACATTTGCGAAACATATTATTGATAACCAACATAGACCCAGAGTAAATAGCCGTATAGAGCCACTACATGTTTGCAATTACAAGCGCAAACTTGAATTTTTTGGACCTTAGGTGTAAAAAAGCACGTACATGACAATAGCTGCCATGTTTTAAATGAGTAGTCTGATGGATGCCTCTTATTTGGAAGTGCTTCCGCCTAATTAAATACTTTAAACAAAAGATGTCTAACAATTATGTTAAAAAAGTTGTAATAAGATGGTAGATTGATGTGTGTCTATATTTTCCTTGGGGCCAATTTGTTGGAGTGCAGGTATGGCATATTGAAGAGTCAAAAGAAAGACAAAACCGGTCTGTGTTTCCTGCTCTTCTACTTTACATCTTACCGCAAGTCTCGACAGGACTGAAGCTATGATAGCTAGCGAGTGATGTAATTCAATGCCCGCCGTAGTATTATCCAGGGGAGCAGTTTTTTCGTTGGCGAGTTTGCTCCTACAGCTTTTTTCTTGTTGTACTGTGTGTACGTGTAAGCTGCTGTGGAAGCCTATAACAGTCAGAAAATCAGAGATGGTGCCTCGCGCTATTCTCCAGTGCATTTAATGGCAATGCCCGCCTTAAGGCCGACTTTTTAGAGTGCAGGTATGGTATACATAGCTTCCTTCCTGCTGTACTGTATGTACGAGGAACCCTAGAACTAAAATACTAAAACTAAACATTAAAGATGCTGAACATAAAAAATAATGCAAAACCCTCTTATCTGTGCCTACTTATGGAAGTAAGGTTTTCATCTATTTAACACACCAACAAAAATAATTACGTATTTCATCAAATTAATGATCGCATGATGATTTTAATGATCACATAACTTCACTGTGAAATCGACAACAAAAAATATTAGAATTAAGGGTTAAGTGTGCTCAAAAATATTAATGTAGTTTTTAACAGTGGCGTCTCCTGACCAAAATGTTCGGGTGTGCGGTAACGAGTTGCTGTTAGTGGTGGTTTTAAAAATAATTAACACTAAATGTACATATATATATATATATATATATATATATATATATATATATATATATATATATATATATATATATATATATATATATATATATATATATATATATTGTACCTATATGGGAACAATACGTAGATTTTCCACTGCAACACCAACAAATTGAAAAGTCACTTAAAACTTTAAAACACGAAAAGAACATGGAATTATTATCAAGCTCTTCTCTTCACACAAATTTGTGTTAGCGTCAGCACTGTCCGGAACGGGGTGAAAACTGAAAACATTAAAAGTAGTTCAATGTTAATATGGTACTAAATAATAAAATGTGTAAAAAGCCTGGATGCATCAAGTGCGTTATGGTAGTGAATTTCCATAGAAATGATCTGGCAGAAAATATTTTATTATAACTTTTTTTTCTTGCAACATAGAAATCTAAATTTTGGTGTATGGTTTAATTTTTATATCGTAAACCTACCTGCCAAATTTGGTTATCTTATCTTTTTTATTTTTTGAGATACAAATTTTTTTCGAATGAAACCTTAAATTTTCCCGGAAAACCTCGTCCGGTTTTCCTGACTAACGAAATTATCCAAGCCATTTACAGAAGGAAGGTACATGCCAAATTTTATCAAAATCGGCCGATTATATTTTGAGTTATTGGTGTGATACCTATATATATATATATATATATATATATATATATATATATATATATATATATATATATATATATATATATATATATATATATATATATATATATATATATATATATATATATATATATATATATATATATATATATATATATATATATATATATATATATATATAGTTTATTATTATATGAATAGTACAAAGCATCTTACAAATAAGTCTAAACTTGTGGCTGCAAATGATGCAATTTTGACTAAATTTTAATCTAAATGTCAATTGTTCTAAAGTTCTGTCATCTGATTTCTAATCTCCAAAACTACCTCACCTCATTATGTACCATTACAATTTCTAGAAATATGGATGGTACTTGAAATCAGTTTCTTCATTTTAATCAAAAATTTCTATACTTTAAAACTTGACTCAAATTAAATTCTACATATTTTTCAACAGAAACATTATATATATATATATATATATATATATATATATATATATATATATATATATATATATATATATATATATATATATATATAAATTAAAACTGACCCGGAATATGAGTTCTAGGGGTTCTAGGGGTCCTAGTTCGCGCTCATTTGCAAACAATTTTTCAAAATTCAAAAGTCGAGATCTCCCCATTAGTGAATTTTTTCTACGAAAATTTACTAAAATGTATTATAGTCTTTGATTCTAGAATACTGTGGTCTGTGTAAGCGCAGTCGTAATGTTTGTAAATAATGCTATCACATAGTTTGTTAGACCGGCGTTCCATTCATCTGTCTTGAGCGGTATTTTTACCGCTCACTGCAGTGTTAAAAGCAATGGTTTTTTCCCCACTATTTTAAACACATGGGTGGGGGACTGTATTGTATACCAATACAGCTCTATCGACTGAAGTGTTCGGAAATATCAACGCACACCTAACCCGAATTCATTCCCAGTTGCTATTGACCTACTCATATTCTCGGAATCAAGACGTGGTACCTACTTCATTCCAAGTCACTATTAACCGACTATTTATGAAATGAAATAAGTAAATTAAATCGATTGTCATAAAATATGTAGTGTATGTGTATTAAGACTAAGGGAAAAAGAAATAAAACATATTTAACTGTACACATTTTGATTATATTTTAGGGTGTGCGGCGCACACCTAGCTCACTAGGAGAAATCGCCACTGGTTTTTAAATGCACAGAACATTATCATTTTGTACAGAGCTCATAAGTCTGTGGCTAGTGAATGTCATGTTCAAAGCCAATTAACCCAAACCACACCAAATCATTAACAACTTGTCCCTTTATCGTAAAATTTGGAATTAAACATTTTTCTATAATTGGGTCCCATCTAATAAACGGACATCCTGTTCTTAGATATCCTGTCTACAAGATTTTCTGGTATTGTCACCAGGTGTACAAAAAATTACTTGAATATCGTCATCTTCTTCAACTACAGTATACATATCCACATAACGGTTTTATAACAATTTCACCAACATTAAGTAGCCGTTCATTAATTTAGAGGTTGTTGTTCAGCTTCCAACTCTGATTTGTATACATCCTCAACATAAGGACAAGACTAAGTATTACTCGAGAAGCACACAAGACTGCCAATTGAAAAATGACTAGTACTGATCGCAGAAATAACTTAAATGTTTTCATTTTTAGTTGCTTAGGAAGAAACATGCTTTCTATATCAACAGATTTATTCACTGAAAAAACATGTCAAATACAAATTCAAACAACAATACAGGATGTATCTCGACAATGTTACGGCCTAGAGGTTTGGAAAAAATCCTTGTAAGTAAAGTAAGCAAGGGAAATGGCTGGAAATTGTTTTCAAGTTCGTATCTCGACCGCTAGTGGGCGTAGCTGCTACGAAGAAACATAAAATTCATGCTATTTTGGAAAATTGGAGTTGCGCTATAGCTTTAAAAATACCATTTGAAAGTATAAATACCTACTTCCGAACGGTGGAGTGATGGTCGGTGTTTATATGGGAACAAGGGATTTGCCTTGAGCGCCACCACTTTACTTGAAGGTTTCAAGATATTCCTGGGGGAAAGTGGAAGCCCCAAAGTTGTTATTGTTTAGGTAACGAACCACCCTCTAACGAACCACCCTCAGGGAGAAGGATGCTCGGAAAGTCTTCGGTGGAGATGTTTTGGTTTTCCAGGGGTCAAACTTTGTAGAGATTTTGATAGCGAAACAGAAATTAAAATATAAAACAGTTTATTAGAGGTCAAAATATATATACAATCAAATGTGAAAATAATAAGAAAACGAAGAATATACAATGTATAATTTAAAATAGTGTTCTCACCAGGGCTGGTTGGTGAAATGCAAATTGTATAAGCAAAACGAAATATTAATCTTTATTTTGGTTCTCACTAGGTAGACAGTTACTCGTAAAATCGAATCGCGGAATTTTTCTTGTTCACAGCTCGCTTTGGTTTCTGCAAAAATTAAGGAACGGCTTTATTCTTACGACGGCAATAGGCAGACGATACTTCACACTGTTTCGAAGCACGCGTCCCACCTGGGAATAACTCGAGCCCTGATGCAGCGAGATATACATATATACCTCCTGGCGATATTTTACGCCGCATTGACGCTCGTGTCCCACCCTGGAACAACTTGAGTGTCAACGCAGTGGAATATATATATATATATATATATATATATATATATATATATATATATATATATATATATATATATATATATATATATATATATATATATATATATATATATATATGTAGTCCTCCAAACTCCCAAGTTATTTTAACTGGAAGCTGGGAGACACCAAGATACTCAAGAAAAAACACTAAATTATATTATTATAATTCTCGGCTGGACGGTGCGTACCTAGGCAGAATAAAATAAACACAATTAAAAATATGGGGCCGGCAACACTCTGTCAATTCTGTTTGAATATTGGGGACACCTGTGTATGAAAATTCGGAAAAATAAAAATGAAATTGGAATCGGTGTCCGAGCTAACTATCGGGGACAGCTATACCTGAAATGAATCATAAATTATCCGGGAAATACAAATATCAACGGTTGAATAACAGTTTGTTGCTTACCAAAGTCAAAAATAGAGGAAAGGGGCGGATCGGACGGTTATCTACTGAGATGGGATAATACGCCATTGGAAAATATATTTTCCTCTGAACGGAAACTAACGTAGGTTATCTAAGGCTTGAGCTGGACGGAACTGCAGATTTAACTCAACGTAACGCAGACTGTACGGAACTGCAACTAAAACGAATTTACTCGGTCGGTGGATCTGCTTTTATATGGGAAAATTAGGTATCCTTGTTTATTCGAGAAGTTGTATTTTCTTTGTTTAACTCACAGGAGACGTAACAATTTTAAAAGTGAAAATTTACTAAATTTTGTATATTTTATTCGTGTAATCTCATTGATAACGTTGCGGAATTTAATTTATCGAATTCTAAATGATAAAAAGATATATTTTTTATGGATTTTTCGTTTTCGCTGGCAATTTAAGAATATACATATATATATATATATATATATATATATATATATATATATATATATATATATATATATATATATATATATATATATATATATATATATATTAATAATATAAATTAACAGGATTGTCAGAGTGGTGTTATGGCAGCGAAATTTAAATTTATTGCAATGAAACGGGTGTTTCATTACAAAAGCTTGGGTAATACCGCATCATTTTTGTTTGCGACATTTTTTTGTATCTGTCCTAAGAAGTGAGGGGGAGGCTAATGCAGTTTCCAATACTTAGATTTTAATACCCCTGAACCATTATACCGATTCGAATATTTTTGGTCTCGTTTAAAAGAGCATTTTATCGTCTTTTAAGAGGTATTTTTTGTTGGACTGTTTAGTTTTCAGCAAATAAACTAGAAGGCATTCTCTGCAGCAATTACACATTTTTGTGATTTGAAAAAAAATAATCAAACAGTACTATTTAATTTACAGGCCGTCAGGCGGCTTAGAATTACCTACATATTAGCGAAAACCCCATCGCGATAGCTCCAATCTCGATTTATACGAGAAAATGTAAAGAATTTGAATACCGTAATCGGATCAAGTGTGGTTTGCGGGAAAAACAAATCACATAGCCATAGTAGCCGACGTAATTGAAATCACTGCTTGACTTTCTTCCCACTTAGTAACAAACTTGTTAATATGTCGCGTCTTGCCCTCGTTCACACTTTATCTAGGCTTAGGACTGGTTTAAAGCTTAGTTTTAAGGTGTGTTTAAAGGCCAAGAGGCCAACGGAACCCCAGTAATAACAATAAAACAAGAGAAGCACTACAATCTTTGAATTCCCAAACAAAGCTTAGTCAGAAATAGCTTGCAAATGTTCAAAATGTCTTCCATTATTCTCGATGCATTTATCTAATCTAATTTCGGTAGAACAGGCCGCTGTTTCAGTTTCAGCCCCGCACAAGCATTTTGTATTATTTCCATCATATTTTCCCTGGCTGTTGGTTTCTCTTGAAAAATCTAGTTTTTCTGTCCACCTTATAGAAATCTAAAAAGTAAGATCCGGCGAACGCGTCTTCCAGGAAAATACACTTTCTCTTCCAATAACAAGTTTCGAATATGGTCATCTAAATTCTGGTGTACGTTTCGGTTATAATGCGCCGGACAACCATCAAGCTGGAATCACGTGTTGCTTCTTGTTTCTAAGGAGACGTCTTCTAAAGGAATGGAAGAGAAACGTTCAAAAATTCTAAGAACCTTTCTCTATTAAGGGTTTGGTCAAAAATATGTGGAACTATATTTTTTCTTCCACTATTCCGCACCATACGTTCAAACTTCAACGACTTTGATGTTCTTCTGGCCGCATTCAATGTGGGTTTTAGTCGGACCAATAATGCATATTGTGCAAATTCACACACTCTGTGTTGCTGAAAGTGGCTTACTCCGTCCATAGTATGCGTAACAGAACATTTGGATTTTCCCGAATCATATTTAGGAGCCAGTAACAATGGTTTTGTCTATGATCATAATCAGTATGATTATGCCTGATATAAAACAATGTGGTATGGATGCAATTTATCTTTTGAAAAATCTCGTGAACAATTGTTTTTGGAACTCCCAAGTCGTTGGAATTTTTTCTGGTACTTAAGGTGGGATCATATTGCACGTAGGTCAAAACGTTGATAATATTTTCCTCGGTGCGTGTTCTCCCAACTCTTACAGGTGCTTGAATGGGCTGCACGTTGCCAGTTTTCCGTAATCGGCTATCCGATCTTAAAAACATTTTTAGAGAAAAATGTCTTGTTTGTGGAATGTGCATTGCATATTGTCGCGACGCAAATGTAGGACTTCCAAAACAATAAAAATAAAAATCTTCGGGATGTATAGTAGTGATATTTCATAAGAATTGTACACTTATATATATATATATATATATATATATATATATATATATATATATATATATATATATATATATATATATATTAATAAAACGTAACCATACCGCAGCCAATACAATCTGACGTCACACACACACATTTATTATTAAACCTAATTCTTTAAATTTAAATGCACCTTGGAGATGGGTTTTACAAGTCCCAGTAAGGGATACTTGAAGAAATTTCTATTTCCTATGGAGCTGGATATATGTAAGTACTACAAGTCTCTTCCAAAAATTGCATTAAAGTTACAAACGTTTTCCAGAAAAAAAACTAATTATTTACAAATGGAATGTACCTGCCAAATTATAAATATGACAGGTATTTTTCCTTGTCAACCCAATTAAACTAGTTTTTGCAAACAAAACAACAAAAAACCTTTTTAAAACCAATTTGTAGTTATTCGCGAAGCTCATTATGTTATTTTTCTTTAATTTAATACTCATGCTGCTTTTACATAGGTTTTACTATGGTTCAAGATGGACGATTCTAGCTTAATGGGAAATTGAGTTATCGGCTTGAAATATTTTTACGAAAATTCTCTACCATTACGTACTTGCTGCATCCAGACCTTTTTCAACAGTTATTTACTGTCGCTGTATTCACACTTTTTAAAAATGAGGAAATATTGTAGCTCTCTATGTAAGACTGACAAACAAGGCAACCTAAATTTCATTTTTAGAATATTTCAAACAAATGAAATGGGGTAATAAATTAGGCATAAATTGGAAATCTTGGTTCTCTACTTTGTCGCAGGGGTTCTCTTCCCCCTTTTGCATGCCTACAACCACGCTCAATGCATAAAAAGGAACAATGTAAGCAAGAAAAATTTCTTGCGAAAAATCCCCAAGAAAGTTGCGGGACCTGCAGTGAATAGGGCTTCTGGGCGGGATAAACATGATTTTAAGGAGTTATAAGTGCAAAATGGGACAAAGGCAGCTTCTGGAGGTCCAACTAAACTGTTTTATTGCACTTTCCGCTCACATTTCCTTTTTATCTTCTTCCCCTCCCAGCACCCCCATTCACTCCTGGTCCCGCTATTTGCAAACATTTTCTTGTTTGTGTATCCAGCATGTTTCTTAATTTTTTTGTCTAAAAAGCCACCATGTGCTAATCTGCAAATTTACCGAAAATTTAAATTTTATTTACAAAAGGAATGTTCCTGCTTATTTATAAACGTGGCAGGTATTTTTCCTTATTAGTCGCTTGGATAATCCGTTTTAGCCAACTGAATCTAACCAGCTTCTGCTCACAAAATAACAAGAATGGTTCAAAAGAAATTTGTGGTTGCCTGTGAAGCTTATCGTGTTATTTTTAAATTTGGTGCCCACGCTGCTTTTACATAGGTTTTAGTACCTATGTATCAAAACTGAAGATTCTAGTTTAAAGGAAAGTTGAGTTATCACCAGTAGAAATATTTTTACGAAAATTCACTACCATAACGCACTTGCTGCACCTAAACTCGTTTCAACACTTGTTTACTATTGCTGTATCCATACTTTTTGAAAATGAAATAAATAAATACAAACAATACAAAATTTTTCAATTAAAATTTTAAGAATTTACACTGAAAATCTTTTTATAGGTATATTCTAAACTACTTTAGGATATTATGTAGTTTCATTTACTTCCAATTTTCCATACACTACATCAATAGTAATACTAAAAGTAAACAATAAGGACCTAGATATTATAAGTCCACAGCTTGATTTAAAGGTTACCTTCTTATTTGTTCCATTAGATGTTAAAATCATAATACCCTACAGAAATAGTCGACAGCCAAGGCCATTTGTTAAAGTTGGGTTAAAATTAAAAGTTGGGATATTATTTACCTACTATTTGCATTAACATTAACCTTAGAATATAGGTAGTTGTTTTATATTCGAAGGTATTAGCGGATTAGCGGAGTCGATTTAGAGGTTATCTACTTCTTTGTATATGGCGCC
Source organism: Tillus elongatus (assembly GCA_964006375.1). Taxonomy (NCBI): domain Eukaryota; kingdom Metazoa; phylum Arthropoda; class Insecta; order Coleoptera; family Cleridae; genus Tillus; species Tillus elongatus. The sequence goes on from OZ023265.1 coordinate 104,091,362, forward strand.
TGTAAACAAAGAAAAAGAAGATAACATCGAATCGAGTCCGCCCCTACCGCAGAGCGCACACGATTCTTTCATGATTGCTGTCTGCTGTCGGTTGGAAGAATAACAAATCACAAATAGCTAGCTGGTGTTGTCAGATTAAACTAGGAGAGGGAGATTACTTTTAAATATCGTGAAGAATGGGAAGCTTCATATTTATAATTTCATATAAAACATAGTTCTAGATTGCCTTTAAACAAGTTAAATCACTTTCATTACAGTTTTTATTTATTACTATATCTTTTTCCGATAACTTCAGATTCAGATGAGAGTTTTGGCAAACGACAACCCCGCTGATTGTTTAGTGTGACATATTTTTGTAGCCTGTCCGTTTAAAATTTAATTTGGAGATTTTGTTTGCAATGGCAGCGTAACCCTAATATATCTGTCTGACCTTGTCTAATATTATAGGCACCGATGCAGAGGTAATTTCAGGTCATATCGTAAATTATTTACTTTTTATTGAGTTACAACTCAAGATTTACTGAACCAATTGAGTTCAAATTTGGTAGATAGGACCACTTATACGGTATCTACGTACATGCAAAGTTTTAGTTCCACATTTCTAGTAATTTAAAAGATATTACGTTTTCAAACAGTTTTATATATATATATATATATATATATATATATATATATATATATATATATATATATATATATATATATATATATATTATAGTAAACAAGAGGGTGAATGAATATATTTTGTATATACTGTATATAGTATTTCTGCACTGTTTACTTTATTTATTAAATATTTAGGTGTTATATAGCAAATAATGTAATTTATATTTGTGTGTATATTATAGAAAATAAATATGTTCGCAGTTGTATTTTATATTGAATATTTTTTATTATTGAATAAATGTGTTTGTAAATATTTTCTTTGATTGTGTATTTATGTTGGGCGCCTTTTGTTTTTTACTTATATTGAATTAAATATTAACTTAAACACGAATGTCGGTTATAGCTAAAGTTATATTGCTTTTGAATGTCAAAGTATAAATTTTAGATTATATGTTTATTGTTAAAAGATTTTCTACTAAAATAAATATTTACTTGGTCCTTTTATGGATCTATTTACTTTACCACAGCTAGCTATAGTTGAGTTTCTCTTTTCTCTACAGGGTTTTTTTTTATGTTTGAGTTCCCCAAAGCCGAAAATCTTTACACTTGCAGCCTCTATATTTTATTTTCTGAACCTATTTACGCACTTGAGGATTGATTAGTCAATGGACAGACGTATTTGACAGCGGTAGAAAAATGAAACAATGAGCAATATACTGTTTAAATCTTTAAAAAACATTTACTCTGGTTATCAAAATTTTTTATGGACTTATCTTTAATTAATTTTTACTTTCTTTTTCTGTTAAAGTTTAAAATCTTAATTGGGATCCCTTATATTTCTTATTTTAAAATACAAATATGCCAGCTTTTGTTAAGGATATTACTAATTTTGATTATGATTATTATTTTCAATGCGATGCTTAAAATTTGACTCTACTTTCTATAACGAATCCAATTAATTCCATTCGCAATATCTATCACCATAGCAACCTTGCTTTTGCTTAATTTGGTAACCTAGGAAATTTAATCTTAAAATGGTTGAAAGGGTTTTATATTTCTTACTTTAACTTGTGTGTAGCGCCCTCCGTTGGTTCTTTCGAGTACTTCTTATATGGATTTTGATTTATATTCCTATATTTGGCACAATTGCTTCAGAAATGACACATACTTCTTAAATTGACATATTATTAGTGTGTTATTGGAGTTTACGACCTTATTTTGGAATTATACCGCAGTTTTTATCAATATTTGATGAATTACCAGGATTTGTAATTGTGACGTGGGTTGATATTTTCCCTTATTCACTGTTATTTACACTATATGTACTGGTATTCTTGCTTGAAGCTGTTCTGATGTTGTTTACTGGTAGGTATAACCTTTTTATTTCACTTTGACTATTTATTACCCATTTATTTCACTTTTTTGAACTTTTTTCTTCATCTGTAAGCTACTAGTTTGTTGTTTCAATGGGCTTTTTCTTAACAATCCTCTTCCTTCACGCGGAAATTAAGATTCGTCTCGTTTTTGTTTTATATGACGAATCAAATTTGTTAATTACTATTTAAATTTGCTTATCAACCAATTACTGTTTCTGTTTCAGATAAGGTCAATAGCATTATAGATTTCACCAAATGAGCCAAGAGATGTCATTTCCTTTCGATAATTCAATAATTGCATTTTAGAGTCAGGTTAGTCAAAGATTGTTTGTATTGAAAATTTCTAACCTACCATTTTCATCAACAAAAATCAATCTCTAATCATCCTAATAACTTTGTACATTGTTAAGCAGTTCATTCATTGACTTGAATTGTTCAGTATATGTGCAATACAATTTTTTTATATCTTATCTGCTAAATTTAAATATATCTGGATCCATTCATTGACGAATACATATAGTTAATTATTTTAAATTTCAGGTTCAGTTAGATAAGAGTCTGCAATTTACCCCCTGTATCTGAATGTATCTGAGACAACAAAATGGATTCTTACTTCCAGGTATTTATTTGAAAACTTTTATTATTAATAATATCGCTAGGTCTGTGCATGCAATAATATATATATATATATATATATATATATATATATATATATATATATATATATATATATATATAAACATATTAACTGACCTCGGATTTGGCTTCTAGGGGCCCTAATTCGCGCTCATTAGAAGAAATTTTCCAAAAGTCTTACCATCGATACCTCTCTATTAGTGGATTTTCTTAATGGAAATTCACTAACAAATCAAGCCACAAAAATTCTGAGACCTAACTGTTGACAACAGATTTTTTCTCTGGCCTCTAGACTTTAACATTGCCGAGATACAGCCGCTCCGTACCCTTGTCGGGACACCTGTATACCAAAGTACAAACATAATTATAAAGCATTTAAATTTAACTTTCTGAAATATTTTAATCTTTGCGGTACTTTATTGTATTAGACGGAGAGCCAGAGGTGAAAAAAATCTCTGAATTTACAAAAGCTGATTTTTTGATAGTTAATTAGGTACGCTGTGCACGTACACATATTCTAGTCAGTCAAGGGAATCTTAGAACAGGTGCACCAACAAAGATGTCGTTTTTATCGGGGTAATAAAATGAATTTGCAAAAGCTGATAATTGTTATACAGATTCTATATTGTATAACAATAAAAGTTATGTCAGTCAGACAGCTGTATACGGGAACAGAGCTGGTCAGTCAGTTCAAATGTGTGTATGAAAAATAAATAATGTGCAATTTATTTACAAAGCTCGGACATTTTTTGGTGGGTATATATTGATCTACCAAACATTCAAAACAGAGTCAGTCAACTGTTTTATAGAACAACGCCCATCAGTCAGCGAAAAATTTGGTGCGCGCCGGCGGCGTTACAGGCAGCATGCACGCTCTTCTTCTCCCATTATTAATAATTAAAATATCAGAAATATATGTGAAATTATAATTTGTAATTATAAGTTATTAATTGGTATTTTTATTAATTATATATATATATATATATATATATATATATATATATATATATATATATATATATATATATATATATATATATATATATAACAGACAATTTATTTATTAAATAAATTGTAACGGGATAACCTTACGAAAAAAATATTAAAAAATTAACTATTAAAACACACGTATAGTTGATGATTATTCTATACAAAGAATATATGTATATATTAAAAAATATTTTTTTCAATCACATTCAAAATCCATTTCCTCTGAATCTTCGAATTCACGAGTTTCGTTTTCGCGATCTGAAATATCTAACTCTGATATATCTGACTGAGATTCTGATTGATTATCTAAAAAATAAGTGAAATTATGTAATTTCAATCGTATAATTCAATTTAGCAATAGTATTATTTACAAACCTAAATTTTCCTGTGGGGGTTGAATGACGACGTCGTTGATTATCTGGGGGATCGTCTTCAAACCAATGAAATTAATAAACATTGTCACTACTCTTCCAGCCGTGACCCATTGGTGATAGTTCTATTATTATTTTGTAATGCGCATTACGCCAAATGTTGGCGATGTAAGCGGCTCTTAAAAAGTGTTGCATTAACTCGGTCCCACACGGTGGCAAGCTCGATCCGTCAATATTTTTAACTTTGATTTTAAATGTATCATCAACATTGCTGAAACTACAAATGTATGCCTTCGAAAACATGACAAATCGTGCCTCATTAACTGTTTCTAATTTTTTTAATCCATATAAATTGCAAACAAATTGCTGCAATATTTGAAACACTGCATTCTTGTTGTTCTCTGTAATGCCACCGAGATCGGCGAAAGCTTTTTGGAAATCTAAGTTTCGCTTTAATATCTGCAGAGGTTTTCTTTTTCCTTTTTATAGAAAGCTGAGTTGTAATCACATCCAGTAAAAGCGTGCATACCTGGCAGTGCGTTAGATACAAATTTTCCCAATTTTTCTGCTAACTCAGAGACATCCAACTTCCATCCAAACCTTTGATGCAGATAGTAAATTTTTTATGTTTCCTAACATTATAATGAGTATGTCCGTATCTGAACACCTTATTAAAATATTATAATCTCTTACGATGTTGCAAACATGGAAAACTATTTTCCTATCTGCCTCCCCTTGACTGACTATGTTTTTAATGTTTAATAGGTCAATATATACCCACAAAAAATGTTCAACCTTTCTAAATAAATTGCACATTATTTATTTTTCATACATATATTCGAACTGACTGACCAGCTCTGTTCCCGTATGCAGCTGACTGACTGACATAACTTTTATTGTAATACAATATAGAATCTGTATAAAAATTATCAGCTTTTGTAAATTCATTTTATTACCCCGATAAAAACGACATCTTTGTTGGCGCGCCTGTTTCACCTGTTCTAAGATTACCTTGAATGACCAGAATATGTGTACGTGCACAGCGTACCTAATTAACTATCAAAAAATCAGCTTTTGTAAATTCAGAGAATTTTTTCACCTCTGGCTTTTAGACTATATTGATCTTGACACAAAGATAGTTTATTCCTATTTGGGTTTTCTTTAAACAATGGAATGGTACTAGTAAATCATCTCTTGTATGTACGTGTGGATTAGTTATGAAAACCTGTACCAGTATGACATGTACCGTTGTTTGCATGGACGCAAGCTAATATATATTCTAAAAAACAGTTGATATCACCAATTTTTAGATGAATTTCTGCAGCTTTAAATATTTTTCTTATAAGCGTTAAAAATGCTATTCTTCTAAGAATGATAATAATTTGTCTGTTTCGGGTAATGATCCCCACAGTGCTATTCCATATCTTTATTATTTATTATATTAGTCTTGACACAAAGAAATTTTATTCCTATTTGGGTTTTCTTTAAACAATGAAATGGTACTAGTAAATCGTCTCTTGTAGGTACAGGTGCGTTATTCATGAAAACTTGTACCAGTATGACAGTTAATATATATTCTAAAGAACAGTTCATATCACCAATTTTTTAGATGAATTTCTGAAGCTTTTAATATTTCTCTTATAAGTGTTCGTGTGGCTTTTTTAAGAGTGATAATAATTTGTCTGTTTCGGGTGATGATCTCCACAGTGCTATCCCATGTCTTGCAATACTATTGAATGTATACAAATAGGCATCTGTTGCTGTTATAAAATCAATCTCCATAATTAGCCTTCCCAACAAGTATATATTTCTTGACAGTTTTTTTTAATAAGTATTTAATATGCTCACTGAGATTTCTTTGAAATAATATTCCTAGAAACTTTATGCTTTTACATTGTGCAACAAATGCAGCCTCGACGGTGGTAAGAACGTGTACCTCTGGACCAGCAGAAGCGTCAATAATTATTTTTCAGTGCATACATTAACACCAATCGAGGTTATGGCATTGTGTTTCAGTTGAAAGCCTGCCCATTCCGTCCTTCGGAGGGGGCGTAAAACCGTAGGTCTTGTGTACCATGAAATACTGGGCATATTTAAGATCCCTGCCCTACACAAGGAGAGGGGTTCGGCAAAATTTTCAGGATAGTGAGATAAAACTGCTTCCTGGCTACGGTGACTCGCCATAGTCGCGGAAACATGCCGACGTTAAAGAAAAAAATACATGGTGCAACTGATCTGGCTGAAAATGTTAATAATCTGTGAATACTTGTCCGGTCTACCCTAAGTCGATTTAATTACCTACCTACAAACAAGTATCTTTCCGTGCATTTACATTGCCTGGTAAGCCATTGATACGACAAAAAGAAATGTGCCAAGCACTAAGCCTAAATTCCACATAATTTGCCCCGAGTTTGATTTAGCACCATTTCACTTAACTCTCTGCCGCCTGTTTGAGGTATGTGATGCTATCAGTTGAAAGTGTAGTTCTTCTGATATCAGTTTGTATTATTGTTTCAATAACAAATTATGTGCAATATTGAACGTATACCTTCGACAGATCACAAAGACAAACTTGTGCCATCTTTCCATCGGCCAAGGCGTTTGTTGTACTGTCAAATCAAAGAGGTTTGGTATCCTTCTTTTATCTAAACCCATATATATATATATATATATATATATATATATATATATATATATATATATATATATATATATATATATATATATATATATAGTGAGGGGTCAAATCGGGATAAGGTTATCTTTCCCTAATATAGGGAGGTTTCCACGGGATAACCTTATCATTACGGCTTTATTACGGGATTTTCTCAGGCGCCAGCAGCCAGGGTTTAAAGGAAGACGCTGCGCTCCCTGAGGACTATATCTCTGTCCTCGGTTGCTATTTACAGCTACCCGGACCCGGGGTAAACTTCAGTGGCGACAGGGTTCACCTAAGTCATCAGGCGAAGTCCCCCAGGACACCTTAATTATGGCCTGTGTATTAGAGATCAGAATGTTGCGTGTTAGGTTGGGGTGGATTGGTTGGGAAGCGTTGAATGATACACCGTATAAAACAAATAATCTATTTACAAAAGTATTGGTAGCGGAATATTTACAAAATATGTACAAAGAAATATTTACACAAGGGTTTCTCCCGAAATATCACACGTCTTAACTAACTTATTGGATAACAAATTAATTTATTAGAGACCAGAAGCAGAAACAGAAAAATTCGCGAGTTATACGGACGGTATCATGAAGAGGGGTTGTGAATTCTAAGCCTGTAAGCGGACAGAAGCGTCCCGGGATCACCAAAGCAAGATACCGGGTGGGTGATCGATTCAAGCAGGCATGCAATATGCGAATTAAAAGCCAACACTAGGTGCAATATCAAGATCAGCTAACAGCTTGTTCTAATTTCTACTATCACTAATCAGTTACGGGCCCTCAAGCATGCGATGCAGTCATACTGACCCTCGACGAAGTGTCTCCCAAGGGAGATGGAAACTTACCCTCGACAAAATAAAGAAAGTCCTCCCTATCAAGTTAAAAAAAACAAAGCCTCCAAATAGTGCCGTCAGGACGACTGGGACACCGGGTATCGCCAGACTGTTTCGATCGCCAGTAATGGTAGAGACCTACTGCATTTCGAAATATCCCAGCTGTCGTCCACATCCAGGACCACGATGGCTGCGCCACGGGAGACCGCTTTGGGTGACTTGATCGTGACTGGACCGCCACCGGGTTCAAATCAACTCGCAGTCCGTCTCTTTGCTAGTGCCCTCACGCTCTCGGGAAAACTTCAGCTCAGGAACGCAACCCCAGTTACTCCGAAGCTCGCTAAGCGTCCCGCTACCCCAAGCAGTGCTGTATATATGTCACCTTTTTTTAGAAAACTTATAGACACTGCCAGTTTCCGGGAATCTGGCTCCAACCAATGGCTCCACTATGTAATATTATCTGTTTCAAAAATACAACAGTATTGTCTTTACAAACAGAGGTTCTTAATGTTTATGTAATATTTAATACTTCTTCAACAGTTGTTTCATATGGATAAAAATTGTGTGTATGTTGTTTTGAGGCTGATAGAGTTTACTACCTTGACTTAATATTTTCCCATATTTACAAAAAAGTCATTGAGTCATCTGATTAGTTGAAATTGGTATTATTTTTATAATGTTCTAGACAGCTTTCTGTTTAATTTCAGACATTTTTATACATGTAATGTTATACATCTTTTTGCATCTAACACAAATTTGGAATCTTAATTTCTAAAAATATCATTTGCTTTTAAATATGCTTTGTATGTCAGTGTCTTGGAGATGTTAAATTATACATAGAATATATTTTTCAATTTAAAGAGTTCACAGCTGATTAAGCATGGAATTAACTCTTCAGTAATTTTTTTCTCAATAAAAGGGCAAGGACAAGTGAAATTGAATGCGCCAACTAGTGTATTATGAAAAAAACTAAAACTATTCTTTAATATTTTGAAAGTTAGACATCTCATCCAAGTTTACATTGTTAATTAATCTTCAAGCAAGTTAATGTACTCGCATTGTGCCAGGAAAAGTTTTAAGAGTAGAGAAGGCTAAGTTGTTTTACTACCTACAGAGCATACACTGTGACACAACAACTTGAATAGGAATCACCGGCCTCAAAAACCTAACTCCCCATACTCTCGTGGTATACATCTTTTGCAACTGTGTTATTTAATACCCCTTTATATGGTTGCCTTTTAATGTTACATATTATTTTAATGTTATCATTTATCAATTGGCCTGCATTATTGTCTCTAACAGTTATTGTCTTCTTCTTACATGTCCTATCCATCGCTAAAATTCAAATTTAATGAATGTATGGTAACCTTCATTCTTTTCCAAAACTGCATTCAAGTCAGTGCTCCTTAATATAGCCACTGCTCGTGGCTTCATCCTGTTAATTTTATTTTATGTGAAATATCTTGTATACTTTTCTTGATTACTGTGAAGTATTGATTATTGCAAGGTAAATGATACCGTTTGAGTAGAATGGTCTAATAAGGCTGTTGCAACGGGACCACCATTGTGTGATTGTTAGTATTCAAATTAGCTTTGGTACAAAAAAGGGCAAGAAATTATTAATATTATATGAGTACCTAGCTTTAAGTTTTCATAATATATAAGTACATAGTTGATACATCCTTTTGAAACGTTAGTGTAGATTAATGAAGGCGTTGTATTTGCCACCCGTGTTGGACAAGTGATGCAAGGCCTCAACTCAAAACCATATTAAACCTCAAACCATCTATTTACCCAGGGAATAGCAATACAAAGTATATTTGCGTTCAAGTCACCACACAAACACATAGGTCTGCAACCATATACCGAATAACTGTAGATCCTCTTTGAATTTTAGCACCATCTATTGCTGTATTAACACTACCAGTACTTATTAGCCATGTAGTTTTACCACTTCCTTCAAAATTTCAGTTCTCAACTGAAGTCTTGTTTTCACACCTCCACTTTTTTTAGATCACTATTGGTTTGTTTCCAGCCTATTTTTGCAGAACCCCATCTACAGTTTTCTCTACATTGGTAGTTTTTATTAGTTTTTTTGTCTTTCTTTCCATTTTCTACTGTTTTATTCAGTTTTACAATTTGTTTCGTAAATTCAGCCACTAGTTGCTCTAAATTTATTGTTTTATCAAAGAGACCTTTGTTTCTTCTTTGCTGACAGTAATATCCAATGGTAGGTATATCAGTACATTGTTTACAAACCTACTAGGAGTTTAAGTTGAGTGGGTATATGTGTTGTCCACTTATAATGCACAGAGGCATTGCACTTTTCAATCCTACACTTTAAAAACTTATTTTCGTTAAAAATATCAAAAATTTGTTTGCACACGTAGCATAAACAAACATCTACGCCCGCTATCTTTTTGTTATCTTCTAGATTAAGGGTTTAAAGTTCCTTTCCTTTTAACTTAACCTCTGGAAAATGGCTCTAAACCAAGAGCCAACTCCAGGTTGCTACAAATTCTGGTGTGGTTTAATCCGAGAACCAAGTAGTTAGTTACACTAAAAGTTCTTTGAATCAAGTTTCAAAAGATCGTTTAGTTTACCCAACATATTTAAATTCACAATCCTATCTCATATCTTCCTGGAATTTTTCTGGTTTTATCTTTATTATTAAGGTTACCCAGCAATTTTTTATTGTAATATTTATCAAAAATGTTACTTCTAAATTAACTTCTTAAAAAAATTTATTAAAACATCTTTTATTCGTGGTTCATATGATAAGCAGACAACGATTTTGGCTGTTTTAGTGAATTTTTATTTTTTTTAAATTCGCTAATGAAGACGTATTGATGGTGAGACTTTGCAAAAAAATTTTAAATGAGCGCGAACTAGGACCCCTAGAACCCATATCCGGGGTCAGGTCAGGTCAGGTCAGATTAAACTCGGCGGGTGCCTTTATTTTATTAATGGCTTCGATGATTTCGTTAGCCAGGAAAATCGGACAAGGCTTTCCGGGAAAATGTTGTTTTCTTTCAAAAAAAATTTTTTCTCTTGTAAATTGCAAAGCTATTTTAATGAATTTTGGTAAATATATTGCCCTGGGAAGAAACTTACTACTTACTAAAAATCAGCGTTCAAAGTTTATAGAAAATTGTGTTATTCAAGTTTTGAGTTTTATTTAAAATAAAAAAAATTCTCCGAAAGTTACAAAGCTGTTTTAATTGAATTTGATAAATATGTTGCCCTGGGAGAGACCTTACTACATACCAAAATTCAACTTTCTAGATTTATAGAAAATTAAGTTATTCAAATTTGAAGCATTTAATAAAAATTCACTACTTGCTGCGTCCCGGACTTTTCTTTTTTCCGAAAGTCGTGTATTCCGCTGACATGTTCTTTGCCTTATGTTTATTTATTAATTTTTATACTAAGCTAATAGGTAAACTATTATATTTAGCCACGTAAGTATATGTTTTAAGGGACCACTTATTATCGCGTAAACAGAGCGGTAATACAAGATTAGATTAATAGACGGAATGCAATATTTAAAATATAAAGTAAATTAGCACCAGGGTCTCGCTTCAAAGGCTGCGGACCGTAGAGATTTTATCAGGGCGGACAGCGCATGTCCAGTAGGCGAGAAAACTCATCTGCACGAAAAGTATAGGCGGGCACAGGAGCAACAACACCGAGATATAAGGACCCGGCTCTCTGACGTAATGATCGCGTGACGTAAGCACAGCGAGGTATTCCTGCTTGTACGCCGTGTCAAGGTGTTGTTTTGTTTATATTTCGTGTGTATTTTTCCTTTTTGCTGGAGATAGTGAGAATTTGTGTGATATTATTGTGTTGTGGTGCGGTTTAGCAGTGTTGCCGGTATATTAACAATGCCGTATTCGTGTCGTGTGCCGCGATGTCGCGAAAATTTAAAAAATGGACCGAAGATACATTTGTTTTGTTTTCCAACGGACGTCGCCATGTCTGCTAAATGGGTTACAGCTATTCACCGGGAGAATTTTTCGCCAACGAAGTCCAGCAGAGTCTGTGAGTTGCATTTTGTTAAAGAAGATATAATAAATTGTTCTATTGCAACGGATTCACAAACCGGTCTGACCATAACCTCAAATTTAAAAATTCCTAGACTAAAACGTAATGCTGTACCCTCACAACTCCCCAATTGCCCTTCTTATTTATCAAAAACTGTTCAATTGCGCCGAAGTCGCGATGAAAAAGTCCAAGAACTGGAAAATGAGAATTTTGTCAAGGCAATTAGAAATAGTAAAGTAGAATTTGAATATTTGCAAAAAGAATTTATGTACACCAATTTTAAAGAGTTTATTGCAGTTTTAAACTTGTTTCATCTACCCGAAGGTTGGATTAAAATTTGTGACGATCAAATAGTTACATTGTTTAAATTAAAATATTCTCCTGGGCCTGTAATAACATATTCTGTAATAATAAATACTGACTTACAAATGGCATTAAACCTGGTGTAACGACCCCATTTACTTCTAATAATATAAATGAAGTCAAAGATTTATTATATAATATCGACAAAAACTCTAAAGAAAATTATGCTGAAAAACGCGATGAAAATAAAAGTGTTTTAAAACACATTTCAAACTTATTAGATTCATTGGTGGCAAATATTTCAGATGAGGAGGATGACTGTTTAAAAAAAATGCTTTAGCTTTTATATCCGAGCAAATAAAAATACATATATCAAACAAGGCAAGATATCGTTATTCAAATAATACTATGATTTTAGCCTCGATCCTTGTAACAATAAGTCTCATGCTTACATGTACTTGAGGCATTATATTATCTAATCCAGATACAGTAAAATCAATTTGCAGTTCTTTGTTGACCGACCCTACAACGGAAGAAAGAAATATGTGCTTTAACTAGGCGAGAAACCTATTTAAGTTATTATCGGACCGTGAAAAATATATTATATTATTGATGGACGAAATCCATCTTAAACCATTTCTAGATTATAAAGCAGGAAATATAGTTGGTTCTGCTTATAACTCTGCTTTTTTAGCAAATTTAGCTTTTGTGTTTATGATATCTAGTATTATGTCAAGCGTAAAAGAAGTTGCACATATCAGTCCTACTTCCAAAATTGACCACCTTCTGCTTTTTTCATTACTTAAGGAAGTAAAAACTAAGTTGGGGGAAATTGGATACAAGATATTTTGTGTTATTAGTGACAATAATGCTATAAACAGTAAAGCAATGAGTAATTCATCTGATAAGAGATGCTTAAGTATTGTTTATCCTCACCCTACAGATAAAACGCGCCCTCTTTTTTGTTTATTCGACTCTGTACACTTGCTCAAATGTATCTGAAATAACTGGTTCAATGCAAAACCAGACAAAACACTATATTATCCTGACTTTGATAGTGGCGTTGAAAAGGCAGCTGCTTTTCAATCCCTCAAAACACTTCACCAATTAGAACACGATAAAATGTTAAAGGTTGGCTATTCTCTAAATATAAAAGCTCCGTTTCCTACTAATATAGAAATGCAAAATGTTTCATTGGCCCTTAAAGTTTTCAATCCTTTCGTAAAACAGGCCTTAATAAAATTCGGAATTAAAATTGATAAATCCAAAGACACTGCTTGAAACTTCGTTAATATAATAGTTACATGGTGGAAAATCGTTAATGTAAAAACCTCTCTTAAAGGGAAACGCCTAAATGACGATTTTCAAGAGCCTTTAGCTGCGGAAACTTTTCTTTCCGATAAAAAATTTCTCTTTTTGAATCAAATGTTAAACTGGCTAGAGCGCTGGAAAACTAAGCCTTTTTCTAATGAATTGAGTACTCAAACTCATACAGCATTAACGCACACACTGTATGGAATGACAGAAGTTATACAGTCTTGTTTCAGTGAACTTAAAATGAACTATGTCTTAATAGGCAAATTTCAAACAGACGATTTAGAAAATAGGTTTGGTCGCTATAGGCAACTTGCGGCTGGACAATATCATATTTCTTTGCGGCAGTTGTATGAATCAGAAAAAAGGCTCAGAATTCAATCATTATTAACTCTAAAGTCGCGTACCTTCGGCAATATTCAAATTAGGCAGTTTTGCGAAAATATTGATGTCCCTGGCGAAATTGAACAAAACCATTCATTTAATCCTGAAATTGTGGTAGCTGAAACCGACGTAGACGATGTCAGTGATGATATTCCGGTAGTCACTTATTTAGGAAGTTACTGTTGTTATATTGCGCGAAAAAGAATTCAGTGTGAAATATGTACGGAAAATATCATTTATAATGATGAAATCATTGTTGAAGATAATTTCAACCTGATTAAAAGTTTAAGCCGGGGAAAATTGTTTTATCCCCAAGATGTTATCGTACGAATGGTTTTATATGCGTATATAATATTTAACAAAATTTTGGATGAATTCGAGGAAACTTTCTTAATAGTTCATAATAAACGTCCATTTCTAAGCCACTATATTAGAAAATTTCTTTGAGATAACGGGCACCTGTCTGTCGATCACAAATGTGATATTCATCCGATTGTACATATAGCAAAAATTTTCATAACCTGCACAGTAAATACTCTTCTTAAAAATTATTGTGGAATATCTAATGCTCGGTTGACCAAGCCATATAAAAGCCGTAAATTAATGACTTTTACCAAATAGATCGTATTCTTTTTATAACGGTTTTTGCTTTGAAACTTCGTTTTTCCATAATAAAATCGATGAAGGGCTCAGTTGACGACTGGCACCCTCTTTCAACCAAAAGCCCTTCAAAAGTGTTCAGAATAAGTGTCTTTTAAGGCTAAAGCAACGTAAAACTCATGATAAACGGACCGGTTCATATGGTCTAGCAGGCTAGCGCGATACCTGCATGTGGTGACGTCACGCGCGAGTACCGAGTCATTATATCTCGGTGTTAACGACAGAAGCAGCTTAGAGCGTAGAACGTAATACAGATGCAGAGGCAAAGTTCAGTAGTGTAGAGAGAGCAGTAGAGTGTCACGCATACTAGCAAGCAGCCACGGAGATTCCCCCGTCGTTTGTCAACCCCTTGCATTTCCAAAAGTGCATTCATTAACCGGTCACCGTCGACACCGCAGCAGCAAAGGTAGCCAGAGGTCTTCGTCGGATAGGGAAATCACGTAAGGCGAATGTGAGTCTGAAAACAACTGCCGAATTTTCCTGCTGAATGCCCGCACATATTCTTTAAGAAAGCCGGCGTCATAGAATTGGAATACTGTTTGAAGTATTGTGTAGTTTTATTTCGTCGTATTATTCATTTTGTCAACTTGTCCGTTCGAGCCAAGCCATCGGAGCAGTATTTGAAGGCTGTGTGAGAAATTTGGTTTTATTTCGTTATATTATTTTATTTTACAGCGTGTTCGTCAGAAGCCAGTCACGGGTGGAGCGGTGTTTCTGCGGGGTGTACTATTGGTAAACTCCGGTAAGAACGGTCCGCAGGGGAAACCAGGTACACTTGTCTCTTATTTCATCCTGTTTCAGCGGGAGGTTGGGGAAGATGAAAATAGAGACAGTTACCTCGGCCATTCTCTGTGTCCAGGAAAACCTCACTACAGACCACGGCGGGGACGGCCTAGCATACTTGTCTCTTATTACGTCCTGTTTCAGCGGTCCTTTGGGGACGTCAAAATACTGAGACAGTTGCTGACTCTGCCTTCCTGGTCTGAAAGCCTAGGAGTTGGTAAAAAAGGTTTTGCAACTCTGCATCTTTCCCACCTCCGGGTGGTGCATGTAGACTAGTGAATCATCTGCGATTCCCTGGGTCCGAGCGAAGTCATCGGTCGTCCAAATAAGAGCTCTGGTTGCCCTTGGCACTTACACCGAGGTTATCTCGTAGCGTTGATGACTTCACCAGATGAATATCTCCCCTAGTAACTAAATGAAGCGTGCGTGCACTGTATTCTCATTTTAATGATTTATTGATATGTAGTCCGCTTCTCTTAATGTTGCCATGTCGATAAGTTCCTGTTACTTGCCTGCTAACACCGACATTAAATACCAATGCTTGCTTGCACTGCGTCTCCGCACACAACGCCCTTACCTTAAAAGCGTCAACCGTATTTGATTAAAAGCTTCATCAGCACGGTCACCACCTGCTTCGCCTACCACTGCTTACGCATTTTATTCTCCACCGTGGAACAGTTTAACTTAGTTAATTACTATTACTAAATCCGGTGATTAATTAAAGTTTTAAATTATCAGTACATATCGCCACCGTCCAAATACAGAAAACAGGGACATCTAAGACTAAAATCTACCTTGGTCTAAGCTGTAGTACATCCACCAGTAGGTAAACCTCTCTGGCGGACTACAGATCTTTAGAAATGTGAATAAAAAGGTTTCCATGAATAGGACGCTAAGACAACCACTGTCTTGGTATTGTATTCAAGAACAGAACACAGAAAAAAAAAATTGTGTCTTAGATACCTATATTTGTGGATTGTGCCGTAGGGATCACCTAACTTACTTAAGGGAATTGATGTGGCTTAATATAAACAGCAGAATAAGGCCAAGTGCACTGTGTGTTTACCATCAAATTTTTCTTAATAAAAAACCCGCTTATTTGTACAATAAAATGCGCTTCAAGAATGGCATTCAGAAGATAAATGTTCGTAATCGTAATTACCTAACCCCTAATTACAAAATCGCTCCTTTGAAAGATATTTTACTTACAATGTCTTAAAACTCTATAATGCGATACCAAATGAATTTCAGATGAATTTAATAAGTTAATAATCATTTTTTTGATTACCTGTAATAATATTCAGGAAATGATATCTGATTATATTTCCTCTTTGTTATGTTCGGGTTATTTTGGAAGACATTATTGGTTTTGGGGCTACAATCATTCAGTTTGATTTAGTGCTACTTCCAAAAAGGTTAATTTCTTTTATCTATAATACCTACATCAGCGAATTAAAGCAAGGGGAAGAACATCATTCTGCTTGCTTGAACGCCATTTAGTGTTTTTTTCTGTAGCTAACTATAAGTAATATTAAAAAAAAAATTTTGAAAAGAAAGATATATGTATTATTGATTAATTATTATTGTTTTTTATATTATTACTATTAACATTACACACCACAAAACGTATAAGTAAGGTAGTTTACTTGGTCCAAAAATTAAGACAAACTAGTGACTAATTTTATAATACATATTTTCTAGTTTGTATATAATAGCAGGTTTGAGTTATAAGTTTTGCTATAAAATTGAGAATAAGCAAGATTAGAATATTAGCGTTTATAATTTTTTTGTCACTGACTTTTCGACTATCAGGATATTTTTAATTTGTGCTGTGTAAAGGAAGAAACCCAATTTTATGTTAAGTAGTCGGTAATAAATTTATAACTAGCATTTAAATTAATAACATTTACATAAACTTGTCATATTATTTATCAAAAAGAGTTGAGCCCACAATAATTTACTGTTTTAACTATGTAAATATTAAGTGGCTATTATTATACAGACCTATAATGGCTTAGAATTTTATTTTCTGTATGAAATTTAGATTAAATTGCTCTATGTAAAAGTAGGTCTTTTATAACATACTCTTGGTATGTGTATTGGTTCGAAAAAACACACCAAACTAGATGCTTTAGGCAAGATTTTTATTTTAGCGGCGTTTATTGTCAGGATTTAAAGTTAATTGACTTTTTATAAATTCCTTATTAATTCAATATACTGTATCTACGTTGTACTATCTAGACCAATTTTCGAATTGACTAGTCATCTTCCTGTAGGTAAGCAGATGGAACTATAGTTGTTTAGTACCTGCTGGTTTAGAAGGTGACGAGCAGTTAGATGTATTATATGGTTCCTGTGTTATCTTTTTAAAATATTTTCAATCTCTAGCAGTTCTATTTTAGCTAAATATTTACATTGTTTCTGTTATTTGAAAATAAATGTAATATGTGTGTGTGTGTATGCGCGCTCATGTGTGATAATTACTCTATGGCCTCTAAAATCGGGTCCATTACCAACAAACTGTTGCATTACACAGACGAGATGCTTATCGCCGAATTAGGGAATCAAGTAATTAGAAGCTAGTAGTTCATGCCTTACAAAATAAATCATACCTAAATTAAATTATATCTATAGTATACTATATTAGAATTGTTTATTTATTTCTATATCATATTATATATTTTTTTATTTCTATGTTATATATATATATATATATATATATATATATATATATATATATATATATATATATATATATATATATATATATATATATATCTTTTTTGCTTTTCCTTTTTCTTTCCTAAACATATTTGGGATGAATATATATATTTTTTCTAATCATATTTAGAAAGAACTGGGATGCCTGCGAGAACCTTTGACACTCTCCAAAACAAAGATTGGGGTAAGGAGGTAAGAGCAAAAGGAAAAACATTAGGAACTTACTTATAAGCTTGTACAATAAATAAGACTCGCCTTAATTTACGTCTATTACTAATATATATATATATATATATATATATATATATATATATATATATATATATATATATATATATATAATCTGAAACAATGTATTGATACAAGTTTACAGCCTAGATCCTTATTTGCCCCTCTTTGGATAAAATCAGTTACAATTAAAATGTTGATGAGAACACCTTTACATTAAATTGTTACTTTGGAGTCTTTTACAAACTTCACAAGTTGTCCATATATCTCTTTGTCTTTTGTAGCAAGTAAACTTGCAATGTTTATAGGTGATCGTATGCCTTTCCCCTCAAGAAAGCCTTGTAATAATTATCTTGGTCGATGGTGTAATTGACAAGAGAAAAATATATGATTGAGATCTCCAAGTGCAGTATTGTCACATGGGCATAATGGTGCATTTCTAATGCCAATCTTGTGCAGATGGGCTGGATACCTCCCATGATTCAATTTT
Source organism: Tillus elongatus (assembly GCA_964006375.1). Classification (NCBI taxonomy): domain Eukaryota; kingdom Metazoa; phylum Arthropoda; class Insecta; order Coleoptera; family Cleridae; genus Tillus; species Tillus elongatus. Next base: position 104,109,771 of record OZ023265.1, read on the forward strand.
AAACGCACAGAAATTGAATAAAATGGTTTTCGACAGCTATTATGTTCATAGACAATATTCTGGTAAATAAGGATATAGTAGAGAGCATACTGCTTTTTTGAAGATGCTACAAATAGTTCCCATGCAATTTTCTAATCCACCCTTATTTGGGCGCGATACTTTGTTCTTAAATCTGCTATTATCTGTATTAAGATCGTTATTTGCTTCTATTGCGTCTTCTTTGTCAGTGTCCTTTGCTAAGTTATCGACTATCTCCTTTCCCTTACAACCTGTATGCCCTTTTACCCAGACCAAGACTACTATTTTTCCTTTATGCTGTAGTAGCTCTTCATTGTGCCACACAAGATGGTATTGTCATATTTCTTTAAAAAAAAAGATCAATTGTCTTCAGTACCGCTTCCGCTTCTGAATGGGTAAGTATTACTGCGTTTTTCCATTCTCTGATGCCCAGTTTATAGCCTCTAGAATTGATTTGGCTTCATCAGTGTTAATTGGACAATGTTCGTTTAGTCTTACCTTCTTTTTAACTTGATACCTAGGAATATAAACCACAAACTACTCAGCTATTTGCTTTTAATCCATCGGTGTATATTCGTGTACACGTACCTACTATAATTTTCTAGATGGTTCCTAAGATTGGGGTGTTCAGATCAGGAAGCTTTAAATATTCTGGTATTATGACAATTGATCGCTGAATTAACGCTTTATGTGACATTATAAAAATACGGTAGCGTTCTGTTGGCATTATTATTGTTTCTGGAACACTGGTATGAATAGATGATTCTGCTAGTGGAGGCATCGGTTTGTTTAGCCAATAATTATTAGTTAAACACTCTACGGAAATATAACTAATTAAATTTAGCAGCCTTTTATTACTGAATCTCAGCTTTAATAAATACTTATTGGTCAGGTAATGATCTCTTATCTGCAGTGAAGGTTCGTTGGCTTCAGCTATAAGCGATTGGCATGGAGAGGATTTCAAGTAAATTCTGGTGGTTTTAAATGGTATTCGGTCTATTTTCAATAAATTGCTTTTTGAGGCTGATCTATAATGTATACACCCATCATAGTCTAAAACTGACCTATATACGATCTATAAAAAAACAGTGCAATTTAGACGTCGGCCCCCATTTTGTGTGCATAACCGATCTTAGTTAATCCGCTTCTCACATTTAGCTAATATATGATTAATGCGTTTTGTCCATAGTATATTATTGTCAATCACCATTCCTAGATATCTACAGCTATTTGTTACAGATATTTCCATATTTCCATATTTCCAAATTTAAGTGAATTTGGAGGTTTAACTCTATGTCTGGTAAAAAATATTACTAAGGTTTTACTAGGATTTAATTAAGAATATTGATCTGAGAGCCATGTTTGTAAGTTTTTTATAATATCTGTTAGCTGATGTACGCAGCCTTCGTGTGTTTCATGACGTATATATATATATATATATATATATATATATATATATATATATATATATATATATATATATATATATATATATACATATACATACATATATATATATATATATATATATATATATATATATATATATATATATATATATATAAATGTTATCAGGATATTGGACGCAGCTAATACTCTCATTCCAAATATTATGCAAGCTACAGGTGTACAGATTAAAAAGAAGAAGAATGTTTGTCATTTTTTGTAGATTGCTGTATGTAAATTTATGCTTACCTGGGGAAAACTATTCGTATCTTTGAGGAAAATCTCTATTTCTTCCATAGTAAAAGGCTGGTCCAATATATGATTTGATGAGTTTGTGGGCCTGCAGTTTATGTATTAGCTGCAGGTGGTGCTAATCTAGATCATATTTTTTCTATAGGATTTTTAGTTAATACATCTCTGTTGTTTTTTGATTCTTTATTACTAACTCTTTTTATAAAATGTCAAATGTCCGTCACTGGTGTAAACTTATTTAGTTGCCCGACATATTGTTTCCGACATATTCTACTTTTGGTTCTGAATGTTCGTTTGACAAATGTTCCTGCTTTCTTATACCTGATAAAGTTTTCTATGCTGGATTGTTTATACTGTTGAAGAGCAGTTTTTCTCTGTTGCAAGGTATTTATAAAATCGGTGTCCTACCAAGGCGGTTGGATTTTTTTTTTTTTTTGTTGGAACAGGTTTTTTTTCGATTGCTTTAAAAGCACTTTGATCCAACGCTTCAGCAAAATATTGGATATTTCGTTTTTGTCGAGATTCCGGGGTCGAGATAGTGATTTCTCTACTAAAGTAGTTTGGAAGTACGTCAAGTCAGCTATGTCCTCTTTTCCATTAAGATGTGATTTATTACATGAAACATAATAACCAATGCTTACTTTAATCGAAATAGGGAAATGACCAGATCCCCAGCTGTCTGAGGGCACCTCCCATGTCATTCTATTTGCTAAAAGAGGGGAAAAAATAGTGATATCCACAGCTGAAGGCGACTGCAATGGACCTCCAGACCTAGTACGTGTGCCGTCATTTAGAACAACAAATTCTGTTTGGTCAATAGCATCAGATAATTTATTTACGTTTGCGTTATTGTTCAAACTACTCCATAGGCTATGATGCACATTGCAGTCCCCTCCAATAATTGACGGACCAAGAAATTTTATCCACTCATTTTGGCTAATGTTAATTGTTGGCAGCCTGTAAGATGATATAAAGTTTAGCCCAACATTTTTAAGATAGATAGCACAAACTTCCAGGTTGTTGCCGCAATTATAGATATTGTTTTGTTTCTTTCCAGACTAGTGTATTTTTTACACAGATTGCTACGCCACCGGCCTTGCCACCCGGTTTGTCTTTACGAACATGATAATTTAATAAATCAGCTTTATTTTGAGTAATAGATCTACAGTTCAATTGTATTATGCTCAAGTTATTATTATCGTGTGTTGGCAGTACCGAGGCATAACCCGAACTGATAAATGTTATATAAACTCCTGCACAAAATGAACGCACCATTATATTTTCTTCTAAAAGAGAACAATTTGTTAATGTCGGGTTCCAATTTCGTTAAAATCAATCGCCACGTTCAGTGATATGCAGTTTGTTTCTCTTGTTTTGACAGTAAATTAACTACTGTACTGAATCCACGCTCAGCCATATAGGACGAAGGAACTGCGATTAAACTTTTGTACTATTACTCACAATCCAAGGTAGAGAAATGGTATTTTGAAGCTAAAACTCTTGGTATACATGTTTAAATTTTAATTTAAGCTTTTCGTTAGTTGTGAGCTCTACGAGTTCCTCTGTCAAATTTAATGATTTTTCAGTACCTGCATTTACAAAAAGATCTAAAACCCAACTCGGTATATTTATGTTGAAAATATCTTGAACACGCTCCGTTAAATCAAGATGAAAACGTCCAATTGTTGGCAGTAAGCAAATAAATCTTCCTGTTTCGTAGAGAATGCTGATAATATGGGGCAGTGTTTGTATTCAGCTCTACCTAGATATAATTTGAATAGAAACAATTTTCCCGCAAAAGCAGCTATGACCTTTTTTGTTTTAATTAAATTAAATTTGTTACCTTGCAATTGTAAATTAACTTCATTAAATATTTTAAATAGGTCTGTCAAATAGGCGATGTCATTTTTTGATAGAGTCAGGTACGTACTTCTGTTTACAGCAGCAAGCGATTGTAATCTTTAGCATTTTCACTACAAAGCGAACCAAATAATCGGTCATTCAATGAATTGATTCTAATCTTATTGATTACTCTAATAACATAATGGAACGACTTATGGAGACATTCATCAAAATTTTGGGCAACCATATACTGACGAGGAATAATACAATGTATAGCGAGTACATTTGGTACTGCTTGTTTCAAGTGCGCTATGTCGCCCTGTCATTGCTGTAACACTATCAGTAGCAGCGGACAAAATATTGTAAATAAGATTTTTCTCTTTTGAAAAAACTTTTGCATTGTTTTAAATATAGACTCTCCTCTTGTATCAGTATCCAAATTTTTAGCAAATAATAACCCTTGATTTTTTTTATAAATCGCGCATCTGATAATAGTAGAGCTTCGTTATTTGGTAGAGTTGATTCATCGAGCTGAATGGAACATTTCCAAGTAATCACATGATGCTACAACGTCTTTTGCCATTTCATCTATTTTTTTTTGCACTGATGTATGACTTCTGATGATATCTGTGTGCTTTGTGATGAAGAAGAGTTTTTATTATCTCTTTGACTGCCGGCAAAATTAATTCCTCGCCAATTGTGTGTGGTTTTCTTGCTTTAGCGATTCAAAATGATATTAGGCTCGCAGTCCATCATAATCTGCTTTACAAGACAACAAAAAAAAGGTTGGCTGTTTTAAATATTGCTTTTCCGGTCCTAGAAATTAGAATAAATCTTTGTTCTTTTTATCACCATGGTCTTATAGCCTAAAATATTTAACGTCTTCATTTGAAAAACTTTCTGACAAATTAAATACAGCAATGATTGGTTTGTAGAAGAGTACGTAATTCTATATTTCAAATGCTCAATATGTTCCGTACTGTCGGCATTTCTCTTTAGATGTAGATTCCGACATTTTGAAATACAAATTAACTGCGCAACAGACTTATAGATAAGTACACTTGGACAACCCAAATCACCACAACACATTTTTTTAAAGACCCGAGGATCGTTTCACTAACAAGGTTAGCGTCATCAGAGGATGAAAAATTCGAACCAAGTTCTAAAGAAAGAAGCAAGAAGTTTTCATCCTCTAAAGATGCTAGTCTTGTTAGTGAAACGATCGTTGTGTCTTTAAAAACATGTGTTTTGGTATAGTGCCTTTTCTCTAGGAGATACAAAAAAATGTTATAAAGAAAAGATGATCGAAAAGAAAAACTAAGTAGAAATACGTAATTTAAAATCCTAAGTCTGCTTTGATATTTTTCAATTGTGAAAACAAATAGTATGCTATGGAAGAAAAACGAATAAAATAATGTTTTGGCAGTTGTCAAAAATACTTAATTGTAATTATTGTCATGGCTGTGCTCTAAAACTGATCCGAACTTAATTGTGAAATATAAAAAAAGTTAAGCTTACTATACCAGAACGGATCTACCTAATTCAGTGTTATGGAATTCGTGAATTATCTATTCCAGATGTTATCAGACCATTCATATGAAGTTTCCAACCACAACTGTGGTCCAATCAACAGTATCTAGACCGGTAAAAAAATGCCACTAATGGTACTGTACATAATATACCAAAAAATAACAAGTTTAATGGAGATGATGTAGGTATTGTGGTTGCAATGGTTCCATTATGCGAAAAGGCCAAGTTTTCACTAAAAAAGCGTAACCAGGAGACTCGCATTAGCAAAAAGCCCACTTGTAACGCATTTATGAAGCAAAGAAGGTAAAGCCATATCAAATCAGATTTCGTCACACGTTAGATGAAGGGGGTGATTCTTGAAGCTTGGAATTTTGACTAACTTTAGTTGAGAAATTTCTTGAGGATCGAAATTTCTATAAAAATATTATTTTCTCAGATGAATCGACTTTTACAACTAACGATGTACCTTCCTCATAGAATTGTCGAGATTGATCTGAATATATTCCAAATTATGTAATCAATTCTCGGCAGCAGTATTTTAAGAACGCTAATGTTTGGTGTGCCATTTCCTACCATTGTCGATTAATTGAGCCATATCTTATTGAGGGAAAACATAACCAACATTCTTATTTAAACATTTTGAATCAGTTTGTGGACGAACTATCACACGAAGCAACATTTTTTTCATATTTTCACGCTTGCTCTGACCTACCGACATTTCGGGTATGTGAATGGCTGAATGAGAATTTTCAAGAAAAATTGGTAGCCAATACTGGTTTCATTTTGTGGCCGCCCAGATTTCCTGACCTAACAACCCTGAAGTACGATTCGGATAAAACAAATACTATATTCATATAGGCTTTCAAATGACGTAGAAGTATTGAAAAATCGCATTAGAGTTGCGATACATTCTGTTTCCCCTGAGCGGATTAGACCACCTTTCACAGCATTTCGGGAAAAAATTGAAGAATGTGCGAATAAAGGCGGTGGACTTATTGAATAAATGAATATTTCAGTTGATGTTAGTATTGTTATGTTAGTATTGAAATAAATTTATTTTTTGATGATTGTATTTTCTTATTTTAATTTCTTTAATTACCTAAATGTCTAATAGATGGATAAAAAAGCGACCGTGTTCAATTTATTATTTTGAACAACTTTTATCAATGAAATTTTTTAATATATTCAAGCGCAAACTAGAATTTTTTAAGCTTTAGAAGTAAAAAAGCACATACACGCCAATAGCTACCTTGTTTTAAATAAGCAAACTAATTTAATGGATTCCCTTTCCTTAAAAAGTATTCTTTTTAATTAAATACATCAAATAAAATACCTCTAACTATTTTTCAAAAAAGTTGGAAATGCGTCTGTCTTACAAAGCTTAAATCGTCATTATTGTCCTTTATTTTACTAAAATATTTGCAAACAATTCATTTCAATTGGACCTTTTTTCCCCGCCTTTGACAGCAGTTTAAGTTACAGAGTTGATAGTGTAATAGTCTATACTTTTTAGCAATGTTTTGTGGAAAAAAATCGCTAATCTGGAGACAGCGGTATTTGAATTTTGAAAATATTTTTTCAAATAAGTGCAAACTAGGCCCGCTAGAATCCATATCCGGGGACAGTTACAGTTTTTATCTGTTTACATATATACAGGATGGCGCATTTGTACGGTAAAACTCAATATATCCGTTATTATACATAAGGAAAAATAATATACTTTAATTATAGGTTGTCTTGAGCTGCATCTTATAAAATTATTTCCAACAATCACAGGAGGCTCATAAGTCGTTTTCAATATAACAGCCCTTATATTATTTCATGTTTGCATATTTTTTTTTTAATTATAATGCATGTTTGTAGGAAAAAATTTATATTCAATATTTTTGTCACGTATCAAAATGGTGATACGGCATTCTTACCAATAGATAGCGCAATCCAATAAAGATGGCGCACCCAGAGAGGTTTTCTTTTATATTTTTCGTCGAAAAAAATGAAATGCCATATACAGGGCGTTCTTCAACTACTGACTGAATTTGCAAAAATGTAAACTACCGTAACCAATTTTCTTCAAATGAAACTGCCTGTATTTTGTTTCCAAAGTGAGAGGCTTGATATCTACTTCGACTTTTGTATAACACCCCCTCTACCTAAAAACTCTAGTTTTGGCAATATTGACATTAATAATCGAATACCATGATTCGTGTAGGGCTAAGCTCTAAAAATTTTATTAAGTTTATGTTACATTCCAATAACCAATCAGATTATGTCATTACTTTACGAATTTTCGAGAAAAAGCATTAAAATATTTAAATTAACTTTGGCACAAAAAAGTTAAGTAATAATTAAATTGATAGGATTATCTACGTTTATATTTTCATAATATATAAGTAGTTGGTTAATTATTTTCACAAATGACAAATTAAACTTTAAAGTGACACACTTAAAAAACGTTCTTATTTCTGACAGCTTGTGATATGAAAATATGAGTATTTTCCGTTTATGTTTTTCTTCACTTCTACTGGTTCAAATTTCCGTGAACAGTTAACAAAACAAGTTTTTTACACTTAATTTTTTTTAATTACAGCTTAGGTATATAATTTGAATTTCATGTATTTTCGAGCAATTTTTCGTGTAAAAAATATTTAGTCACTTTTGGCAGAAATTATTGTCAGTGTTTCCGTAGAAATCATTTTTTGTAAGATTTTTGTTAAATGTGGCTAACTAATAATAAATTTTAAATATTTTATATTTTATAATTTTTTATATTATATATATATATATATATATATATATATATATATATATATATATATATATATATATATATATATATATATATATATATATATATATATATATATATATATATATATATATATATATATATATAATATAAAATGTATAATATATTATTCTAAAAATATGTTTTCGAATTTTTTTGACAAGAAGTTTTGCAAATGTTCGTAAAAGATATAATTTTCGTGTAATATTACTTTAGTCAACTTTTGTCATTCATATATACAATAGCTAACTTTCCTGAAAAAAGGGTCCATTTCCTAAAAGAAACTATTTTAAAGTTCCCAGGCCAAACTTTTTTTTAAATTTCATTCGAAAAGCTTCGCGTACAATATATCTTGACAAGTGTGTAAATTGAAGAGGTTCGCTGGCCAGGAAAGTCGGACGAGTTTTTTTGGGAACATTTAAAGTTAATCGGAAAATCTTTGTACTTCTTCCAACAATAAAGTTATTTTGATGAAATATTGTACATTGTTTATACTATATGTATAGTATAAACAAGTTATTTTGATGAAATATTGTACATTGTTTATACTATATGTATAGTACAAACCAGTATAATATACCTATTTATATATTAATTTGACGCCACTCATTAAAAAAAGACACATTTACCATTAAAAACATAACATAAAAATTCGATACCATAACGCACTTGCTGCGTCCAGACTTTTTGTCAAGTAATTAAAAAGGATCTCTGGAATACACAAAACTAATTCTTAATAAAAGCTAATGAGATGAGTGAATACTGTCGTGCGAAGGACAACCAACAACATATGTGGAACTTCAGATTTCGCGCATGTTTATCATATTTCTCAGATCAAGTCAAATTATGATCGACTACAAGAGTTCTGTGTGCTCGTTAGTAAATTGCTGTTGATTTATCAACTTCAAAGTGTTAATGTACGGGTTATTACTTTCTACATTAACGGTGACGCTAATAAAATCTATCCATCAGAAAACTGTACCATTTACAACTTACACAGAAGAAATGCTCTACCACCTCCTTGTTAAATGGCCGAGTTACGAACCCATTCGCTCTTTCACCTCCGAAGATATAGGTACCATCTCTTCCAAAAATTTAAATGAAGCTCATTTTTATGGCTTTTTGCGCAACATAGCGAACTCAGTACAGCTTAGCTACTTCTTTTAGTGAATTTTCTTACAAAAAATTCACTGTAATGGAGAGATCCCGACTTTTGAATTTTGAAAAAAATTCTTCAAATGAGCGCGAACTAGGACCCCTAGAGCCCATATCCGGGGCGGTTTCAATTATATATATATATATATATATATATATATATATATATATATATATATATATATATATATATATATATATATATAAACATATAACAATTGAAACTGACCCCGGATATGGGTTTTAGGGGTCCTAGTTCGCGCTCATTTGCAAACAATTTTTCAAAATTTAAAAGTCGAGATCTCCCCATTAGTGAATTTTTTCTACGAAAATTTACTAAAATGTATTATAGTCTTTGATTCCATAATACTGTGGTCCATGCAAGCGCAGTTGTAATGTTTGTAAATAATGCTATCTCAACGTTTGTTAGACCGGCGTTCCATTCATATGTCTTGAGCGGTATTTTTACCGCTCACTGCAGTGTTAAAACCAATGGTATTTCCTTACTATTTTAAACACATGGGTGGGGGACTGTATTGTATACCAATACAGCTCTGTCGAGTGAAGTTGTTCGGAAATATCAACGCACACCTAACCCGAATTCATTCCCAGTTGCTATTGGCCTACTCATATTCTCCGAATGAAGACGTGGTGCCGACTTCATTCCAAGTCACTATTAACCGACTATTTATGAAATCAAATAAGTAAATTAAATCGATTGTCATAAAATATGTAGTGTATTAAGACTAAGGGAAAAAGAAATAAAACATATTTAACTGTGCACATTTTAATTATATTTGAGGGTGTGCGGCGCACACCTAGCTCACTAGGAGAAATCGCCACTGTTAGATTCAAGTTATTCAAGGAAACTATATACCAAAATCTATATTTCTATGTTACAAGAAAAAAGAGCTATAAAAATATTTGGTACCAGATCATTTATATGAAAATTCACTACCATAACACACTTGCTGCGTCCAGACTTTTATTGGAGGAGCTCTGCTCTTAAGAGCATTTTGCATTAATCAGTGATAATTTTTTTGGCTGAAGCTCATTTTAGCCAATTAGGTTATGCAAAACTGAAAATCAACATTTGCTCCATTATCCGCGCACTCAACTCTTAATATTTTTTGAGTACCTAATTAGGTTTACTCATGTTTGTTACTATCATTTTTTTTTGTGATTGGCTATTGTTTTAACTAGTTTGGTTTCTTTAGCCGTCGACCTTAGGGATAGCAGTTCTTTTTAATATCAATTTAAATGCGTTCTCTAGAACCTCGGTGGTTCAGAGGTAAGAACGTGTGCCTCTGAACCGAAGGGTACTGGGTTCAATCCCAGGGTACTCCTTTCACTTTTTCAGTACACACTGTAACATTAACATCAACCGACGTTCTGGCATTGTATTGAGCAAGTTGAATGTTGCATGTTCCGCCCTTCAGCGGGGGCGTAAAGCCGTCGCTCCCGTGTCCATGCGCTGTTGGGCACGTAAAGATCCCTACCCTCCTTACAGAAAGGCAGCGGTTTAGCAAGATAGTGAGGTTAAACTGCTCCCTGGCGTCGGTGATTGACCATAGTCGCGGAAATAGGCCGACGTTAAAAGAAACAAAACACAACAAAAAAATGCGTTCTGTTAGTTGCTTAAGATGTCAACTTGAGCTGGCTACAGGTATTGTGAGTCATTTTTCTGTTATATATACTTCGTAATATGTTTGTTATTGTTAAATCACTATATAACTCATTGTAACATATTTTTGGTTTATTCAATAAACATACTATTATTACATTGCCAAAATCGTAACTTAAAACTAGTCAGATATAATAAAAAGGAACAATGTTCTTTCTCGTATTAGTCACTAATGGAGAAGTAACGATGATGAGACTTTCGGAAAATGTTTCAAATGAGCGCGAATTAGGGCCCCTAGAACCCATATCGTTTAAATTTATATATATATATATATATATATATATATATATATATATATATATATATATATATATATATATATATATATATAATACAATACATACTCACAACATATACCTATATACAACATATAAACAAATAAAACACAACACGTTTTAAAATGGTTTGCCACTACTGTAAGCAAGAGTCATTTCTTTTCTGCCTTGCCTCCTTCTTCATCTCTTGGTCTCTCTTTCTTTAGTCTCGATAATTTTTCGGACCACTGTGTACACTAGATTCCAGCATTCCTGGGATTCCAGCAAGCTGCTCGCCATAGATTTGACGTTAAATACTTACCTCTTGGCTTGGGCATATTCCTTTAGGACGTTCTCCAATCTTGGACAGGCGAATAGAGTGTGTTCTACATCGTCAATCGCCCCGCAGTAGTCACAAGACTCCGTATCCCTCATCCTTCGCTCGTACAGGTACTTGCCAAAACAGCCATGGCCCGACAGTGCTTGGGTCAAGAAGTAGTCCACCTCTCCATGATTTCTTTCACTCCAGGTTCTAACGTTTGGAATAATCCTCCAGGTCCAGCGGCCTTTCGTGCTGTTCTCCCATTTCGTCTGACATCTAGTCAACAGTTGAGACTTAGCAATTTCCCGTGTTAGACCACCATATCGTTCTTGTCTCTCCTGGATGAGCAGCTCCACTGGTGGCACTCCTACAATGACAGCCGCAGCCTGTGCTGATATTGTCCTATAGGCGCTACATATTCCAATGGAGAGTATTCGCTGCATCATTTTGAGTCTATGTACAAGCTTTTTGTTTTTAATGACACTGTGCCACGTGGGGGCAGCATACAACATCTGCGACATTGCGACACTCATCAGCAGTCTTCTCTTTCATGCCCTGGGACCTTTGATGTTGGGTAGTAGTCTAGTTAGGGCAACAACTGTTTTTTCGGCTTTCTGAACCACTTGGTTAACCTGCTCAGCGAACGTTAGCTTGGTGTCCAGCCAAACCCCTAGGTATTTGATCGATTTTTTCGGCAATACTTTGCTTCCCTCTACAATAAATTGGATGGGAGCCATTTTCCTCTTAGGTGTAAGTATGACTGCTTCCGTCTTTTCAGGGGCCAGTTCGAGTCGTTTCGCTCCTATCCAAGCTGTCACGCTTTTCAATGCCTTGTTTGCCGTGCTCATCAGTAGCTCTTCAGTCTTGGCAACCACTACCACGGCCACATCGTCTGCGAAGCCCACAAGAGTCACCCCCGCGGGTAGCGCCATCCTCAGCAGTCAATCGTACAGCAAGTTCCACAGTGTGGGCCCAAGGACAGAACCTTGCGGTACGCCACTGCTCATTCACCTACTCGTTACAGATTCCCCAGCTTCCAGGATTATTTCTCTTTCTGACAAGTATGATGCTATAATGTTGATCAAACCTTCGTCGATTCTTCTCTTTCTTGTTCTTCCAGTATTCTCTGCCACGACGCGCTATTGAAAGCATTTCTAATATCCAAAGTTATCAGTGCACAAAGTCTTCGGTATTTCCATGGGTAGGCAGCGGCCTCCCTGGCGATGGTTAACACTTCGTTGATAGCGTCCGCAGTCTGTCGGTCCACTCTAAAGCCATATTGTCTCTCTGCCAAGTCTCCTGTTCGTTCAATCTCTCTCTTCAGTCTCGCGAATATGAGGTGTTCATATAGTTTGCCTTCTATATCGAGCTGGCAGATAGGTCTCCGCGACAGTCTGTCCGCTTTGGGTATCAGCACCAGTCTGGCCCGCTTCCACTTTGTCGGGAAGTAACCTTCGGCTGCCAAGTGGTTGTAGACAGACAAGATGAGTTCTGGTCTTTCCTCCACGACTACTTTCAGTATCTCTGAAGGGATGTATCCTGGTCCAGGGGCCTTATTTATTTTAAGCTTTAGCAGTTCTTCATGTGTGAAACTTGCAACTCCACCGTCGCGCACCCGCTGCCACACTACTGGGTCGTGGGTAGGGAAGAGACGGTCGACAGCACTCTCCACCATGGGCATCGACATCGTACACAACGGATTTCAAAACATTTTTTTGGTGACGATTTTATATCCGTCTCCCCAGATGTCCCTGTCGACCTGGTTACACACTGCTTTCCAACTGGCCCTTTTGGCGTCTCTAATACCGGATTTTAGCGCCTTTTTTGCATTTTTATATTCTTCCCAGAGGCGTTGTTCCTCTTGTGGTGGGATTCTTCTGGCATTCCGTGTATATTTCCGTCTTTTAAGCACACATTCTCTTCTCATCTCAGCAATGATGTTACTCCACCAGTATACTGGTGGCTTTTTCATCTTGGTTTTGCGCAGCATGACCTTGTCACAAAACTGACCAAGCAGTGCAGAAAAGGCTTCTGCCGAAGATACCAGTTAGTTTTCAGCTGTTTCGGCTATCATACGCGGTAGCTTTGGTCTGTCTAATTTTTTATCTGCCAACCCTTGGACTGTTGGTCACCTTTTTGGGCCCTCTTCTGTTCAGCGATTTCAAACATTATGTAGTTATGGTCGCCCAGCGATTCATTTTTGCTGACCTCCCAGGAGATAGTTCTGCGTTGTACATCACAGGTGCACAAGGTGAGGTCCAAGATGGAAGTGTAGTCTTGCCTCTGAAAAGTTGATTCATCGCCCTTGTTCAAAATGCAGAGATCGTTGTTTGCGATCCACTCAGTCATTTTCCGGCCTCGATCATCTGTAAAGTCCATGCCCCATTGTGGTGACTTCGCATTGAAATCGCCTGCCACGATGGTTGCCCGATTTCCCAGCCTCAAACGACTTTCTATCTCGTTAAGAGTCCTCTCAAGCTGCTCGATATCCTTGTGCCCGGAGGCTTACACGCTGTACACTTCCAATGTTGGTGTAGTTACATACGAGAAACCATGGCCCCAGCCTTGACCTTCAACCACTATTTTCGGGTTTAGGACTTTTATGGCAGAGTCCAGTTCTCTGTCGAATATCCAGTCTTGCCTATCTTTTATTGCTCCCAGGTTTGGTTCACTGATGATTATCATATCGGCATTGGTGTCTCTGGCGGTAGTTAGTGCCAGGTCGTGTGCGGGACGACTTCTATTTGTATTAATTTGAAGTACCTTCATTTTGAGCTTCACGTGTAACCAGTTCTATTACCTCTTTTCTCCTTCGTGGTGTATTGGTGGTCCTGTCTACCCTCCCAACAGAGCCATTTTTCCTCTTCCGCATTTCCTGTATCAGGATTCTGTACTCTTGTATATTCGCGTACTGCACCCCTCTTGTGTTGGCTTTTGAGGACATTGTGACTGCAACCTCGTCGTCTCTTAGGGTAGTGTTCCATAACTCTGCCATAATTGCCTCTTGCACCTCTTTTGCCGTTGTGTCGTTATCTATGTCCAGTATTTAAATGTAACGCCTGTTTTTGTGCAATTGAACAACAGCTATAGCCTTCATCTCCTCTTGCACTCCTGCCCTGAGAATTTATGTTATTTTTATTCTCAGCGATTTTCAGTCTCACATACCCTTCTCTGGTTTTCTCGACGCTATGGATTTTAACTTCAAATTTGTCGATCTCAATATTATTCTTCATTTCTTTTAGCAGATCTGCATATGATTTTTCCTCCGTCGTCGGTTTAACCAAGATAGTTCCGTTTCTTCTTTTCTTGCGACTGCTTTTTCGTTGTATTTACCAGTCTTCACCCCTTGGTTGTTGTACTTCCTGACATTCACTTGTTTGTTTTCTTCCCCTTTTAGTATGTATCTTTATATTGACGTCTTCTCCCCTGAATACTAACTCTACGGCTTTTCGTATGTATACCACCATTTCTTCCCCGACGCAGGTAATTGTAAAGTCCCTTCTACCTTCATTGCTTGAAATCGTCTTGATCTTTTTCCGTACCTCCAGTATGTGGCTTATGTTATTCCCCGGAGAGTTTCGTACTTGTATTCCGGCTAAATATAGTATCCGAGTTGACTCCTCTGAGGATCCATCCTTATCCCTTATTACACTGCTACTTGTTGTATATACAACTTTTCCTGGATTCACCTCCTTCTTTATTATGCTTTCGATGTGGGGCTGTATCTCGTTCAGTAGTTTTATAAGTGCATGACCTTGCTCTACCTCGTTGTCCACCACGACTACTAAATATCCCTCTCTTGCCGCCTGTACTACCCCTTTCGTTGTTATCTTGCTGGTTTTGTATACCTCTTCCGGCCATTTTTCATCCATTAGAACCTTAACCTCGCTTATGTCTGTCTCAAGTGCAGTATCCGAAAAACCGGTTATTCTATCCTCAATTTTAGTTGGTGAGTCCCTTTGTTCTCTCATCTCTCCCACTTGTATGCCCATATCTCTGGTTTCCTTTGTACAGCATGCGACGTCGATTTTTCTTGTTTTGTCTCCCTTAACACCCTTGTTGTCTGCTACATCTAGTCACTCTTGCAGCCATTTTAGCATATCTTCACGCATGTTGTGCCCCATGTGCCTGCTTAGTTTCTCTGCTGCTTCCTTAATTTCAGACTTTGGTTTGTAACAGTTCCCCAGAATCTTGCTGAGGTTCTTGATAGCAGTTCGCAAGCCTTCTAGGTTTTGCATGAAGCTCTTCTTCCGTCTCTCATCCTCCTGATCCTCTCTACCATTCTTCTCGTCTAGGCCCTCTATTTTTCTCTTTTTGGTCTGGCTTAGTGGGGTCTGATCTTAACTCCTAGTTTCTTCAAAGCGATCTGGTAATGACGTACAAGAAATAGTTCTCTCAAACTTCGGTGGTGTCCTTGTCATCCTACTACTTCACTTCGTCCAAACGGGTGGTTTTCCTCGTTGGGTCTATGCTCCTGTGTTTCATTCCTGAGGTTGCTGTCTGACGATCGGGAGTGGCCCGCCTGGCTACCTTGAACCCCGACCGGTACTGGGCCATCCGAGAAACCCTGCACCGTAGTCTGTTTTCCATTTTCATAGCTCATTTCATCATCCATCATAGGAGAAAGGAAAAGCTGAAAGATGAATGAACCCTAGCCCTCGGTTAACCTAATAGCTTCGGGTTCGGAAAAGAATAAGAGTTGGCCGAGGGAGGCCAGGATAGGAAAGATCAAAGAGAGGAGTGAGTCCCAAGACTAGTTGAAACAAAGACTCACTCAGCTGGGTATCCCCCATGCTCGCACGCACGTATTGTCAACAAGCATTGACCCCTGCGGAGAATATATATATATATATATATATATATATATATATATATATATATATATACATATATATATATATATATATATATATATATATATATATATATATATATATATATATACATATATATATATATATATATATATATATATATATATATATATATATATATATATATATATATATATATATATATATATATCATAACATAAAGATTCGAAGGTGAAAGTTGGACGCTTTTAGTCTAGTTGTTAAAATGGTGAATTTTTCGAGGAAGAATATTGAGATAATGGTTTAAAATTCGATTAAATCGTTGGGTATATACTACTTTAGTGAATGAAGTAATATCTTTGATGTATTATCTTGTGGTGTCCTAGAAGACTGCTGAAATAGTTTGTTAAAAGTGAGAATAGATACAGGTATATTGGTAGATTTTTGCTATCAGTTTATCAATTTTTAATAAAGCAATACCCTAGTAAGACTGTTTATTTCCACACTACTCAAAAATATTGTGAATACCAGATGACAGCAACAGATTCTTTATCAAACACACAAATTATATATGAAAACGAACATCTTAGAACCAGGTTGAAAATCATTGAGAAGGGACAGAAGAAAAATAGTATAATAATATTCGAAATCAGTAAGGTCGAATACAGTGTAGAGGAGTTGCCGAAATTTATTGGGAAAAAATTTAATAAGCTGCTTGATGTTAAAATTAACATAACGGCAATTAATGGTACATATCCCATTGGCAAAGGCTTCAATGATCGTCATCATAGAAGAGTTAACATCATATTTTCAATAAAAAAAATATACTAAAAAAATTGGGCAAACTTAGGCGAAGTACGATATATATCTGAAACGACTGTACACGGAAAGAGTTGGAGGAACAACGAATTCTCAGAAAGCATTTGAAACTGGCGCAGAATAAACAACTGAAAGCGTTTATCAAACGGGAAGTAGTCCATAATAACGATAAAACCTACTTGCCTGGGAACCTAAAAGATATATAAGAGGATTTTGCTGGTGACTCTGACACGAAACCTCCCAAATGCGCCTTCCACACCAAATATTAGGGGTAACCAAGATACCACTGGTAATAAAGTAGACCCTGTCTCCTTGGATGTAGACACACTGATACATAAACCCAACGACAGTACATCAAGGATTATAGAAAAGAAGGAATCAGTGCCTGATTTTGGTCAAGTTTTTGCAGCAAATTTCAAGGAGAAAAATACTGGTGATAGAGAATCTCCAAAGCGGGTATCAGCTGGCTCAGGATCCAAAAAGGAAATTCTAAGAAGTAACTCGGTGACAAAGTCGTCGGATAAATAAAATTATTTTATTTAAAGTAATATAATGATATATGCACAATAAGCCAAAGGTTGCGGTGCCATCGGGGCGGCAAAGACGCGGACGAGCCCTAAGGGAGAATATATATATATATATATATATATATATATATATATATATATATATATATATATATATATAATAACATCTTAGTTTTTAAGTCATTAACTTATGCTGGGCAGTGTTTGTGCCTGATTTCCTTTATTCTATTTTATTGAGAATATTTATTGTCCGAGTGCCAAATTTTGTTTTTGTTTACGTAGCGATATTTTAATTTGGTGTTATTATTTTTTTGCTGTATTTTAGGCAGTACATATTTAATTAATTTGTTTTCCTTTTTTGTTTCTAAGACATTTTTATTGTGGTTTTAAATTAATCATAGTTTAATTAAGTAAATTCATATCGTGTTCACTATACTTTAATAGCTTGCTTATTGTAATATATAATCTGTGCCGTCTACAATATGTATTGTTTGTTATATATCTGATGTGATTCAAGTCAGTTCGAAGAAATATGTGTTTTTCTCAGGCAAGATTATGTTGATAGAGAGACATATATTGGATTGGGCGCATAACTACTGACACCTTTCCGTTTATTGCATTTGTTTGTCTTGGGTTTCTCTTTTCCTTTCTTTTTGTTGCTGCTTTTGTTTTCTTTGTTGGTTCAATAAACCCGTTTGTCAGATATTTTGCAACAGCATTGCAGCCACTATAGTTGATGATCTAAAGCTACCAACAGGCTTCCAACATCAAAGAGACCAAGCTTGAAAATGTTCCACAATAATATAAGGAGTATTGATAGAAATATAGACATGCTTAACGTATTTCTTGGTCTGGTACATCGTGATTTTAACCTAATTGTGTTGACAGAAATGTTTATTGTTAGCGACGTTGATACTAAGGGCCCTGATTATGAATAACGTGTCGTACTGTAATGAATTTCGAATTTATTTAGGCTATTTAATTAGCGAATATTAGAAAAATAAATTCGATTCATTTGAAAATATATTTATAATATTAAAATTTGCGGCTGGCGACAAATGAATCGGCATGTATATTGTATATGATATTAGCATGTGTTTGTCGACCGGCAGTGCGCAACCCATATTGTCATGGTAGCCCGGCCTCGACGCAAGGCAGAAACGCGACAGGTACGTCGCCATCGAGATAGAAGCAGTCGGCCTCTCTACTGAAGCGTGTACTGGCTTTGTTAGTTCTTATCGCGTGTCAAGGGTTTCTTTGAGATTTTTAATTAACTGTGCATCTTCGCTTGTTACTATTTGTTATAATAGAAGTCTTTAGAAATGATTGGAGTGGGTGAATTGAACGAGGTTCTGGTAGTTTGAACATGTTCAGATATTCATCCGTGTCCTGCGATAAGGTTAGTTTGTATCGGGATTTTAGGACCTTGACTTCAATAGCATGTTAGGTAGGTACAGAATATTAACGTTTCGTGTAAATGAGTTAAGTTATTGATACTAAAATAAAGTTTATACAGTGTGTTTTGTATGAGGAAGTGACAAGCTGTTCACGTTTTGTCAATTTAAGGTTTATTTAAGTACGTAACGTACTGTGTAGAATTTCATATTGTCTATTAGGGAGTCTAGCAACCTGTACTATATGCGGTGGCGCATGATCAGTCGAAAGGACGGTTTGTCGAGCGGTTTATGAAGTAGCCATTCTGAATAGTACGTAACCCCTGGACAGTATAACTAATTATAGAGTGTGTTGTATTGATAAAAGTGGAAAACTGTTTGAGTTTTACCCATTTAAGGGTTGTTTAGTTATAGTCGAACGCTGTTTATAGTTCCGTGTTTGATATTAGGGAGTCAAGCAACTTGTACTATATAGGGTGGCGCATGATCACCCGAAAGGACGGTATGTCGGGCGACTTATGATGCGGCTATTCTGAATAGTATGTAACCGCTAGACAAGGGGATACAAGGGGAACGCTAATAAACAGCCGTTTCAAACGTCGAATCTAACAACGTGTACTATATAGGGTGGTACATATCAGCTGAAAGGACGGTATGTCGGGCGGCTTATGATGTGGCCATTCTGAATGATACGGAACCGTTAGATTATGGATAGATCGAAAAACGTAATAGGCTCCACGGGAACTACTGACCCCAGGCCCGAGTAGTGGATTTCCACTGTTGTATAGCTACTAATGTGATGCATGTGTTTGTCGCTTATCGCTTGCCGTTTATTTCGTATGCTTTACTAACTCTGTGTTGTTACCATAATATTCTATTTATTGTTAAATTTTAAAAATAATTCTGCGTAAATTATTTTTAGTCGAATATTATTATGTTTTAAAACATTAACGTAGCTGTGTGTTTTTCATTATTAAAGAATGTCTTATCAGAGATACCATTATCTGGCATGAGATAAAGCCTACATTTAGTCGCATGTTTGTAGCGAATTTTTTTTTTCATATCATTGATTTTTATGAATTTAACCTTTTGCTTGTAAATCTATTTATTATTATTATTAGAAGTTTTTATAAAACTAGTTGAGTTTTACTGCAACTCCATTAGATAGATGCACTGATGCATGTGGGTTAAGCTAGAATCCTGTGAGGGGTTGTAACTAGCTGAGGTATATATCATAATTGATATTTACCCGTTGATAATATTTCTGCTTCCATCTGTGTAAGATAGGAAAACGGCCATTATCCGGGAGTAAATTATTAAAGCCTACTTAGCTTCCGGGGACTCTGGGGGATATATAACTTTTGACCCCTGGCTATAGTTTTTCTCTACTTAGCTTAGGACAATGCTGTTATGAAACCGTTACTTGTGGCGTTCTACGATGGCATTAGCAGAAGCCCTCACGGGGATCTAACCTCGTCCTAATTGTCAATATTCGTTGGGTGTCTGCTTAGCCAAAGTTCATCACAGTACATTTGGGCGAAAGCAGAATAATCCAGAGAGACATTAAAGGTTATAACATGATCTTTAAAGTTTCAACAGCTTATTGAACACATGCTGTAGATCCTGGACATTTTAACTTACGACTGGAGGAGTATTTTTCAGCTAGTTCAAGCACAGCAGACTATCATGTATGGATGGGAGATAATAACCTAAATATACTGGATGATTCTGAGGTGACTCAAGAATATTTGAATATAATGGCAGGGTATGGGTTTGCTTCTTACATTAATGAATTCCCAAAGGTTACTAGAATCAGACATGTATAGATCATATATTTGGGAAGCTTAAAAATCCAAATGATTGTGTAGATACGACTGGTATTATTCTACAGATCCAGATAACGGACCACTATTCAATTGTGCTTCATATCAATGTGCCCCGAGCGGATGAGATAATACAGACCTGAAATAACATAAGCAAAACATGTATAGACTACACTAAGATAGAATATGAGCTTAAGAAGGAAGAATGGTTCGAATTATGTGTGGCTTCTTCGGTAAATGCTGCCGCGGATCAGTTAATACATTTACTACACGACACAGTGCAAGACCCGTTGAAGTAGGTACTGTGAACAGAAAAAGAAAAAGCTGGATAACAGTGTGGCTTATTAAATCTGTAGAAGCAAAGAATTCCTTGTTGAGGAGGATAAAAGAGATCCGGGTAAAGAATAATATATAAGAGGTGCAGCAACGTCCTTAATGGTTTAATAAAGATTGCAAAAGTCAACTACTACAGTGAAAAGGTAAATAGTAATAGATCGATAAAGGAATTGTCCAAGGCAGTTAATGAGCTGCATGGACGGGAAAATGTAAAAGCTTGCAGAGTAAGGATGACTCAAACAGCTAACGGGGATGTGCTAACAGACGCGGCCAAAAGGTTTAACGTGCACTACTCGCAAATAGGCAAAGAGCTGGCCGACCGCGTAAATCACAGAAATGATTATAGAAGTAAAATAACGGAGCTTGGACACACCGTATTTCTTAAACATATAACTGAGACTGAGATTGCTAGATATTTAGAGGGTTTAAAAGTAAGTAAGTCCCCTGGAATACATGGAATGCAACGTGAAATCCTAAAAAAATTGAAGCTCCATTTACTGGCAACCATTAACTTACGTTTACAACAGGGCTTTAAATGAAGATATATTTCCTGATGCGTTGAAAAGGGTAATGGTTATTTTGTTTTTTTACCAGGGAGATATCCTAGATGTGATTAATTACAGGCCTATAACGTTAATACCTACCTTAGCGAAATTGTTAGAAATTGCAATGAAGGAGAGAGTTAGATAAGCGGGAAAAAAATGGATTTAGAGAAAATCCTTTAAAATTGCTTAAAAGCTATATTACCAACAGAACCAACTGTGTGCGAGTTACGGGAATATACAGCCAATTATCCACAGTTGACTGGGGAGTTCTATAGGGCCCTATTTTGGGACCAATGCTGTTCATTATTTACTTGAATGACCTACTTATTTCACTCAATGATAACGATACTGTTCTGTATTGTAAATCCGAAACATGGGATTATTTAAAGATAAAGGCTGAAAGTAAGTTAAGTGATGTAAAGAAATGGTTTGATTACAACATGCTCACGGTTAATACCAACAAAACAGAGTTTCTGGCTTGCTCATCGTACGTGAGTGGCTTACCAACGTTCCGTTTATTGGAAACTGATGCAATTAGTGTCACCAGAGAATCTTCGGTATCTTATCTGGGTGTAAGGATTGATCACCGTTGAAAATGGAATTTGCACACAACTGATATTTTTAAAACATAAGGAGTCTGATAAACAGATTCAAATACTTGAAGCGTTTCCTAGACATCAGCAATCTGCGAGTTTTGTATTTTGCATTCATGCACAGTATTATATGTTACGGGATGATGCTGGGGAGGTGTACTTGTTAATTACTTGGGCCCCACATAATACAGTGCAAAATGGGTGCTTAAAATAATTTATGGTAGATCTAGGATATATCCCTCTGAGGAATTGTTTAAGGAAGCACATGTAATGGATACTAGACAATTATATGTGTTAAAAGGTTTGATATATGTGCATGGAAACCCTAGTAGGTTGGGTCACTATCAACATGGGTACGATACGAGATGCCAATACTTTGTTGATATAAGACCAATAAAATCTGTGGGCTAGAAAAGCTTCTTATACACAGGAGCAAAGTTTTACACTCGGCTTGCTGAAGACATTAGAAATCTTCATTTGGGTGGGTTCAAAAGGTGTATTAAACGCTGGATTATTGAAATGGATATGAACAAGTTGCGTCTTGACCTAAATGCTTAAGAACCATGCGGATGTGTGCGTATTGCATTGACAATGCTGCCAGGACTCATGTTAATCCATGTTGCTTGTTTTTGTCATCGGGTTATATATTATATAATTTATGTTTATTTTTATGTTGCTTTTAAGTTGGTTTGTACTTTCTTTTTGCTTTATTTATATATTTCAGTGCCTTAGGCATAACTGAGTTTTAATTTTTTCATTTTGTAAATTTTAGCATAGGATATTATAGTATTTAGGAATTTTTTTAAGTTGTGAAGTTATTTTCTTGTTGGTTCTTTTTATTTATATATAGTAGTACTTTGTTTGGCGCTATGTTTTTATAGTTTTGTTTATTTTAATTAACATTTTTTCTAATATTGTGTGTAATGCATTTTTATAGTTTTTCAATTTAGATTATGCAGTATTTGCTTTATGCTATATTTAAATTTTTAAGCTGTTGTCTCCTACG
Organism: Tillus elongatus; assembly: GCA_964006375.1. Taxonomy (NCBI): domain Eukaryota; kingdom Metazoa; phylum Arthropoda; class Insecta; order Coleoptera; family Cleridae; genus Tillus; species Tillus elongatus. The sequence goes on from OZ023265.1 coordinate 104,132,916, forward strand.
AACAAGGGAACATTGATAAATTTTGGTACAAATTTGATTTTCATCTTTCTCATTTTTATGTGCTGTATATGTGTATTTTTTGTGTGGAGTTACAATGTTATGTGTTTTATGTAATTTTCTCTTTACTTACAAACAAGCTATGGCTTCAGTAAGATAGGTATACTTAACATCCTTTATTCTGATGTAGTAAAACTATGTGAATACTGTAAATTAAGTACTGTTACTAAGAAATAAAGGTTTTATTATATATATATATATATATATATATATATATATATATATATATATATATATATATATATATATATGTATATATGTATATATATATATATATACATATATATATATATATATATATATATATATATATATATATATATATATATATATATATATATATATATATATATATATATATATATGTATGTATGTATGTATGTATGTATGTATGTACGTATGTATCTGAGCGATAACTAAAAAAGTCCTGATTTGCACAAAACTTGGCACGTATCTTAATTGTGTTAAAATCACGGACAAGTTCCAGAATCAGCTAGGTATAACGGACATTTGAAAGTAACTGGAATAGGACTCTACATGTAGCTAAGAATGGTGTAAATAAATATTTATATTGTGAAGTTTTTGAAATTTGGTTCACAAAACTTGGAGTTTTTTAAGTGGCTAAAGGGTGGCCCAATTCAATCCCGCCGCGGTGCTCCTAACTGAGTGTCAACGTGGGCCGGCACGTTTACTTTCAACAAATAAGAGTGCTTAAAACAGGCTAAAACTTTGCCTGAATACTGTGTGTATGGAATAATAGAGTAGTGGAGGAGGACCTCGGTTCTAATTTTTGTTGGTTTTCCGAACCCCGAGGTAATGATTAATAGGAACGGATTGGGGCATTCGTATGGCGACGTTAGAGGTGAAATTCTTGGATTCTCGCAAGACGGACAGAAGCGAAAATATTTCGCAAAAACGCTATTATTGATCAAGAACGAAAGTTAGAGGTTCGAAGGCGATCAGATACCGCCTAATTCTAACCATAAACCATGCCAGCTAGCGATCCGCCGACGTTCCTCCGATGGAAGACGAAGACAGTAAACATTGCAGTAGTTAGCTGCTATACGTAGATTGATACATACTACAGGACCAAATAATACAAATAACATTGGTAAAACATAGTACCCAAACTAGCGATCGAGAAATCTTGGCCACTTAAATCCCGATAACCGTTGTCAACAATTACGACGTTAGAATGACAGATGACAGGAAACTAAAAAGTCTGGACTCAGCAAGTGTGTTATGGTTGTGAATTTTATAAAAGTGGTTTTAATAGAAAATATGTCTTTTTCAGGGAATCATAATTTTTGCGATGTGCCAAAAATGTGAAATACAAAATAATTACAATAACTCGACAACGACAAAGGCTAACAAGTTTTTTTCTCACAAATATGCATTATAATTGGATGGAAAATGCAAAAATGCTATTATATAAAAGGTGTTGGACTAAAGATTTCAATTTTTTTTTTCGTTTAAACGACGTAAAAAGTGCCAAAACAAATAGAAAACATGATTCGGGAACGAAAAATGTTTTGTCTGTATGTCTGTCTGTTAGTATCCACGATAACTTTAGAACGAATTGAGATATTGTCTTCAAATTTGGTATACAGTTAGCACCTAACAAATAGACGGTTTGGATTGTTTTTGGGTTATGTCACTCCAGGACGTAGGGGATGATTGGGGGTGATTTGGTGAAAATTGACATTTTTTCGTTAAAACTCGAGTAACATAACGTTTTAGGGTTTGTTTATTAGAAAACAAATAGACAACTATTAGAACCTCATGGATTGCATGAATTTTTCACTTCAAATTTTAACTTTAAACCATGCTTTTATTAATGTGACCATGTGATCAAGGTTTCTGTTAGTGTCCTGTGTGATTATTGTGTGTGAAATATCAAAACCGGTGAGATGTCTCACTCTTTGTGTTTCCTTGCTGGAAGCTTTTTCACTTTGTTCAGCTTTCGGCTCCTGAAGATTTGCCAAAAAAGGTGCGAAATATAGAGCATGTTTTAGCATAAATCTCACCACAAGTGTCTCTTATCGCTAGATAGCAAACCATACAAAAATTGTTTGTTTCACTTTATCTTGCTTTTTATTTCACGATATCTACTGCATTATCAATATATTTTACTTTAACTTAATACTTATTCTTTTAAAATATCAACATAAAACCTCTAGATTTCCATTTAAATTATATTCCTTTAGTTCTATTGCACTACTAAAATAACTTGACCATTATTTCTTAATATTATTATTCTAATTTCTATCCTATGTCTATACATAGCAAATTCCCCCAAAAGAAAATTAAATTTTTCTGCTAAGAAAAATTAAATTTTGTTTAAATTAAACATTCATAACATTAATATATATTCAAATTTATAATTCATGGTATTTGTACAAATGCTCTATATTAAATACCCCCCGTATCCTATCATTGTCAGTTTCTTTCAGCACATAACTATTTTCTGGGTTTTCATTCTCTATTATGAATGGTCCCTCATTTCATGGCAACAGTTTTGGGCATATGTCTTTTCCCCCTTCTACTTTCTTGACAGAATTCACATTTTTCTAAATTAAGTTTTAAACCTGCTGTATCTAACTCTTTCAAAATTATTTCGACATGTTGTTGATGTTCTTCCATACTTTCGGAAAAAATTAAAATATCATCAATATAATGCAAGGCAAAATTTTCATATTTATCTAACAATTGATGTATAGCCCTAACTAACCCACTACAAGCAGAGTGAATCCCAAACGGGATTAATTTAAACTGATAAACAACACCATTTATGGAAAATCCAGTGTATTTTCTACATTCCTTTTGGAGTGGAATCAACCAAAAACTGTGTTTAAGATCTATTTTTGTAAACACAGATGTTGGTGTAATATTTCCAAAAATTGCATCTATTGCTAATTGACTTTCATATTGGGGAATTGAATACTTGTTAAGATTTCTTGCGTCCAAACATATGCGTAGCTCGCCATTAGATTTTTTTACTATAACAATGGGATTGATAAATTTCGTATTTTTTTTGTTCCCTCAGGGCTCGTCCGCGGCCTTGCCGCCCCGATAGCACCGCAACCCTTGGTTGATTGTGCATACCCCTAGTCTTACTCCACCCATTCCAAAATCACTGTGCCTTGAACTAGTCTGCACAGCGATTGGTAGGGTGAAGTTTTATATTGCTCTGTCTCCGGTCTAGAGTGACCGTAGATCAGTTGTCTTTTCCGGTCCAGAGCTATACACTCGCACAAGATGTGCTGGGCTGTTTCCTCCCCCTCGCCGCAGAGTCTGCATGCGAGGTCCCCTTCGAACCGCCCCATTTTATGTAGGTGTTTCTTGACGGCCATGTGTCCCGTCAAGAGACCTGTTGTGTTTCTGAGCTGTCCTCTGCTAAGGTTTAGCAGCTCCACAGCTCTCTTTGAACTGGGTCCGTCAATTATTGACTTCCCATGTCTGAGCCCTGGACAGTCCGCCCAGTACACCTTGTGTTGGTTTCTGACCCAGGACTTAATGGCTCCCCTGGCAGTGCTCTTTGACACGCCCAGAGCCGTATTACTTCTTTCTATTATACCGTTTTCAAGCATTTGTTCTATTTCCTTTGAAATTTCATTTCTATATTTATAGGGAATTGGGTATGTACGTACTTTAAAATCTTGTATATTTTGAACTGCAAATTTATGCAAATAATCTTTGGCAAAACGATTTTCTTTTGTGAATAATTCCTTATTTTCTTCTAATAAATTCTTAACCATTTCTTTACATTCATTTGGACATTTTATGTGGTCAAATTCATTCATATAATTTTCTCTTTTATACAACACAAATTCATACTTTGACATCATATCACTACCACATAAAATATCTACTTCCATATTTTTTATAACAAACAATTGCACCATAATTTCTGTTTTGCCTTCGATTTTAATCCCTATATTAATTACTTGATTTATTTCTATTATTTTCTTATTATTAACTCCTATAATCGATATTTTCGGAATTCTAACTATTAAATTATTTAAATTGTTTTTGTCAACAAATGCTTGATTTAATAAAGAAATTTCTGAAGCGGTATCTAATAAAATTTCAACATCATTGTTATTTATTTTCCCCCTTATGTAAATTAAATTACTTTCGTTACAGTCCTGACTTTTATTTTCATTCAAATTTATAAATTCCACTGGATGTTCGTATACAATATTCGTTTTTTTAATTTTAAAATTTTGTTTACTATTATCGGGCTTTAATGTTGTTTCGAGTGTGGGTTTTACTGAAAATTTTGTGCTTGTCTATCTTGCATGAAATTGGGTACATGTTCCAATGGTGGTATTGGGTTTTCCTGTTTAATTTCTGCCCTCTCTTCACTTTGATTAGGGACAGCCTGTTTATTTTCTGCACGGTTCATACTGTATACCTGTGCGTTTCTGGACATATTGTCGCCATTGCTTGGAGGGTTTGGTACACTTATTCTACTATTCCAATATTGATTTCTGGGTGGATCCTCATCCCTTCTCGGCGGATAGGGACGATTATTATCACTACTATTTACATTGGCGTTATCAGTACTGTTGTTATTGTTAGGCCTCTCATTTTTATTGTAATTATTATTATTTCTATAATTGTTATTATTATTATTGTAATAGTTCTGCCTAAATTGGTTTTTTCTAAAATTTTGTTCCCCACTTCTTCCATTATTCCTTTCACGGCCACTATAGTCTGTATTTTGGCCTGTATAATTTTGGTTATTTTCTTCTTTACTCCGCCTACTTCGTTCAATTCTAGTCAAGTAGTTCAATAGCTGATCCAAGCTTCTTATGTTCTGGATAGCAATTGTTTCACTTATCTGAGTGTCAAAATGTCTAGCTATGTACATAATTATTTCCTCCTCAGACATTTTCGGATCGAGATGTTGGGCTATATTATACAAAGTCAAACAATAATAATTATAATCTTTGTCCCTTCTGCTATTATACCTGCCAAAATATAAGGTTTCCCGGAACAAACTTTGATTATGTTCCCCCCAATAAAATTTCAAAAATTTTTCTTCGAATGCCTCGAAATCCTGAATTTCGTTTTCCTTTGTTGAAAACCATAGTAATGGACCACCTACCAAATTTGCTTTTATTATGCTATTCATATCCTGTATGCTATGTACACCTTCGACTTTATTCTTAATATTATTTACAAATACTTTAGGGTGTAGTTTCCCTATATTCCCGTCAAACTGTAAACATGGGTTGTTACCACCGGGTGCACTATACCATATCCTGTCAGGTACAGGCATGGACTTTAGCATTTCTGACTTGGCTTCTTTCCAAATTTGTTCCTTTAATTTCTCCACATTTTCTTCATTTATTTTCTTCATTTTTATGTCTACTGATTGGATGATGTTCTCCACCCTTTTTACCTCCTTGTTTCTTGTGTTTGATTCATCATACAATTTGTCATGGAGCATTTGGATTCCTTCATCCAATTTTCTGTCATATTTTTCTTGATAAACCTTACAGTTTTCTTCTAAATTTTGTACATCTGCTAGTACATGATATATATATATATATATATATATATATATATATATATATATATATATATATATATATATATATATATATATATATATATAACCTTTGCATTTCTTCTCAAATTCCTCCTGTTTCGTGTCCACTTTCTTCAAAACTTCTTCTTGATTTTGTTGCATTGTCATTTTTAGCGCCTGTATACTAGATTCAGTCTTTTCTTCTAATCGTACAATATCTTCCTTAAGTTGTCTTACGCTTTTTTCAGTGTGTTTCATTATATCTTTCTTATTCTCTTCATTTTGTTTCTTATTTTCTTCCAATTTGTTCTCCATTTTGTTTCCCATATCTGCTATATCTTTTTTTATCATTACTGCTAATTGTTGTAATAGCAATGTATTTGCATCCTCTTTGTTCGGACGCTCTGACTGAGACGGACTTTCTATCATTGTAATGTTTAACTCTTTTTCTTTCTCCATCATCAAGGTCTCTTTTTCCTGTGATGAGTGTCCTTCCTCTTCTTCTTCATTGATCTCTTTCGGTGATCTCCATTCCTTAAATTGTTTTTCTGCTTCTTTCCCTATTTTAATAAGGGGTTTATTAGATTCTTTTTTCTTTTCCTCTTCCCTAATGGATCTTCTTGCTTCTACTTGTTTTCTTTCCTGAGACATTTTGTTGTAGGTTGACAAATATTAACGGTCTGTTATAGGTTTTTTATATTTGTTTCCCCAAAACTATTATTTGTGATTAAATTTTGCTTAAAATATTTCAATCTCTATTTTTATTTTCATTTATTTTACTATTCATAACGTCTTAAACAGGGTTTTCTAACGCCTAAAATTAATCTAATGCTCTTAAAATTTATCTAACGTTTCTAATAAATTTTTTAATGTTTCTAACATTTTTCTAATTTTTTCTAATGCTTCTAATTATTTTCTAATGTTTCTAATTTTTTTCTAATACTTTAGTGTTTTCTAATATTTTTTAAAGGTTTTTAATTTTTTCTAATACTTTAATTTCCCCTACGTTAATTAGCGTCATTTTAGCAATTATACTTGTCCCACGTTCTTGGGTATCATATTGCTATGTTTTTGTGAAGCCGCCAATTGTATGCTTCTTAACCAATTATCTATTATTTTACCAATGTATCAAAAGTAATTATGTCTATTATTATTCTAATAGTGCTCTATTTTGTTTTTATTTTTGCCCCACGTTGGCTGGGTGCCATTTTGGTATGGTCTGGCTTTTTAATTAATGATTTGTTAATTACTAATTAGATGCTGATATTACATTAATTACTTCTAATCATAAATCTAATTTCTAATATATCTTTACATTAATAAATTATACCGTTGGACGCCAGGCAACTCACTGTTTGCCAATATCATTATCTAATATACTTTTAATAAGCCAAAACCTGCAAATATTACCCCGTTAATTAGAAGATAATTTATTTTACTCACTTACCGTCTTAATTACTTCTAATTTTCATTTGCTCAGCCCTCTCAGGATTTTAAGGATTTAACTTGTTTTTTTTTATTATTGCTAATTCTTTTGTATAATTGGTCTTTGCTAATTACTTGGTCTTTTTCTATTTTAATTATGCATTACCACTTCTATTATGAAGGCCAAATAGGAGATTTAAATGAAAATCTAATCACACAAAGTTAGGCATCTTTAATGGTGATTACCCATTGAAATTAAAATTCACAAATATTAAATAACAAATTAAGAGACAAATTAGTTGCATAATATACCATAATAGGTTATAAATAACAGAAACATATTATTCAGTATCAAATCACTTACATTGTTAGAACCAGAGATTTGGCTTGTTAATTATCGGTCACCTTACACATTCCTGTACACCATGTCCACAAAGATGGTATTTGGATTCTTTGATTGCATTGTTAGAACCAGAGATTTGGCTGGTTAATTATCGGTCACCTTACACATTCCTGTACACCATGTCCACAAAGATGGTATTTGGATTCTTTGATTGCCTACAACACTTATTTGCAGCATGGAACTGTTTTTTTCTTCTTCTAATAAGCTACTCTTTTATGAAATTCTGTTGTTTTGGTCGATTAGCTTTAACTGTTTTATTTATTTTCAGTCATTATCTTCTTGCTTAACTACCCCTGGCAACTATATTATTACCAGGCACCTTCTCCTGTGGACCAGGCACCTTCTACCTGTTCACTCCTCAACGTTCTCCAGCTGACTTATCTATTGGTAATTGTCTGTACCGACCACGAGCCACTACATTTACTTGTTTACTCTACGACGCTCTCCAACTGACTTTTCTATTGGTAATTGTCGGTACCGACCACGAGCCACTACATTTACTTGTTTACTCTACGACGCTCTCCAACTGAATCCCAATTTTACTGTCTCTCCGAGCAGCCCTCGCCTTATCGGCTGTTTTGCCTTCGACCTGGCCAACCGGTCCTTCATCACCATAAACCTCACCACAAGTGTCTCTTATCACTAGATAGCAAACCATACAAAAATTGTTTGTTTCACTTTATCTTGCTTTTTATTTCACGATATCTACTGCATTATCAATATATTTTACTTTAACTTAATACTTATTCTTTTAAAATAACAACATAAAACCTCTTTAGATTTCCATTTAAATTATATTCCTTTAGTTCTATTGCACTACCAAAATAACTTGACCATTATTTCTTAATATCATTATTCTAATTTCTATCCTATGTCTATACATATCAATATAAATATATATATATATATATATATATATATATATATATATATATATATATATATATATATATATATATATATATATATATATATATATATATATATATATATATATATATATATATATATATATATATATATATATATATATATATATATATATATATATATATATAAACAAGGGTCTTATTAATGTGTGTATTGTGTTTTTAGGTGTATTATATTTTAAGAATGTATTATATGTGTAATACTTTATGTAGGATGGTTATTGATTTAAATGTTGTGCGCCTTTTGCTTTGCTTAAAATAAGTGTAAATTGTTTTTTAATTAATTTAATTTATGTTTGTAGGTTTTTAATAATTTATGTGTATAGAGTATTTTACTTTTTGATTACTTGTTACAATAATATTCACAAAATCTTAAGCTTCTAGTAATGTACTCAAACTGTTACTGTTCAGGTACTTTCAGTTAATCGAACTATAGTGAATATTCTTATTATGTACATCTCTGTTTGTTTATATTATTTAAAATAAATATTTACCTTGGTTTGTTTCTTTTTCTTTGCCACAGCTGTAATAACTCTTTTTCTCTACAGGGATTATTTTATCTTAGGATTCAAATGAAAATTATTTAACACAAATTTCACTGTTTAGTTTAGTTTATTACCCCTTACAGATTTCTTAACCTGAATTCTTGTCCCTTCAACTATATCCTCCTCCTATATTCCTCCAGGCTAACAGGCCCCAACTCCTCTTCCTCACCGAAACCCAAATCAGTGCCAAAACAGCCACTAATCACCTTAATTTCCCGGGGTATGAGCTTCTTACTGCCTTTAGATTGCATGGAGGCGTGTGCGCATACGTCCGTAGCAATCTACCCTGCACCAGACTTCCCAATTTAGAAGCTGGAAGAAAAGACATACTATGGATAAAACTCTCTCTCAGGGCTGCAACTAAATTCATCTGTTGCATTTACCGGTCACCTTCTGACAACAACTTTGTCCAGCTCTTTGACTACCTTTCTGAAAAAACCGACTATCTGATTTCTGAATATCCTTCCTCCGAGGTCACTATCCTTGGCGACTTCAATGTCCATAATAAGGAATGGCTAGGATCTTCAAAAACCGATCCACAAGGGAGAGCAGCGGAGGCCTTTGCAGTCAGCAATTCTTTGGCCAATATGGTACAGCAACCTACTTACTTTCCTCGTATCCCAACACACAGCTCAAATCCCTTGGATCTCCTTCTTACTACAAATCCTGAATGCTATAAGATATCAGTCACCGCCCCCCTTGGTCGCTCAGACCACGGCATGGTCACTGCTTCCTGTGCAATGCAACCCGAGGTCACACAGTCATCACACCCACGTATCGTTTGGCACTACAACTCCGCAAACTGGGACGAAATGCGGGATTACTTTTCCTCATTTCCATGGGCGTCTGTCTGCTTCTCTCATCCTGACCCCTCTGATATCTCACAAAACGTCACCGAAATTATCCAAGCTGGCATGGAATTATTTATTCCACGTACACAGAAAACCTCTTCAGCCACTCAAAAGCCCTGGTTCTCTAAATCCTGTGACAAGGCCAGACTTGAAAAGGTCAAAGCTCACAAAACGCTTCTACACAATCCCAGTCAAGAAAATCGTCAAGCATTCAACGACGCAAGAAACCGCTATGTCCGCATTCTTTCTGAGGCAAAAAACTCGTTTAATAACCACATCAAAAACAAAGTCCTCTCAAGCTCCAACGGCGGCAAACCCTTCTGGACTCTTGCTAAGTCTATTGGGAATAATTTCTGCAAGAGCACGTTCCCACCTCTTGTCTCAGGTGATGAAATTGTTTCTACCGCCCTGGGCAAGGCTGAACTTTTTGCTTCGTTGTTCGCCGGAAATTCTACTCTCAACCCACCTCCAAATGTTCAACCACCAACAGTCCCCAATGTCGCGCATAAAATGACTGATATCATTTTCCAAACTAAAAAGGTACGAAAGATGCTCTCTTCTCTTAATACCAGGAAAGCCTCTGGCCTTGACGAGATCCCAGCAATTGTTCTCAAAAAATGCGCACCAGAACTTGCTGCTGTCCTGACTCGTCTGTTTCAGATATCTTACAATAAAGGCATATTCCCTAGTAACTGGAAAACTGCTCGAGTACAACCCATCCCCAAGAAAGGATCCAAAGCGCTTCCTAGCAACTACAGGCCTATTTCTCTCCTTTCAGTCATCTCTAAAGTGATGGAAAAGTATATAAACACCGAACTACTAAAATTCCTTGAAAAACACAGTCTAATCCACGACAGGCAGTATGGATTCCGTCAGCGCAGATCGACTGCCGACCTCCTTTCCTTTGTCACCCATTCTTGGAACAAGTCTATGGAACAACACGGTGAATCCCAGATTGTTGCTCTAGACATATCCAAAGCATTCGACCAGGTCTGGCACGCAGCGCTGCTTAATAAACTTCCGGCCTATGGCCTACCACCAAAACTTTGTACCTGGACAGCAAATTTCCTCTCCAACAGGAGCATATCTGTTGTTGTGGATGGCCATTCCTCTAAACTGTATCCAATTAATGCCGGAGTTCCTCAAGGTTCAGCTGTAGCCCCTACTTTGTTTCTTCTCCACATCAATGACCTCCTCTCTAGCACATCCAACCCAGTTCACAGTTACGCGGACGACAGCACCCTCCACTCAAACATACAATATTCTAAGCCTGTCTCTTTAGCCCAATTAGATGAGGATCGCAGACTCATGGAGGGTTCTGTCTCCGTAGACCTCCAAAAAATATTAGACTGGGGAAGTAGAAATCTTGTACAATTCAACCCCACCAAAACTAAGTCTTGCTTTCTTTCTCACAAGAGATACAGCAGCCCTAGACCCATCACAATGAACAACCAAGTTATTCAAAGTAATGAGTCATTTTCTCTTGTTGGCATTACTGTGGATCGAAATCTTAATTGGCACCAACATGTTACATCAATTGCAGAAGCGGCTGCTAAGAAATTGGGTTTCCTCTTCCGGGCTCGCAAATTCTTTTCACCAACTAATCTCTATACCTTATACACTTCACAAATAAGGCCAAACCTCGAATACTGCTCCCACATCTGGGGTGCAGCTGCCGCTTCTACACTCGCTATCCTGGACTCCATTCAAAAGAGAGCTATACGTCTCATCGGTGACCCTACCCTCACCCAAAGGCTTCCATCCCTAGCCCACCGACGTGCCGTTGGTGACCTCTCTCTCTTTTATAGATATCTGCACGGGCACTGCTCAGAGGAGCTTTCCTCCATAATTCCCCCACCTGCTGCCCCCAGAAGATCTACCAGGGGAACAGAGCGAATGCACCCTTTTAACGTCCAGGTCACCAGACATAGAACATCTTGTTATGCCCGCTCTTTTGTCCCGAGGACTTCCAAGTTGTGGAATTCCTTGCCGGCACATGTTTTTCCTTCTCCTCCGAACCTCCAAACCTTCAAGTCCAGAATTAACAAGCTGCCTCTTTCCTCCTTGTCAACACCCACGGTACGTTAGTATTTAGGCTGTAAGCCCTCGTGGTGTGTTGTTGACATAAAAATATATATATATATATATATATATATATATATATATATATATATATATATATATATATATATATATATATATATATATATATATATATATATATATATATATATATATACTTGATTTGCTTCTTTTTTTAGATAAGTCTCAATCACATGGCAGATTTACAAAATGATTAAAAAACAATCATTTTCGTCCAAATATTAATAAATAAATACTAAATTGCCTACATTAGTCAAAAGTGTGTTAATTTAAGCGGTAAGCTTAAACCTAATTAATTACAATCTTCTAACTTTTTTTGTGTACCAAACTCAAACAAATTCTTCAAAGTCTGCGTGGAAATACATAAACTTTTTATAAATTATTCATAGTTCAACATTTTTTTACATTAACAAACTCTAGCATATAATTTTACTTACTCTATTTAAACAAATTGATTACTACAATTAATGAACATTTTTCTGAACTTAATTAACATCACACTAGTCTTTTTAAAACGTTTTGTATTCAGACTTTAGAGTGTTTAATTTGTTGTTCTGAACGCATTGTCACTTGAAGTTTAGATCTTGCTTGTCACAACTTATGTTAATTATATAGTCACGGTCTGGTTACATGATTTCTAGCTTAAAAATTAAGCTATACTTGATCTCAATTTCTTTGGCCTTATATCTATATATATATATATATATATATATATATATATATAGTTGACCATTGCTTTGAACTAAAGCTGTATGTGTTTATCGTTTGTCTATGTGTTATTTAAAAGCTTTAGGATTAATGTTATTTACTTTTCATATTAGGTTATACTAGATAATTGACTCTGCCACTACCCTGACTTGAAGTATGGCTATGCAGAACATGCTTTTTACTTTTATATACCAGGGGTTAGCTATATGTATGCAATAAATTTCCCCAATAACGAATTTTGATTCTGCAATCTAGCTTTCAGAATTTAAATTCATTATTCCTCATTCCTAATTACATGAAGTGTTTATTTTCAGATTGTTCCTGTCATTTAAGTGTAACATGTAGCTGTTATTTGCTGTACCAAATGATCAACTCTCTTTTTTTTGCTGTCTGTGACTTATTGCCGTTCAAGATACCTACCCTACAATGCCTGAATTCACCCTTATCTAGAAAGTCCCTGTATAGTGTGTAGTGTTGTATTTTGATGCTTTCGAAAGTGTTACGTGCTTCGTTATTCTTCTGGGATCGACCTCGGCAATTATATTCCTTTTTTAACTATATATATATATATATATATATATATATATATATATATATATATATATATATATATATATATATATATATCTTTAGGAATATTGCACTACACTGTAATCACTTTTAAATATACACTTTATTTGTTTGCTGTACGTTTGTGATTTCTTATTGGTTTGCGTGGACTGCAGTTTCGAACCGTCCCGGTTCATCATCAGCACGCTACTGGCTGCTATCGCTCCTGTCTGGTCTACGTCGGAGATTGTAGGTGGCGCACGCGCCGTGAGCTTCTAGTGGTCGGTTTCCTGTTCTCTGATTGGTTGTGCCTTCGGACTGTGTCGTGTGTATCGGTCTCCTGTCTTGATCACTGTGGTTTAATAATTTGTCTATTTGTATGGCCTTTATTAAGTTTTGTTTAAATGTTTGTACTTGGATTTGTTCTGGCATTAATTGTTTTCTATTGTTTGTTTGTTGAATGTAGTATTGTTCCCAGATTTCCATTTTTTTGTGGTCTTTAACATGTTTCATTAGTTTTAATTGGGTGATGTCTGGTTTTTGGTGTTTTGTGTCGTGAATGTGTGTAGCTACGTTTGATTTGTAGCTAGGTATGTGGATTTTATCCAATGCTGTTATATGTTCTTTGAATCTTGTTTTTATTGATTTCTTTGTCATTCCTATATATTTTTTATTGCATGTGTTACATTCTATTTGATATATTCCGTTTAATTCATGTGGGTTGTGTTCTTGTTTTTTATTTATTTTGTTTATTATTTTGTTATTGGTTTTGTAGCTCATTTTTAAGTCATATTGTTTGAGTGTTTGTGTTATTTTTTTGATGTGGTGGTTATAAGTGAATGTTGTGTATTTTGTGTTTGTTTCCGGTGTTTTGTTTTCGGTTTTGTTGATTTGTTTGTTTTTGATTTGTTTTACTAGCTTTTCTATTGTTTTTTTGTTGTATCCATTTCTTTCTGCTATTTGTATTATGATGTTGTACTCCTTTTCTCGTTCGTCGTTATGAAGTGGTATATTTAGCATTCTGTTTATTAAGTATCTGTATGCGGCCATTTTGTGTGTATGTGGGTGTAGTGAGTGTTTAGGTATAGTGATGTCTGTTTGTGTGGGTTTTCTGTATATTTTGTATTCAAGCTGGTTTTCTTTTCTGATTAGTGTTAAGTCTAGGAAGTTTATGGTGTTGTTTGATTCTTTTTCTATTGTAAATTTTATGTTTCTGTTAATTTGGTTTATTTTTTCGAGGATATTGTCTATGTTGGTTTTTTGATTGTCGTATATTATTAATATATCATCGACGTATCTTATCCATTTAATGTTTGGGTCTGTCTCTTTTATGATGGTGTTGATTTTATCTTCTAACTGTTGTATGTATATTTCTGCCATAATGCTTGATAGTGGAGATCCCATTGGTAGTCCATCTTCTTGGATGTAATATTCTCCGTTGAACTCAAAGTAATTTTGTTTTAATATGATGTTTAATATTTCGCTAATGCAAAAAACTGAACGAAAACCCAACGAAAAAATTCCAAAATCAAATATTAAACATCATAAAAAAACACAAGACAATATTCAACCAAAAAACAACACATTATTATAACAACAACCCTAAAGCACCACCAATGACAGGAATAATAAAAATACACAAAACGGGATACCCAATAAGACCACTCATCAACTTCAAAGATGCACCTTCATACAAAATAGCAAAGGAAATGGACCAAGTACTAAAACAAGAAATACAACTAGAAAACAAATTTAACATAAAAAACTCCATAGAACTAGTGGATAAACTAGAAAATATAAACATAAACAAAAACACACGACTTGCCTCATTTGACATAACAAATATGTACACCAATATACCAATTAACGAAACTACAAATATAATCGAAAATAAAATGCAAAATAACAACAAAAAACAACAAATTAGCGAAATATTAAACATCATATTAAAACAAAATTACTTTGAGTTCAACGGAGAATATTACATCCAAGAAGATGGACTACCAATGGGATCTCCACTATCAAGCATTATGGCAGAAATATACATACAACAGTTAGAAGATAAAATCAACACCATCATAAAAGAGACAGACCCAAACATTAAATGGATAAGATACGTCGATGATATATTAATAATATACGACAATCAAAAAACCAACATAGACAATATCCTCGAAAAAATAAACCAAATTAACAGAAACATAAAATTTACAATAGAAAAAGAATCAAACAACACCATAAACTTCCTAGACTTAACACTAATCAGAAAAGAAAACCAGCTTGAATACAAAATATACAGAAAACCCACACAAACAGACATCACTATACCTAAACACTCACTACACCCACATACACACAAAATGGCCGCATACAGATACTTAATAAACAGAATGCTAAATATACCACTTCATAACGACGAACGAGAAAAGGAGTACAACATCATAATACAAATAGCAGAAAGAAATGGATACAACAAAAAAACAATAGAAAAGCTAGTAAAACAAATCAAAAACAAACAAATCAACAAAACCGAAAACAAAACACCGGAAACAAACACAAAATACACAACATTCACTTATAACCACCACATCAAAAAAATAACACAAACACTCAAACAATATGACTTAAAAATGAGCTACAAAACCAATAACAAAATAATAAACAAAATAAATAAAAAACAAGAACACAACCCACATGAATTAAACGGAATATATCAAATAGAATGTAACACATGCAATAAAAAATATATAGGAATGACAAAGAAATCAATAAAAACAAGATTCAAAGAACATATAACAGCATTGGATAAAATCCACATACCTAGCTACAAATCAAACGTAGCTACACACATTCACGACACAAAACACCAAAAACCAGACATCACCCAATTAAAACTAATGAAACATGTTAAAGACCACAAAAAAATGGAAATCTGGGAACAATACTACATTCAACAAACAAACAATAGAAAACAATTAATGCCAGAACAAATCCAAGTACAAACATTTAAACAAAACTTAATAAAGGCCATACAAATAGACAAATTATTAAACCACAGTGATCAAGACAGGAGACCGATACACACGACACAGTCCGAAGGCACAACCAATCAGAGAACAGGAAACCGACCACTAGAAGCTCACGGCGCGTGCGCCACCTACAATCTCCGACGTAGACCAGACAGGAGCGATAGCAGCCAGTAGCGTGCTGATGATGAACCGGGACGGTTCGAAACTGCAGTCCACGCAAACCAATAAGAAATCACAAACGTACAGCAAACAAATAAAGTGTATATATATATATATATATATATATATATATATATATATATATATATATATATATATATATATATATATATATATATATATATATATATATATATATATATATATATATATATATATATATATATATATATATATTGTACTCATGTTTGCTGATGCAACATTAGACTTAGCTTTACGTGCATGAGTTGCGTGACAAATTGCGATCAACGTTGAAATAAAACGTTGTTAATTGACTTATACATCAACGTTTATATACATAGTTTACCCCCCTTTATATTCGATCCTATATCTTGCTCTCTCAATTCTCTCCTTTTAAATCAGGCTATATTAATAGTTTCTTTGGCTTTTCTCACAACCTCGACTTCAATCTTTCTGTGTTTCTACGAGTCTTTGTAGTTCTTGTTTGTTTGTCTGTCATGTATGTATATATGCAACCAATATTACAATGTCTTTCCTTTTTTTCTTATTATTTAATTATATTCCCTTTTTACTTTCATTAAAGCTTCATCATGCTTCCCATTTAAATATTTTTTTCTTGCAATAACTTGTTCTTTATTTATTAATCCCAGTATTTTATTCTGATCCATTAATTTTTTTTTCATCATATGTGTATATATATATATATATATATATATATATATATATATATATATATATATATATATATATATATATATATATATATATATATATATATATAATATAAATGCAACTGACTGAAGATATGGGTTCTAGGGGGGCTTGTTCGCGCTCATTTGAAGAAACTTTTTCAAGATCTAAAAGTCGAGATCTTATAAACGAATGTTTTCCTCGAAAATTCAAGAAAAAGATGTGATTTGTTTTGGAGAGGGGGGGAGGGGGGCCTCAATAAATTTGTAAATTGCATTACATTTATAGATTGAAAATATAGCATATAGTGGAAAGATCAAGGTTTAAGGAAGACAATAAAAAAAATCGGAAGTATCGTTTCTATAAAGAAAACATGACGTTCCTTCCAAACAATGATTTGGGAAGTTTCTTGTTATAAGAATATGAGAATATACGAAAGAATGAACTATATATTGTAAACAAAATCGGCTTACGTCTCTATAAAAATGATTTTGAAACATTTGTTAATTCTGTAAATAGGTATTTACTTAATCCACTCTCAGGATATAATATACAATTTCTTGGGGCAGTAAACTGTCGTATTTATAAGTAGGTACCACGTAAACAAACAATTAATTAGCTATATTCCGTGGTCGAATGGTGGAGTGTCCGAAAGACACGCGGGCGGCCTGGGGTTGATTCCCGTCGAGGAGCATATAACGTTTTGTTTTGTTTCGCTAACTTTAGTATTTTGTAGAAACAATACCATCCAGATTTCATAAGTTTCAAGATACTTTCCTTTTCTAAATATGAATTAAGTTTTCTTTTGGACAACTTTTGTAACTTTAATATGATTTGTAATGCAAGTTTATTTTAAAGAGACTTACTGTACCTAGATATATCAAATTTCAATTTGATAGCTTCATAGAAAATGAGTTTTTAGCATTTTTCTAAAAAGGAGCAAGAATATAAGATTAAAATATTTTTTTAATAATTGAGAGATATCGATAGTCACACTTTCGAAAAAATTCTTCAAATGAGCGTGTACTAAAACCTCTAAAATTCAGTATCTCTTTAAATGTAGAGTATTAATTTGACTTTCGCATCGTCAATACGTGTGGAAGTATGGCATCAACAGAAATTAAAAAAAAAAAATTCGCATAAACGTCGGAAAAAGTGCCGAAACATATAGAAAACATGATTTGGGAACGAAATTTTTTTTGTCTGTATGTCTGCCTGTTAGTAGCGACCATAACTTTTGAACGAATTGAGATATCATCTTCAAGTTTGGTATACGGTTAGCACCTAACAAACAAACGGTTCTGATTGTTTTTGGGTTATATCGCTCAAATACGTAGGGGATGATTGGGGGGTGATTTGGTGTACAATTTACATTATTTCGTTAAAACTCGCCCTTCGAAGGGTGCGCAAAGCCGTCGGTCTCGTGTCAATGCGATGTTGCGCGCGTTAAAGATCTCTACCCTTCTTACAGAAAGGCAGGGGTTCGGCAAATTTTCCAAGATGGTGAGGTTAAACTTCTCCCTGGTGTCGGTGGTAAATTAGTTTAAATATTCAATGGAGTGGACTGTATAATTATTTAATTATGAATTAAATTGTACATTAAATTGTTGAAAATATACATAAAACTTCTTTAGGTGTCGATTCGCCATTAGTTCTCTTATTCACACCTTATGTTTCATGCGCACACTCCCTGTCAATGTCAAACTGGATTGGGAGTGTATCTGTTCATCGGATGATAGCACATGATATACCAAATGCAGTTCATCAGATAATACTTCACCACTTACCATACCCCCAACCTTGAAATACACAATTTCAACAAAAAATCAAACATGGATATTTTTACATAAATGGACTATTCTAAATTACATATAAACAAATGTAAGAATGAGGCAAATTTGAGATTAAGAAAGTAAGCAAACACATTGAGTGTCATTGGTCAACTATAATTGTCTCACACACTTCACCTTACTCTTCGTCATTGTCAGTCTATAGGAGTTGGAAGGAGACACAACTTTGAGGCAGCACGCTTGTAGACACCAGTTGAAGTCTGAATGGTAGCTACACGCACGATTCCATCACTCCCAGGATGAACTTCAACAATTCTACCTTACAAACATTTGTTAGGAGGTAAATTATCATTCTTGATCAAAACTAACATTCCAGCTTTTAATGGATTTTCTTGCTTGGTCCATTTGTTGCGTTGCTGTAGACTGCTCAAATAATCACGTGACCATCTTCGCCAAAAAGTTGCTGAACAAGCTGGAATCTGTTGAGTCTATTGACTGGAACTGACAGAACATTTAAGTCTGGCACAGCAACAAGCTGTTTCCCAATCAGGAAATGCGATGGGGTGAGTGCAGACAGGTCATTTGGATCGGATGACATGGGGTACAAAGGGCGGGAATTGATAACATATTCCACCTGAACCACAACAGAGGAGAATTCCTCGTAGGTGAAAATATTATCACCAACTACCGTCAATAAATGTCGTTTAACAGATTTTATATTGGACTCCCAGAGTCCACCAAAATGTGGAGATGAAGCAGGAATGAATTTCCATATGATATTTAGATCAGCACAAGAACGTACAGTTTCGTCCTTAGATTTTAAAAAGAAAATTTTGAGTTCGTTTAATGGGCGAGATGCACCCAAAAAATTTGTGCCATTATCTGACCATATTGCTTTTGGAAGTCCTCTACGAGACGTAAATCGTTTAAAACAGGCCATAAAATTCTGAGTGGTCAAATCTGTGACTACTTTCAAGTGAATGGCCTTCACCGAGAAGCAGATGAAAAGACAGATGTATGCTTTGTATTTTTTCGAACCAGGGCCCTTTCTATCCTTGAGTATAAAAGGGCCCATATAATCCACACCGGTACCTGTGAATGGTATCATATCTGTGACACGATTAGTTGGTAGGTCAGCCATATAGGTGTTACAAGTTTTTGGATTGTACCGAAAACATTTTAAACAATTTCTGACAATCTGCTTTGCAATAGTCATGCCTCCTGTTGGCCAATATACTTGCCTAACAGTATTTAATAGCAACTGAGGACCGGCATGAAGCAACCGTAAATGTTCATGCATGAGGATTAAATATGTGATACGATGCTTACCATCAAGTAGCAGAGGATGTTTTGATTCATATTTTAATTTTGAATTTTTTAATCTTCCCCAACCCTAAGCAACTGATCTTCATCAATGAATGGACTGAGCCCTTTCAAATTGTTATTTAACTTGGTGTATAGCTTATTTTTTCAAATTTCTGCATATTCGATAGGAAATGATTCCACCTGACTCAATTTAATAAGCCTTTTCATGGCATTATCCAGTTCATCAACCTTTATAGGGCCAGTAGTTCTCAAATCCCTTGCCTTTCTAGCATTTGAGCAGAATCTAAAACAATAAGCGACAACATATTTCAATTTAGTCAAATTGGAGAATCGATCAAATATATTGATACTCTCTGTTGACGTCACAGTTAAGACAACCTTCTCCCGTTTCATTTCTGGAATTTTCATAGATGGTTGAAATTTATAAACATGAATATTCTTATTGAATGATGCAAGCCATGGAGGTCCTGACCACCATAAATCTGAGTGGATAAGGTCATTCGGAAAGATGCCTCTGGAACACAAATCAGCAGGATTTTCCTTTGTTCCCACATGATTCCACCTAAAATTTGAAGTTATTTCTTGTATCTCACTAACTCTGTTTACAACAAATGTCTGTAGGCGATTGGATTCTGTGTGTATCCAATGCAAACACACCAACGAATCTGTCCACAGAAAACAATCAACGTCTTGAAATTTAATTGCATTTAGAACAAGTCTTAATAATCTTGCCAACAATAGGGCACTACATAATTCAAGGCGTGGTATCGTAATCAACTTTAATGGAGACACTTTAGTTTTTGAACAGAGAAGAGATACTTGCACATTTTCAAATTTATCTAAACTTCTCAAGTAGATACAACAACCATACGCATCTGTTGATGCATCACAGAATCCATGAATTTGTACTGTCTTCATATTTTGTATTACCACTTGTCTTTGTAAATTTAATTCGTTAAGACATGGTAAATTAGACTGATAATAATGCCATTTCAATTGGAGATCAGGTGGGATCATATCATCCCAGTCTAATTTTAAAGTCCATAACCTTTGGATCATTATCTTTGCTATTATTATGCAAGGTCCCACCAATCCTAATGGATAATAAATTTTTACAATATCTGAAAGAATTCCCCTTTTTGTACATTTAAATTCAATATGTCTGGGTATTTCATATGATAATATATCATTTTTCGAAGACCATTGAATTCCAAGTGTTTTATAAGTGTCATTTTCACCCAGCTTCAGTACACTTATAGGGTCATCATCAACTTCTAAATTATCAAGAATTGTTCTACTATTAGATCTCCATTTACGGAGCTGAAAACCTGCAGAGCCTAAAATTTTTGAAATTTCTCCACACATCTCAACTGCTTCACTTTCACTTTTGAATCATGTGATTAGGTCATCTACATACATATCATGTGAAATTATCTTAGAAGCAATTGACGCCTTGAATTCATAAATGTCTGCTAAGACTTTAATACATTTAATAGCAAGATATGGTGCTGAACGTGTGTCTTATGTTACCGTATTTAAAGTATATATTTTGAAATCATTAGGATTATTCCTCCAGACAATTCTTTGAAGAGGCGTATCATCCTCATGAATCAATATCTGACGATACATTTTGCTTATGTCAGATGTTACTACATAGTTATGCATACGAAATCTAAGTAAAATATTTACAATATCATTCTGAATTGGCGGTCCAGTATGTTGAATGTCGTTCAATGAATACAGAGAATCTGTCGGAGCAGATCCATCAAAAACTACTCTCAACTTAGTTGTGACACTCTCTTCTCGCAGTACGGCATGGTGCGGCAAGAAGTAAGAAATTGAGTTGAATTCTTCATAATTAGGTATCACAGACATATGACCTAAGTCTAAATATTCACTCATGAATGAAACATACTCGTTTCTCAAATTTGGATGGTTTTTGAATTTATTTTCCAAATTTAACATTCGTTTGATAGCAATTTCCTTTGAACTACCAAGGAGGTCTCTAGACAATTTAAGCGGAATTCTTACAACAAATCGACCATCTTCATTTCGCATGACTGTATCATGAAAAAAATTCTCACATTCTAAATCATCTTGAGATATAAATGATTTTACTTCACATTCTTCCATTTCCCAGAATTTGTGCAGATCGCTGTGCAATTCTGACATTTCAGATGATTGAAAATAACAATGAGTTCCTGGTCTTTATTAACTTGTCCCGAAACAATATATCCAAATGTAGTATTCTGTAATAAAGCCATGTTCTTTCCTATCCGCAGTGTTTCTTTACTCATTAAGTTCCAAAAGTGACCACCACCTATTAATAGATCAATCCTTCGTGGGACAGCGAAATCTGGATTGGCCAGTTTTATATCCTGAGGTATTTTCCAGGTAGATATATCTATCCCAGATGAGGGTAAGAATTCTGTTATTGTAGGAATAACGAAACATGTCAATTTTACCTTGAAATTATTATGAATTGAATTTGCGGTAACATAACATTTAGTGGATATAGTAGACGATGAGTTATTCAAGCCAAGTACTGCAAGTTTAGCCTTAAAATTTTGCAAATTCAAAGAATCTACTAAACTGCTTGTAATAAAGTTCGACTGTGATCCACTGTCTAGCAATGCATAACATATTTGAAAGTTCCCATCTGAATCTTCAATTTTCACAGTAGAAAGTAAAACACTAGCTGAATTTTCCTTAACAGGCAGTGAAATATTGTGTTCGTTTGTATTCTGAAGATTTACCGTCTCATTTTCATTAGAGCTAGTATCGTGCATCTTCATTACAGCCTCATGATGCAAGAGCTTATGATGAGGCTGATTACAAACTTCACATCTAATTTTAGATCGACATTTTTGAAATACGTGTCCTGTACAAAGACAATTTTCACACAATTTTAAGGTCATCACCTTCTCTTTCCTAGCAGCACATGATAAGTTTGCAAACTCTCTGCAAGAATAAATTAAATGAGGTCCTTTACAAAAATTACATTTCGCTTTAACATTACTTAACATGGCAACATTTTTTTGCCTCTTCCGAGGATCATAAATTCTGTTTGAATTATAATTTTCATACTCAATTGTTTCCAGCATATTAGCTCTATCATATAAGAAACTTGTCAGCTCATCAATTGTAGGCATGTCACCATTATATTTTTGCTTTTGCCACTCGACTGCAGTATTCTTATCAAATTTCGTAAAAACAATTGCTATTAAAAGAGGATTCCAATTTGTTGTGTCAACATTAAGTGATTGAAGACATCTTAAATGTTTAGAAATAGAATCAGACAATTGTCGCAAGTTTCTGACATGCTCTTTATGAATCGAATCCAAATTCAATAACCCCTTAATGTGATGTATAACTAATAACTGTCTATTATCAAATCGATTACATATTAAATCCCATGCAGTTTGATAATTAACTGCCGAAAATTCTAACGATGCAATTACCTTTATAGCATCACCACTCAAGGATGCACGTAAATAATGATATTTTTGAATATTATTAATCGAAGGATTCACGTGAATCAAGGATAGAAAGGTATCCCTATATTCTAGCCACTCATTGTAATGGCCAGTGAATTTAGGGAGCTCGATACTTGGAAGCTTAATTTGATTAGATATATTGTTATTATCAGACTGCGAGCTTGACAAATTACTTTTAATACTTTGCTGATCTCCAGCATTTTGAACGTTGGGAGACATACTTGTTTTTTCAATTATAACCATGGCCATTGCCATGCATTCCATGTATTATTGATTAAAAGCATCACGCTCAGCATACTGAGCTTTCAAATTTTCTTCCCCACATTCGATTTCAATACATGTTTGAACATTTTCAAACTCATCCCCAGCTTTCTCCACTTTTTGAACCCTTAATTTAAGTTCCGCAAATTGATTATCAGTGATTTCTTCATTAGCCTCATAATTCAATTTAAGTGATTGAACAAACTGAGAAAAATTTGTTAATTTATGTTTGATATTACCCCTTTTACGGGTTAAAACAGTTAATTCTTCTCTCGTTATGTTTCAAATAAATCAAGAATCAACAATATTAGGAGGAAATTGGATAATAAAAAATGAAATGAGTGTGAAAGGAATGGAACTCACCCAAATCATATATATTCTTCTCCAGTAGTTCACCAATACCACGTTGAAATTTCAACCTTAAGCACCTGGGCAGGAGACAAGAATCAATCAAATTACTCTTTTCCATGCAAGTTTACCAATACGATGGTTAAATCTATACCTTCGGGTAAACAGCTGAACTTTAAAGCTTTCTTCTCCAGGCAAATTTGCAATACGGCGTTGAAATTCTAAACTTGGGTTAACCACGTGGATAGAAGACATGAACTAATTGATAATCGACACAAATTCCATAAACTGCCGCTTGATCCAATACAAATTTCACTGCTTGAATCCGTTTCGATGGACCATGGTAAATTAGTTTAAAACTTCAATGGAGTGGACTGTATAATTATTTTATTATGAATTAAATTGTACATTAAATTGTTAAAAATATACATACAACTTCTTTAGGTGTCGATTCGCCATTAGTTCTCTTATTCACACCTTATGTTTCATGCGCACACTCCCTGTCAATGTCAAACTGGATTGGAAGTGTATATGTTCATCGGATGATAGCACATGATATACAAAATGCAGTTCATCAGATAATACTTCACCACTTACCAGTCGGTGATTGGCCATAGTTAAGGAAATTAGCCGACGTTAAAAAACAAAAAAACACACACACAGACACGACGAATGCATTCCACAGTCTCAGCACAAGATACTTACAAACAGGAATCTGACTGACTAAACAGAAATAAATTTGTCAGCAAAATCAGAATCCGAACGCATTACGGAAACAGTTCAATAATACGGGAGCAATCAAAAACCAGTTATAAATCATAGTGATATAATCGAACAGATAAATACAGATTACCTGAAGCATGAAGAAAAAGAGGTATTATTAAATCTGTTATCGGAATATTAAGATATATTTTTAAATAAGGACGAACCTTTAACACACACTAATGTAATAAAACATAGGATACGAACAACAGACGATATAGCAGTACATTCAAAATTATATAGATACCCATACGTACATAAACCCGAGGTAGATGGACAAATAAATGATATGCTAAGGCAAAAAAGTATTAGGAAAAGTCACAGCCCATATAGCTCACCTATTTGGATCATATAAAAAAAATGACAAATCAAATAAACAGAAATGGAGCAGTGTGGTAGATTATAGGAAGCTAAATGAGAAAACCATACTAGATAGACACCGAATCCCCAAAATTGACGAAATATTAGATAACATCGGACGAGCACAGTACTTTTCGACTATTGACCTAATATCGGTATCACCAAATTGGAATGGACTGCAGGGACATAGAAAAAACAGCGTTGACAACGAATACAGGCCATTGAGAATATACCAGGATGCAGTTTGGTTTATCATGAGCTCCAGCATCATTTTCCAGGTTAATGCAAGGCGTATTACAATGCATAATAGGTAAAACATGCCCAGTATACATGGATGAGGTCATAGTCTTCTCCACGTCACTACAAGAACATATTGAAAAACTTAGATTAGTATTTGAAAGATTTAGGCAAAGTAACCTCAAACATCAACTGGACAAAGGTGATATCTTAAAGAAAGAGGCGGAATTTTTAGGGCATGTGGTAAGGGCCAATCAAATCATTTTTATGACTAGTGGGATACTACAGAAAATTCATAGAACATTTTGCACACGTCACGAAACCACTAACTAAATGCTTAAAGAATAACTCAAAAATAGGCGTTAATGACGAAGAAAATATTGTTGCATGTAGCTCGTGTAAAGACATTTAAATGAACTCACCCGTACTAATACCTCCAGATTTTTCTAAAGATTTTATGTTGACAACAGACGCATCAAATGTAGCTATAGTTGGTATATTAAGCCAGGGCGAACCAAATTCAGATCACCCAATAGCGTACGGAAGTAGAACCTTAAACGAAACAGAATCTAAGTACAGCACTATCGAAAAAAAATTATTAGGTATAGTTTGGGCAAAAAATTATTTTAGACCATATTTATATGTAAGAAAATTTACTATTTATACGGACCATAAAGCATTAAATTAAAATGGCTCTTTTCCCTAAAGCAACCAAACTCAGAATTATTTAGATGGCAGATTAAAGCTAGAAGATTACGAGTTTAAGATAGGATATAAAAAAGACAAATTAAATTGCGCAGCAGACTCGCTCTCTAGGGTCGAAATAAATCCACTAAACATAGATAGCCAATCGATGATAAATAACGTAGACGACGAAGAAGAAATGATAAGTATTGACGATGACGAGACAGCCAACTCAAATGCAGACTCATATTCAGCACCCGGTATACCTATACTTGAGAAAGACTTATTCAATAGTAGAGCCAATCAAATATTTTTCAAGCACACCGATACACCAGAAATATTTTCAGTTAGAAAAGACAAACAAAATTTTATTTACTCTAGCATTAATTTAGTCGAACCAGATCAGATAGAAAAATTCATATAGGAATACTGTTTACCACAAAGAAAATATTATTGTGTTTTCATAAATGGCCGAGACTATGAATTGGTAAGTTCGGCAATAGATCAAAGTTTTAACAATGTAGGATAACCCAAATTTTTTAAATGTTTAGAAACTAGAGAGGAAATAAACGACGACGAATTAACTGAGAAAATCATGCAGTACCACGAAGGTGAAAGCAATCACAGGGGAGCGAAAGAAACACATCTAAGAATGAAAAAGAAATACCACTATCCAAATTTGAAAAAAACACATTGAGGATTAGGTACAAAATTGAGAATTATGCAAAACGTGTAAATACAACAGGAACCCAGTACAAATTGCGTGAGAACACACCCCCACTTCATCAAAGCCTTTAGAAATATTACACATAGATACATTCCAAATAGAACAGGCAATATTTTTAACAATAATAGACCCCTTTAGTAAATTTGGTCAAGCGTTTCCTATCAAAAGTAAAAGTGCAACCGAGCATACGAAAAATTTGATTCAGTATTTCTCACAGTATGGCGTTTGTAAAACGCAATCAACGACGCAGGTACGGAGTTCTCAAATCTAGTATTGAAAGAGCTTGCAGCTTATCAAATAGAGTTACACACAACAACACCACAAGACCCCATGCCAAACGCCCCTATTGAACGATTTCATAGTACTATAATTGAATATTACTGTCTATTTAAAGCTAAATTTAAAGAAATGAAACCCATAGATATAATACCAGATTGCATCTTTATATACAATTCTACTATCCACTACTACACACAAATATTGAAACCACCTTTCGACTTAATATTGGGCTATATACCCGAAATGTTTAACTACGACCCGGAAGCAATAATCACCCCAGAGTATAACGTTAGACATAAAGAATTAATGCAAATTATTTACGACATAGTACGAAGTCGTATCGAAAACTTAAAAATCAAGACACTACAGAGGACTAACAAACGTAAAAATCAACCGTTTAAAGAAGGTGACATCGTGTACAAAAAATTCCTCCCGGATTCCATAAAAAATGACGAACAGAATATATACCATTTACGAAATTTACGCCTTTCAGGTTCCTCGCCGCAGGAATAAACTCCCAGATACAAGACTCGACAGAGAATCCAGGCATACTACCCAGGAAATTAGGGACAGTGTTCTCCGAAACACACAGATAGAAACTACTGCACGTACATGACTTAAAACTACATGACGATTACAGAAAAATAAAACAGTATTACACCAAGACAGTAAAACTAACGAAGGAAGACTACCAATTAAAATATTATAATTTTATATTAACCCTTAATGTCACGATAAGTAGTATAGATGATACATTTTGCTGGATATTTCCGAACATAATTAGTAGTAGTAGAACAAATGTCAACACTAACAGAAAGCGACGTGGTATGATAAACGAATTAGGATCGATTTTCAAATCAATCGCAGGTAATCTCGATTCACAAGACGGTGAACGTATTTATCAGGCGTTAGTATTGACAAGAGATCAAAATAAAATTCATAAATTAATGAGCTCACAAACTTCTTTAATTTAAGAGGAAACTTCAGAATTCAATCAAACCATTACGAAATTGATAATGTTAGAGGAAATTTCAGAATTCAATCAAACCATAACGAAATTGAGTCATAATCAGAACACAACAGTAAAAAGAATTAATGAATTAGAATATACCATTGACGGTCTCAGGGGCAAACAGTTAACACATTACCACCGAATAAAACACTTAGAATTATTGACACAGATAGGGTATTTGTTAAATAACGTACAGCATATATAATAATCTTGACAACAGAAAATGCAATCACCTTTTCAAAATTAGGAATATTTCACACATCTATATTAAATCTCAAATTTATAATAAAAGAACTTGCTAAGATACAAAATTATATAAGCAATTAAAGACTAGTAACAACAAGTGATCTAAATCAATAAGAAAAAATATTTAAAATTAAAACAGTCCAATTTGACTTCATTATTTTTCAAATAGAAATACCGTTAGTGGACGTATCAGATTATACATATTATCAATTGTACACTTTATCAATACCCAAAAATCCTTACACGTTCACCATCCTAATTCCTAGAACCAAATACCTGATCCTGAGTAGCAAGCAATATGCTTGCCGCAACGAAGAATGACAAAATTTAAAGAATCAATTATACTTTTGTGAGAACGATAATCCAACTACACTCAACGATCAAAATCCATGCGAAATCAGATTAATCAAATTTCAAAAACTAATAGACAACTGCAAACAAGTAAAAAGTAACAACCAAAATTACCAAAACCACCGTCTCAAATCATGGAAACAGCCAATACATTGTAATAGCACCAGACGAAACAAACGTCAGAGTAATATGCGAGGAAGAAGAAGGGACCAACATCATAAAGGGCACAAAATTAATAACCCTTAAACCACATTGCCGATTACAAATAGGAAACAAAATTAATAAGTCCAGTCCAACAACATCAGAAACCGAACAAATATTCAATCTGCCTATGTTAGAAACCCCTACACAAAAAGGACCTAAAATTCCCGAAGAATTACCAGAGTTAAAATTGGACAACATTCAGCTCCACGACATCAACCACATCCAAAATCAGCTCCAGTCAATAAAAAGAAATATACCAAGTCAGATTGATATGTCAATCTATCACCTGAGTATATGGACCATCTTATTATATATAGCAATAATAATAGCCATCGTAATCGCAACAGCAAAAATAGGTATAGAAAAATTGAAAAAAACCAAGAAAGAAAATCCAAGAAACAGCTTCGTTCTTAAAAGTGGGGAGGAGATAAAAGGACCCATCACAATAGACTATTATGCTACAATGTAACCATCTAAAAACCCAGACAGCCGAGTCAGTATAATTGTTATAAGGCACCTTAGAATCAGCAGGATAGAGAACACCTTGGGAACGACGCAGTGCAGTGAATCTCACTCGTGGGAAGCTGTGTCAGCAGAACTGAAAGTCACCTCTGAAAGGACAATAGGGGCACGTCCAAGTGAAAAGGTTATAAATAGCCAGCCCGCCTTCAGCGAGCTATTTATTCTTGTTTCTAGCTAGGTGCTCTGCACATCGTGTGACAATTTTCATATATCACACTGATCTTGAGATGTTTATTATTCATTATTTTATATTATATTTTATGTCTCATGTATTAGTTGTATAATCAATCAAATAAATTGTTTTAAAAATCTATACGTCTTAACCGTAAAGTTACGTCGCAACTCGAAACCGCGACCACATAAACCGAATTGTACAAGTAGACGTCGGTCTACTACCGAACGCCTGCCCATCTGTAAGGAGGGTAGGGATCTTTAACGTGCCCAACCTTGTCTGGTATGCGGCACCGACGGCTTTGCGCTCTCTCCGAAAGTAGGAACGTGCAGATATTCAACTTGCTGAAACACAATTCCACAACCTACCTTGATGTTAATTTTACAGTATGTCCTGAAAAAGTAAAATTATCCCCTACCGAGAGTCGGACCCAGTACCCTTGTCAATTTCTTTCACAAAAATTTGCAATTTTTTTTACCAATTTTTTTTAACTAGTGTTACAAGAAAATTATATATTTTACGAAAATAATAAACATTTTTTTACGAAAATTCGAAAACATTTTTTTACAATAACTTATAAAACATTTATAATTAAGGACGTGTGCCTCTGAACCGAAGGGTACCGGGTTCGATTCGCAAGGTTCTGCTTTCACTTTTTCAGTGCATACTGTACAATTGACAACAACCCATGTTGTGACATTGTATTTGAGCAAGTTGAATGTCTGCACGTTCCGCCCTTCGGAGGGGGCGTAAATCCGTCCGTCCCGTGTTCATGCGATGTTGGGCACGTTAAAGATACCTACCCTCCTTACATAAAGGCAGGGATTCGGCAAGATTTCCAGGATAGTGAGGGGAAGCTGCTCCCTGGCGTCGGTGACTGGCCATAGTCGCGAAAATAGACGGACGTTAAAGAACAAAATGCATACATACATATAACGAATTACCATTATTTCACAAAAATCCTACAAAAAATGATAAACTAAAAAAACTACTGTGAAAACTGACCAAATATTTTTTATACCAAATTTTGCTGAAAAAATACATAAAATTCAAATTATATACCTAATCTGCAATTAAAATTGCAGAAAAAAATGTAACATTTTTTTTAACTTTTCATGGAAATTTGAACCAGCGGAGGTAAAGAAACATATAAACGGAGAATTCTCATATTTTCATGTTACAAGCTGTCAGAAATAAAAAGGTGATTCAAGTCTGTCACTTTAAAGTTTCATTTGATATTATAAAAATGTAAACGTTGATAATCCTATCAAATTAGTTATTTCCAACCGTTTTTGTACCAAAGTTAATATAAATATTTTAATATTTTTCTTCAAAAATTCGCTAAATAATCTG
The DNA here is from genome assembly GCA_964006375.1 of Tillus elongatus. Taxonomy (NCBI): domain Eukaryota; kingdom Metazoa; phylum Arthropoda; class Insecta; order Coleoptera; family Cleridae; genus Tillus; species Tillus elongatus. Next base: position 104,164,055 of record OZ023265.1, read on the forward strand.
ATCGCTTATTAGAATTGAAAACAAAAAAATGAAAAAAATTAAACTGATCCCTACATGAATCATGGTATGCGATTATAAATGCAAATATTTCCAAAACTAGGGTCTTTAGCTATAGGATGTAATATACCAAAGTTGAAGTAGAGGGCATGACCTTCACTTCTGAAACACAAAATATAGGCTATTGTTAGATTTAGAACAATTCTTTACTAGTACATGTTATTGGCAACATTCATTGTTCGCTAATATCTACTTGTAATTAATAATTTCATTATTTTACGTACTTTGGTTTTAAATAAATTATTTTTTTTTCGCAAGGCCAAAGCGACATTATATTGAAGAATTTTTTTTCAAATTCAAAAACTTTCTAAAGATTTGCTACTGTAACCTTCTTACTGCGGCATGACTGTAAAGTATAACTGAATGTGACAAATTCTTATGATCAATAATCAACAAACAGAACAATTCATGTATCGCATTTAACAATTTCTGTCTTTCTTTTAACACTCAAAAAATCGACAATAAATATTATTTTCATCCAGAGGCTTGTAGTATTAACTTATACATTGTACCTAAGTATTATCACAACAGATGGACAACGGTTACATTTACCTTTGTATATACGCACAAAGTCATGAATGAAAATCTATAAATATTAAATATTTATTATCGACATATACCACTTATTAATAATAATATACACTTGTGCGATTGCTAATAAATATTTATAGGAACGCGTCGCATACCTACACAATTATGGCAAGCTACTTTGTTATACAGGTCATCAACGTGAAAGATTGTAAAAATCATAAACTCGCTTCTTTCACACACAATAAATAGAAATCCACTATAAAGTATACAGTTTGTGTCTCACGCATTCTATGAGTTACATAATAAGGTATGACCTAGAAGATGCTGTTTTTGTGTTAAGTCGCACCGAGAAGCGATGCAATATTTGGAGATTTCAATGCGTGGTCAAGCAGGAAACGGTAACTTATCCTGGAACTTTCAACTTTTGAACTCATAGCATGTAATTTACTGTGAAAAATGTGCGAAATATATAGCCAATGTATTTTTGATTAATAACCTATAATTACTGAAATAAATTTCTAATGATTTATACATTTATTATACAGTTTTAATAAGGTTCTCTATATACTGCTTATAAAACACATGGTACCAAATTACATTCTTTATTGAACGAATCTAACAAATTCACTTGATAAGTGATGACAAACGAAAACAGTTAACTCATAATTTTGGAATTTTATTTATAATATTGTGATACATTTATATGGGCTCTTAATGGTATAATAAGGAACAATGAATTCCTTGCAATTAATAAACATAATGACAATTATAAGTCTTTTGTTGCAAATACTATTAAAAATAACGTATGTTCTATGTACCTATAAAACGGTTATTTACAAAAAGAGCAAATTAAATACCTTCTCCATACATTTAATTATGTTCCAAAATAATCGCTACTGCAGATAATTTAATTAGTCTCGTTGTTGTGGGAGTTCGAAAGTATGAGCTAAACCTAGAGATACATATTTTTGTGAATTTTCTTTAAAAAATTCACTTATAAGAAGATCCCGACTTTTGAATTTTGAAAAAATTGCCTCAAATTAGCGCGAACTAGGACACCTAGAACCCATATCCAGGGTCAGTTTCAATGTTTATATGTTTATATATATATATATATATATATATATATATATATATATATATATATATATATATATATATATATATATATATATATATATATATATATATATATATATATATATATATATATATATATATATGGTTAATGAGGAGATCGCGACTTTTGAATTTTAAAAAGGTTTCTTCAAATGAGCGCAAACTAGGTCCCCTAAAATCCATATCCGGGTTTTGTTTAGTTTTATCTGTTTACATATATACAGGGTGACGCATTTTTGCGGTAAAGCTCGATATAATTGTTATTATATAAGATACGAGAAAAAGTTGTATATGCTAATTATAGAGTGTCTTGTTTTTCTTTATTTTGACAATCACAGGCTGGCCCATAATTTGTTGGTGATACCTACAATTTTTTTTCGCACACCCATTTATTAGTGCATTTTAGCATTTTTTATCAAGTTATGATGCATGTTTGTAAGAAGGAAATAGAGACGCAGCAAGTGCGTTTTGGTAGCTAATTTTCATTAAATGCTTCAAATTTCAATAACTCAATTTGCTATGAATCTTCTACAAGATACTATAAAAAGTTGTATACGTTAATCATAGGGTGTCTTGATCTGCATCTTATAAAATTAATTTGACAATCACCGGGTGGTCCATCAGTCGTTGGTGATACCTACAATTTTTTTTCGAACACACTTACATTATTGCATTTTCCTATTCTTTAACGGAATACGATGCACGATTGTAAGAAAAAATCGAGACGCAGTAAGGACGTTTTGGTAGCAAATTTTCATTAAATGCTTCAAATTTAAATAACTCAATTTGCTATTAGCCTAAGGTTTGTTGGCTAGGAAACAAGTTTTCTCGGAAACATTTTAAGTTTATTTTCGGAAATTTTTATATATTTTCAAACAACTAGTTATTTTCATAAAATATGGTACATTATTTCTACTATATAGGTTATACCGATAGCCAGATCGATGCCAGCTTGTATTAGAGACACATATTAGCTATTAAAAACATTTTTATGAAGATTTACTTCCAATGGAACTAAAAAAGTCTGGACGCAGCAAGTGCGTTATGGAACTCTTCCATAACGAACTTGCTGCGTCCAGACTTTTTAGTTATACACAGGTTGAAAATAAACAATGCATTCTCTAAGACTAAAAAGTGACAAGTATTAACAATTGTAATACGAGACATAAGCCGCGTGGCGTTCCAATTGATTCAAAAAGTATTTAGTTACTAACTTACATTACACAATTACAGACAGAACATACATATACAGGTGTCTCAAGGAAGATTTGCGTCTCCTAGAATGTCCGAAGTGTAGAAAAAATACTAAAAAAGGTCAATTTTTGATTTGGAAGAGGACCAAATTTTTTCTTGGTTTCAAAGTAATTTTTGTATCACCCCATCACCCAAAGCCACCCGTTCAAAAAATGTAAATGGCAAGAGGGGTCGAGTGATACATCAGTTTGAAGCTGCTTTCATTCTCTAAGCAACCATGTTTTTTTCAATTTTGAGTGATTGGTTTCTAAAAATCACGAGGGTGTCCCAACAAAATTTGCACCCTCTGGAATGTTCGATTTCGTCCAAATGTGCGAAAAATGCTAAAACGGGACAAAGTTTTTCTTGCTTTCTTAGTTATTTCTGCACCTCCCTAGCACCCAGAGTCACCCTTTCAAAAAATGTTAATAGCAAGACGGGTACAGTGACACATCATTTTAAAGCTGCTTGATTATTTATGCAATGATTTCAATTATAAGCGAGTAGTTTTTGAGAATCGCGAAATTGTTTTAGGCTCATTGAAATTTTCAAGATTTTTAACCCGGTCACCCTCGTTTAAATTGTAAACACTTTTTTAGAAACGGACTAAGAAATGTTATCTTATGTGCACGAATGTTTTTAGTTATGAAAGGAACAAAAAAAATTTGCTAAATGTATTAAAACTATCATTTCTACAATTTTCACCTGATTTCATGAATTATCGTTGTTCAGTAACTAGCTTAAAAATAAAAACCGTAATTTTTAAAATGGTCTATAGCACCGAACAAAGAACTGAACTAGTAAAACTGTGCTATGGAAATAACAATTACGCCAGTGTTGCTACTAAAATTTTCAACCAAAATTATGATAAACAGCAGTTTAGTCGTCAGTAGGTCCTTAATTTATTAATTGCAAAATTAAAGAAAACAGGCTCTGTTACGAACAAACAAACATAGCCGTCAACATCCTCTCCAAAATTATGGTGTTGAAATGACTGTTCTTGGTCATATTTTAATGGATAGCAGACAATCTGTAAGAAAAGTAGCTCAAGAAAGTGTTGTGGCAAAAAGTAGTGTACATCGAATCATCAGAAAACATAAGTTTCATCCTTTCAAGATAACACTTGTCCAAGAATTAAATGCGAATGATCTGGACCCACCTTTACAGTTTTGTGAAAATTTAACTTGATATTTAGCGTTTGATGAATGACCTAGGTCTATTTTGCAACATTTTTTTTGATAAAAAGTACGTTTGTGTTGAACGGTGAAGTGAACAAACATAATTGTCGTTATTGAAGTAACACAAACTCACACATCATCAGTGAAAATCACACCCAAATGCACCAAAAGTTAAACGCGTGGGCTGGAATTATGGGTGACAATATAATCGGACCATTTTTGTTGAAGGGAGTTTGACCGGTGAAAGTTATTTGAAGTTTTTAGAAGACCTTATTGACCCTTTAATCACCCAGTCAGTGGAGAAGACGTAAATCTCCCGGAAATTCAACTTTTCTTTCAACAGGATGGAGCGCCTCCACAATATCATGTACGTGTACGTGGTTCCTTAGATGCTCATTTTCCCGGACAATAAATAAATTGGAGTGGACCCATCGAATGGCCAGCTAGGTCGTCCTACCTAACCCCTTTATATTTCTTTTTGTGGGGCCACTTAAAGCCTAAGATTTATGCTACACCATCTGAATCTCTTCAAATGCTTCGAAAACGAATCGTCCCAGAGTGCCGTCTGATCACGCCAGAAATGTTGAAAAGGGTTAGACAAGTTTTTGAAAATAGATTGTATTATTGTATGGCATTTGGGGGTGGACATTATCAGTAATACATTCGTTAAATTGAATTGTTTTTTTATAACCACTTTCGCATTAATCTATGCAGGGTTCTCAGAAACCAATGGCTCAAAATTTTAAAAAAACATGATTGCATAGGGAATAAAAGCAGCTTCAAAACGGCGTGTCACTCAAACCACTTTTCCATTAAAATTTTTGGAAGAGGTGGTTCTGGGCGCTAAAAGAATGCAAAAGTCGAAATCAAGAAAAAATTGTGGTCCCCCTTCAAGTTGAAATTGACCGGTTTTTAGCACTCTGACGAAATCTGACATTTTAGGGGGTGCAAATTTTATTTGGAGACCCTGTATATACATTGTGGGACAGTGAAGTGGATTGCATTCAGTATTTCAATTATTGTGCATATTTATAAAAGTTTCCGAAATACGTCAATTTTAGATTAAAAAATGACATCCTGCAACGTTAAAACTTCACCGCTACGTTTCTTCGAGTGACATTTGCAACCCTCAGACTTTTAAATAGAAAGCAGTAACTTATGATACCTCATTTGAAAAATATATTTATTCTCCATTCAAAATAACTATGGGTTCAAAATTTACGGCAAAAGTGAACAGTAAAAAAATAAGTTCATCTGATTTACGAACTTCCCTACAACACACTAAACAATTAATAACTAATCGCATTTCATTCTTGATAATGAGTAACTTGTATGATTGTAACCGCGTGAGAGTATTTGTCAGTAGTTGTTAACTTCAAATCAGACACATGGTTTATTTAACAAAAATGCATAAAATAACAATTCTACAAATAGTCAGTTACGGAGATAAAACACGATCACAGATCTAAGTTGCTCGCCTATTTCAAGAAACATTTTCCGATTTCTTCCTATAACTTAAGAGACAATTACTAAAATTGAAAAGCAATTTCGCAAGCTTGGACATGGAAGGCAGATACAAAAAGAATACTCATAATGCACTGAATAATGATACCAAATTGGATGTAATGCTCGAGCTTGAGGAAAACCCACATACTTCGAATCGACAAGCAGCCACAACATTGGTTAGCCATTCATCGATTATTCGAATATTAAAAGAAAATAAAATGCGTCCCTATAAATTGATACAAACTCAGAAGAAGAACGTATTTTTGTGAACATATGATGAATATGTTAGATAAGAATGGTATCCAAGCAGAACATGTTTTCTTTTCTGTTTTACACTTTTACACCTCACTGCCGTGCAAATTGACAATATTGTCGCTACTGATCTGAAGAATATCCATGCACTACCCTGAAGAGGTTAACATTTGGACAGGAATAGTTGTAAACTACGTCATATGCCCCGTTTTAGTTGATGGCAATTTGATTGGAGATAACGATTTAGCACTGCTTCAAAATAATGTCGTGTAAACTTTGGCAACTTATATCCTGACCGAGTAAACCAAAAAGCTTCAGCGAATGTGATATGGTTTCAGCAGCATGGAGCACCAGCACGTTATCAAATCAAGATTCGGAAATACCTCGACTTAATATTTCTAAATTAGTGGGTAGGGGGACGAGGATTGTTATAATGGCCGGCACGATCACCCCGTCTTACGCTGTTAGACTTTTTTCTATGGGTATATGTGAAAAGTATGGTATACAAAACTAAACCACGCGATTTAACTGACTTATAAAGAAGAATACCGATTGTGATTCGGTTGGTCACGTCTTAGATGTTAATTAACGTTAAAAGACATTCCTATTTACGATTACGATGCTACGAAGACGTTCAAGGCTCGCATTTTAAACATCTCCTACATTAAGTGTGACATGTTTTTTATTTTTGCTCAGTATCAAAAATGAAACGCGATTAATGTTTATTTTTTGTATGTTGTAGCGAAGTTCGTTAATTAGAGAAATTTCTTTGTATTTACTGTTATTTTTACGATCAATTACAAACCCTAGCATTTTTAAATGGAGATTGAATATGTCTTTTAAATGAGGTATCCCAAGCCTCTACTTCCCACTTAAACATTTAGATGTTGCAACTGTCCCTCGAAGGGAGTTGAATGTAAGGTTGGAGCTTTCACGTTGCAGGATGTCAGTTTTTATTATAAAATTGACATGAATAATTGAGATACTGAATTTATTTCATTCGGCTGTTTCACACTGTATATTTATATGTCAACTACGAGAAGCGTCAAATGGCCCCACTCGAAGCGATGCAAGGAATGTATACGTTCGTTTGATTGCTCTTCTGTCCTTCCACCCTGCAGATATCTTGCAGCAATGCTGTGTTTTCGTATACCTACTACATAATATATGATATTCGTTTTTTTATTGTGGAATATAAAAATAAGAGCATCGGTGGCCCAGTGGTAATAACATGTGCCTCTGGATCCAAGAGTACTGGGTTCGAATCCCAGGGTTTCCCTTTCATGTTTTCAGTACATACTGTAAATTTAACATCAACCAAGGTTGTGGCATTGTGTTTAAGCAAGTTAAATGTCTGCACGTTCCGTCCTTCGGAAGGTGCGTAAAACCGTCGGCACCGTGTACCATGCAATGTTGGGCACGTTAAGTATCCATACCCTACTTACAGAAAGACTGAGAGATCGGCAAGATTTCCAAGATAGTGGGGTGAAACTGCTCCCCGATGACGGTGATTGGCCATAGTCGCGGAAATAGACTGACGTTAAAGAAAGGAAAAAACAAACAACAAGAGACTAAAAATTCAAAAATATACAGAATATTCTATTTAAAATAACGAAATTGGTGGTCACTGCCGCTATAACTGGAAGCGGTAAAAAAGTCTGGACGCAGCAAGTGCTTTATGGAAGTGAATTTTCATAAAAATGTTTCTAATAGCAAATATATTGCTCTAATGCAAGCAAGCATCAATCTAGTTACCGGTATACCCCATATAGCAGAAACAATGTACCATATTTTATCAAAATAACTGGTTTCCTAGCCAAAAAACCTTAGGTTAATAGCAAATTCAGCTTTGAAGCATTTAATGAAAATTTGCTACCAAAACGCACTTATTGCGTATCGATTTTTTTCTTACAAACATGCATCATAACTCAATAAAAAATGCAAAAATGCACTAATATAAGGGTGTTCGATAAAAAAAAATTGTAGATATCACCAACAAATTATAGGTCACCATGTGATTGTCAAAATAAAGAAAAACAAGACACCCTATAATTAACATATACAACTTTTTCTAGTACCTTCTATAATAACAATTATATTGAGCTTTTCCGTAGAAATGCATCACCCTGTATATATGTAAACAGATAAAAACTGAAACTAAACCTGCATATGGATTTTAGGAGGCCTAGTTTGCGGTTATTTGAAGAAATCTTTTTCAACATTTAAAAGTCGCGGTCTCTATATTGTCGAATTTTTTCTACGAAAATTATCTAAAAATTATAGACCCTTAAACCATAAACTTAACTAAAACTACCGCCAAAGCATCGGAGAAAGGGTCTATTTGAAATGAAATTTCTAGTTTGCAGAATACTCTTCTTGCGACATTTTCTTTACAAATCCCGTATTTGTTTTAGATTATTTGCCTAAATGTTGCCAATTTTGACGTTTTAGATGGAGACTTTTTCTAAAGAAAATTTACCAAAAAGAAAAATAATGTAGTTGAATGAAGCACTATGAAAAACTTAGTATGCACAATTTTATTAATATATTGTAATATTTTCGACAATACAGGCAGTTTAAAGTCACTATGACATACACTGTATACTAGATGGTTAACATTTACTTAATGTTTACTGTCACTTTTTTGTTAGAAAAATCACATAATAGAACCACACAGTATTAAAACAGCGAAAATGAGTTTAAAAGAAACACTAATAAAATATTCTTTCTACGCATTTACTTATACGTAATTATCATGGAACACACCAGCATCAGCTTAAGTTGTGTCCGTTTTTAGTTAAATTAATAATAGCCATAAAAAGAAAACAGCTATACGTTTATAATTCGGAAACTACATAATAAAATTACTGACATTAAAGCCAATTGCATTATTTTTTTTAAAGAATATAACAGTAGTTTGGCCTTAGGTAATAAGTGTTCTACTATTCTACTCCATCTCGCTTCACAATTAGCAAATATAATACTTTAATTCCTTACTGGCTAACGTATTTACATTTCACGAAATGTCTTTTGTAAAGAAAAACCTACAGGTGTTCTGGAAAGAACATATTTTATGTACAGCTTTCCAAAATCTCTGGCTTCACTCTTGGTTTTTGTTTCTGTAAATGAACGACGTAGCCAGCGCGTAAGCTAACTGAAGCAAGTGGCCCTTCTGAGTTCTAGATGCTCTAGGATGTTCTTCAACGTGTGTGTGTGTGTGTTTTGTTTCTTTAATGTCGGCCTATTTCCGCTACTATGGCCAATCACCGACGCCAGGGAGCAGTTTCACCTCACTATCCTGGAAATTTTGCCGAACCCCTGTCTTTCTGTAAGGAGGGTAGGTATCTTTAACGTGCCCAACATCGCATGGACACGGGACCGACGGCTTTACGTCCCCTCCGAAGGGCAGAACGTGAAGACATTCAACTTGCTCAGATACAATGCCAGAACCTCGGTTGATGTTAATGTTACAGTTTGTACTGAAAAAGTGAAAGGAGTAACCTGGGATCGAACCCAGTAACCTTCGGTTCAGAGGCACAGGTTCTTACCTTTGAACCACCGAGGTTCTGTTCTTCAACGTTTCTGTAACCGCTTTCGCTGCTTGTCACCATTCTCAGACAGAAGAAAATTGAATTAGTATAAAATAATCACAACTACAGATAAAGATCTGTTGCTATATTTTGATCAAAAAAATCTTTAAAAATAACAATAAAATAAAACAAAAATGACGGATGATGCCTTCAAAATGTCTACGTGGTATATGTCAATATTAAATTTATTTTAAAGATATAAATAATGTATAACAATAATAACTATAAATAAATATTGACACACATCACGTAGACATTTTAAAGACGTCATCCGTGATGGCTACGTCCTTTATTTACAGAAACGAAAACCGGCAGTGAAGCCAGAGAAATAGTCTTCAAGTATGTATGTAGTATGGACCAATTTTACCAAGTAGTGGCAACAACAATCAACGAAATGCGACGGATTAAACCAAACACGCGCCTATGTACCAAAGTAAAATTTAAAGGCGGTGGAGCCAAAAAAAATATTGTTAATTCATTAATTGTAATTCTCTACTTAGTGAAGCCATTCCATGCTAAATGTAGACGTAAGTACTTCCCACTGGTTTTAATTATGGTCTTGAGGATTGTTGTACACAACAACTTTTAGATTTACTCAGCTGGTTCGTGCTGAACCTTAGCAATTTCTCAGCTATTTTGTGAACGGTTTGTTCTTTTCCATTAAGTATTCCGAGAGAAAAAAAGAAAAATTTATATGTCCTTATGACAACTATGAATAATGTTGGTTGCTACGTTCGAGTAGTGATATATATATATATATATATATATATATATATATATATATATATATATATATATATATATATATATATGTACTTTTTTACAGTTAAAAAATGATAAACGATATTATATTTTTTATATTTATATTTATATTCAATTAATTAAATTAAAATTATACATTGCATCTTACAATTAAGCTATGCTTGTAGATGTATTGATACAATTTTCGTTACGTCCTCCTAAACTGCTTCTGTCAAAACTATTATAATGACTGTCATTTTTGATTTTGTTCCTAATTTTGCTTCTTCTGCTGCTTAGATCCCACCAACGTTTCCACAGTAGCCAGAAAGATTAATATTTGCTTTTATTTACATATTGATGTGAATTTTAATCAAATTTTCTCAAAAATAAACCAGAATTCTCCAGCACATAAATTTTGACATTTCTACTTATTGTGACACAACACATGATTATGTGAATGTTTTTATTTATGTAAAGATACAATTATTTTCCGACACTTAAATAGACAATTCTCCTGATAGCTCTGATGTAACTTAAAATTAATATCAGAGTGGCTTGTACACAAAGTGTAGCCAAAAGCCCTGTCTCCTAGTAATTTAATGGTGGGATTTAGAGCCACAGGAATTTTCAATTCGCGAAACATATTCTATTAGATGCTACCTATTCAGCCAATGTTCTCACTGGAATCAATATAGAGGAGCATCGACCTGCCGAAACCATTGCTCAGGCCCAAATTGAGAAGGGTACTCAAAAGAATTCATACAAGAAAACAAAGATTATCTAGAAATCAGCCCTAAAAAATAAGGTGATTATTAGCGACTTGGGTGCTTCAGATTATAGTGTACATGACTCTTCAGAAGCAGACAATGATTCTGAAGACAGCGATTACATGCTTTTGATAAACATTATTTCACAGGAACACAAGAAATGTTACGCCAACATCATGCGCGACTGTTCTTTCTGTCTTGAGTTCATAAGGATTGTGTAGGCTTAACTTAAGAAGACAAACTGCCTTTTGTTTGTCAAGAATGTAATGACAATTAAAATTTGCTCTTAGGACTTAGTATATATTTAATAAAGAATTATTATACAACGGCGTTCAAATCTTCATTTCATTTTGCATGCATGCCTCATTTAGTATATGGTCTGCCTCATAAGACCATATGTCATCTGATGACAAAATTAGTTGAGATAAATATTGTTGAATTCAAGATGTGTGTGTGTGTGTGTGTGTCTGTGTGATAATTATTGTTTGGCCTCGGAAGCAAGGTCGATTAGCCATAAACAGTTCAAGATGTGTTAACATTGTTTTATTGTAAAAACCCAAGACTAACCACATATCGAAATAAATCAATTTATGTATTTATAAGTACCATTTGGAGAACCCAATTCATCACAATACAGTTTTAAGAGCTGACGATCGCTTCGCTAACTTTGTGATGAATTGGGTTCTCCAAATGGTACTTATCAGTGCTCATCGCAGGTTCCAATATTCACTCATTTAATTATTTGATGGGATTCCAAACACTGAGCATGACCTTATTTGAGAAAGGTACGTTATTAAAATCTGAAAGGCTTTTTAAATCGCTCTTGCATCGTCCGCATTTTCGATTTGAACTGCTACTTTCCGCAGTAGAAACCTTAAAATAACATCAGCAAAACTGTAGCTTTGTCTTTATACAAGTTTGCTGTATACATGCTCCTCCCTCCGCGGGAGCTATTAAACTGCAGATACCGACAATGTTGGGCATACCTACGAGCAATATCGCTTCATGTTAGATATGATTTTAACAATATTTTCAGGATGTGAGATAAAACTGCTCCTCGGTATTAATGATTGGACGCAGATTAGGCAATGGGCCCATGTGGAATGTAAAGGGAGCCATCAATCAACCTTCTTTTATTCTTTTACTACAGCAGAGCAGATACAGAGAATCTACACTTTTTGTTTAAACATTATCTTGATACAAAAAATATTTCTTAACATAGGCTGGCCATTTGAAGTACCGAATTAATTAGATACAATTTGTTTGATATTTGTTTTATGCAACCGGATGTAAAAAGTTCAAATGATCCCTCATTAAAAATGTAATTAATTAGGTGAGTTAAAGTCTCATTCTGTGAAATAAAAACAGCCATCTAAACAAATTGTTGTTCGCTTGATCGTTTCAGTCACGAATAAACAACAACAAAAAACCTTCAACGTCTCTATATCGAAACATCCAAACATCTGCGAAGCTAGATTTGGAAGATATTTTAATACCACTGACACTAGTCGGATATCTTTGATAATTTATTAAACAAATTTTAAGACTATTTTTAGATACTTATAACTTGTATTGTCAATAACCGGTCAATAATTGTTAATAACTACCATTTCTTGTTCACTATTTGTTCTCTGGGTACCTACACTATATACAAAATCACACAAGCTTATCTCTATTGTGTTGAGCATACTTACGCTAAGTACAAGTTATGAAGTTCACTGAAAGTATTGATGTCGTCGCGAAATAATGCTATTATTATACTTCCACATTATTTTAAACGTGTGAAATTACTTTCACATTGTCTTAAACGCGTGGAAGTATCGTAACAGCAACGGAAAATAAACGAAAAAAAATTATTAGCTCAAATGACGTGAAAAGTCTCAAAACATGTAAAAAAAATCGAGACGCGGTAAGTGCGTTATGGTAGCGAATTCTTATAAAACTCTTTTGGATCGCAAGTATGTCTTTTTTTTTAATGAAAGACATCAATTTTGGTATAACGTATATAGTAGAGACAATGTACCAGATTTCATTAAAATGACTTTATTGTTTGACAAAGTACAAAAATTTTCTGAAAATAAACTTAAAGAATGATCTCAAAAAAAATGGTCCGATTTTCCTGCCGAACGAACCTCTTCAAGCTGCCAAGATATAATTATTCACAAAAAGCCTTTCGACAAAAATTGAAAAAAAATATGTTTACATGAAAATTTGTAAACGACTTCTTTTACAAAAATTCCCCGTTCTCTTTACAAAAATTGACTTAAGTAATGTAATACGAAAATTATTTTTCTTACAATAACCTATTTAGCATTTGTTATTAATGTCGAACATTTCGCAAAAATCTTACAAAAAATTATTACTACGGAAACGCCAAAAAATTGGCTAACGATTTGTACAAGAAAATTTTATAAAAAAAATACCTAGAATTCAAATTATAAATCTGGCCACAGAAATTTCATAGAGTTCAGTAGCACTAGTTCACTAGATGATTGCGCAATGAAGGAAAGTTTGTTATGTCAGTGATGGATAACTTCACAACTTCACCATTGCAGCATTTGACATGCTTGAAAATCTGAATCTCCTCTAAGACAAATTGTTCAACCCCAAAGCTTGATGGATCTAAGATCTTGGCATTAGTATTCTTGTTGAAGCAGTGACCACTCTCCCTCAAATGACAACCAAAGTCTGACGTGTCACTACCAACCTGATTTCTACTTCTGAGGTGTTCTGACACCTTGGTGCTAATGATCTTCCGGTTCTTCCGATATAGACAGCATTGCAATCGGGGACACCACATCTTAAACGATAGACGCCTGACTTCTTCAGGTCTGGAATGTTATCTTTATTGTGAATGAACACGTGCTGAGTGTGTTCATGGACTTGAACAAAAACATCACATTGTCGCTTTTGCGAGCTTTCACTTGTATGATATGTTTTAATCAGGCAATTGATGTTTTAAATTGATACAAGAGAAACAATAAAACACTTTAATTAATAATAATAAAAACTTATACAAATATCAAATACATACTCTATACCCAATAAATACACACACACACACACAAATATATATATATATATATATATATATATATATATATATATATATATATATATATATATATATATATATATACAGTGTGTCCCAAACTGGATGGGAATGTATTGCTATCTCCGTTATTATTAGAGATAGGGAGGCGATTACATTAGCAATGTGTTGTAGAATTTCATGATAGTTCTAAACATGACTTGTATTTTGCGCTGCCTCTTTTCGTTTTCGAGTTATTTTGAAAAAATTTTCATCTTGCTGACATTGTCCTTGATACCATCTGAACAATTGAAGTCGCTTAGGGTAATCGTCAACATTTAAGCCTTGTACAATTGTAGGTTTGTATGGATGGTAATGACTTTGTTTTAATACACGGTGTACCGGACTTTTTGCAACATCAATTTGCTTACCATAAAACTGAACAGATTGCGAAGGGTTTTCGTTTAAAACCTGTAAGACGGCATTATTTCTTTCTTCATTTCTAGGCATTGGTAGTTTCTTTGCGTGGAAGCTACCGTCGTTCAATAGATTGGTCACTATCCTGCGAAATATGTTGGTGTTTGGTTGTCGTCTTTCTGGATAGTTGTTTTGATATGAATCTGCAGCTTCCTCAGTATTTCGGTTAGAACGAATATAACGTTCCAACATATCAAAATATTATCATTACTGAACATATGGTTGAATAATATTTAAAATAAACAGGAAACCAACTATTTAGTACAAAATTTTTGCAACGTGTTAAATACACCTCGAATTGTTCAGATAATTAAGAATAACAGTGTTCTTAATTGTTGCGATAGCATTATATCCATAGCAACCTTTCTTCTGTCGTTTTTGAGTTGACTTACGTTTAAAAATCAAAGAATTTACGAAGGTGTCTTCGTAAATCATTAATCTGCTTTTTATTGAGTTCTGTTAGTAAATTTAGTTGTTTACTAGGTTTACCTATTTAATTAAATTATAACAATTTTTGATGATAATGTTGTAATCTAAAATATGATTTGTAATAATGGGCCTATTCATTGGTGTGCTTGAAGTTCATATTTTTTTATCGTGAATCATTACGGAAAATTATGTTTTGAACACTTTTTTTGTCATTTAAAGGGGCAAGTGTATGAAGGGGTCATGTACATTTTTATGAAAAATGATTTTTCTTGATGAATGAAGGTGTTATGTGCTTCTATACCATGCCTCTCTTTCATATTCACTTCCGAACACTATTAAACAAGTTACGCCGTGGAAGAAGGGGGTATGTGCTTGGATTGCTTGCCTTGCCTGGTGGAAGATGGCGCTATGTACACAAAATGTTTCATAGCACCTTATTCCATAGAAACTTGACTACATTTTGAATGAGTGGTAACAGACATAACACTTCTCAAACGTTTAGTGGGGTTATGATTGCTGCTTAGTATTCTGTCAGTTTCAGTTTTGCATATAAATTTTTGCTTAAAAATGAGTTTGCGGGGTAAAATAATGTTGCAAATGGCTTTAGACAATAATAAGGATAACTCTGTGACAAAGAGCACTCAATTTATGTTAGAAATAGGTAAGTTTTGTTCTACACAGTTCCTAAACTGGTGTTAAAGAGTTTATCCTTTTTATAGAAATGAATACTAGAACCACTAAAACTAATAAAAACACTGAATATATGAATTTGTCTGAAGATGTGCGGGGTTCTCCCAGTCAAGGTATTTATATATACAATTTAATACGTTGTTGTTTCTAACGAATTCATGCTTTTAAAGAAATTGGGACAAGGACCGATGTTTTCTTAGTAGACGAACTGGAGCGTACACAGGCTGCTTCTAGTCAAGGTACACATATAATATTTAATTATTATTATTTATTCACATTTATTGTGAATACTGTATTTTGCAGTGAACTGTGAAGTATCTGCTGAAATCTTCAACATCAATGAGCGTCCAAGCTGTAGTTATAATGAGACTGGTAAATCACGTTTAGAATATCAAGTCGAATCAAGCAGTGAAGAATATATTACCAGCAGTGATGAATACGTGCCGGATACTGACGATAGAGATAGCAGTGATGAGTTCATGCCAATCATCGACGATGATGGTAGTGTCAATCCAACCAGGGGTGCAAATGAAAAATCGACCGAAGCCAGACTTATTCAGCCTCGGAAAACAAAAATATTTGCTCCTAAAGAACACATATCTAGGAAAAGGAAACGAACCCCTTCTACTTGGAAAAAAATTGTGTAGCGATTGCAAGAGAAAAGGGAAAAGAATATACGTCATAAAAAGGTTGAAAAATGCCAGCTAAGTCAATTCATGAGAGTGTGATCTGCAATGAAAATTGCAAACGCAAATGTAATATGAAGTTTGATAGAAATCAACGTATATCTATTTTGGAAGCATATTATAATATGGATGTGAATGCGAAAAATTGTTTACTTTTCAAAAGCATTGAAATGAAACCCGTCGTTCGTCATAGAAAGGGTGTCAGAATTCATAAATCTTTTTCTTACAGATACAATATTACAATAAACAGTCAAGTAATTCAAGTTTGTAAGACTGCAATTTGTAGTTTATATCAAATCAGTAGAAAAAAATTGAAGTCATACAAAAAAAAAAATAGTCCAGGGAAATGCTACTCCTTCACCTGATAATAGAGGTTGTCATATTAGTAGACAACATAAACTGGCAGATGAGGTTGTTGAGTACGTAATTCAGCATATAAATGCATTTCCTGCCGAAGTTTCTCACTATTCCCGTCATAACAATCCCAATAAAAAGTATTTGTCCCCGCTGTTAAATATCTCAAAAATGTATAGCTTATACATTGAACAATGTCAGGAACAAAATAAGGATAGTGTTTTATGTTAAAAAATGTTCATACAGTAACATATTTTCAACTAAATTTAATTTGTCATTTGGACATCCCAAGTCTGACACATGCAGTACCTGCGATGTTGGTACTGCCAATGATGAACATAGGGAAAACTATATAGCAGCGTTTAATCAACAACGATCTGACCGTCAGATGGCTCGATCAAATCCAGATATTTGTTTTCTAACAGTAGATTTACAACAGACCATGCCTCTCCCGAAACTAACAACATCAAAGGCGTTTTACTTGAGGCAGATGTGGTTTTACAATCTGGGTATTCATAGCTTTTATGTGCACATGGACGGAAGATGTTGCTAATCGTGGCAGTGTAGAGGTGGCATGTTCTTTATTAACCGCTATTGAACAGAGTGCTAGCATTAAAACTAGAAAACATTTAGTTATATGGTCTGACTCCTGTGCTGGACAAAATAAGGATTTTAATACTATATGTCTCTATCAGTATTTAATTTTAAAATGTTACTTTCATACCATTGATCATAAATTCCCTAAAGTTGGACATAGTTTTCTTGATTCTGATCGAGACTTTGGCAGAATTGAAAAAGTATTGAGAAAACATGACAAAATATGTTTACCGGAACAGTACAGGGATATAATCAGAAGTGCTAATTCTCGAAACACAAGGATAATCGATATGAAACAACATTTTAGGAATGTTCATAAACAAGTTGATATTATGAAGCTTTCGAACAGGAAAAAAATGTCCAAAATGAAAAAATCAACTTTAGAGATGGAGTTAAGTCGAAGAGTTTGGTACTTACCTTTACAAAGAAAATTACAATGACTACTGTCCATTACAAAAAGTAAATATATTAAAAAATGCCAAACAAATAGTCACACAAGAGAAAGTTTCATTAAAAAGATTAGGGATGAAGTTTGGAAAACTATCACCAGAAAAAATAGAAAACTTGAAACAACAAATGAAGTTTGTAAATGAAGAACATAGATGGTACTATGACAATATTGTTTCAGTAGAAACAGAAGGCAGTGAAGACAAAGACAAAAAGCGTACCATAAAGAAAAAATAATTTTTATTTTTATTTTCTTTTATATTTTATATTTATTATATATTATATTGTTATTATTTTAGTGATATACCTACCCAAGCTTAGCATTATTATTATTAGTGATGTTGGAATACTCTTCTTAGTTCTTGTTTATTGTCAAACTTTGTCTTATTTCAATAATAACATTTAAGTTGCATCTAGTTGTCTTTATTGTTATATACCTACCTCCATTTTCCATTAAACTTAGTCCTACTATCTACAATTGCTGAATGAACGTGTCAAGTACAAATTATTGTTACATACCCCCTTTTTTATTAAAATTAGTCCTATTATCTACTGCAGCACAATGAATGAAGGTGTCAAGTACAATTCTATTCAAACTCTATTAAAATCTTGATAATGGTATTATTACCATGATAAAACACATAAATTACAACAGTTTTTTTTGCTATAAAAATAGAACGCAAAAGGCATCGATAAAAAAAGCTACAACAGTTTAACTTTAAATGTGAATATCTCAAAACATACTGGTTGTTACATAACACCTTCATCCACTTGCCCCTTCATTTGTTTTCCGGCATTGGATTTCATAGCCTACTATCCTCAAAACGGTTTTTCTCCATATTGTCAGTACAATTACAAGATTTCTCAAGCATGTTGTACATCATTGGAAAGCTCTTTTCAGAGGCTATCACATGAGCAATAAATCCAATATGGCTGCCATAATAAAAACAAATGTTGATACCTGTAGCTCAAAAACAAGTGACAATCCAAAGTTGAGAACAGCACAAAAAGATTACTCTATAAAAAGTGTCCTGATAATGTGCAAGTCTTAGACATGTCAGATCAATGCCTACTTAGGTATTGAAGAAAAAAGAAATTGACATTTTTTTTTTCAAAATAACTCGAAAACGAATAGAGACAGGGCAAAACACAAGTCATATTTGGAACGAGCATGAAATTCTACAAAACATTGCTAATTTAACCGTCTCCCTATCTCCGTTATTATTAGAGATAGGGAGACGGTTAAATTAGCAATGTTTTGTAGAATTTCATGCTCGTTCCAAATATGACTTGTATTTTGCCCTGTCTCTTTTTGTATACTATATATATATATATATATATATATATATATATATATATATATATATATATATATATATATATATATATATATATATATATATATATATATATATTCTCTAGAACATTATTTCATTGAATCGCTGTAACTTTACTTCTTCACATGTTGTTGTGAATCACACATTTTTTATAATATATTTTAGGCTGTAATATTTGTACCACTTAAATAAATAAATATTTTTTTTCGGACAATCGCTTACGAAAAACGTAATTGGCGCTGCGAATAGGATTTCACAACACCTAATTTTTGCAAGCTTTGAATCTTCGTAAAATTAGTTTTGGTCTTTTTTCTAAAAGTTTGTGTGCAACATCAAACATCTACACCTGGTGCAAATCAGTTCACATTGCCAGAGGGAATCAGCGAGCAACCAATAGCAGAAGTGTCCATGAGCTTCCTGTAAGTTTCCTCCAATATTTTTATCTGTGCATTCATATCGTATCTATTTTACATTTATGCCTTACATAATTTTGTTCAATAATTCATATTCGCGTTCTATTTTTTAATTCACCCTGTAATACTCAACAACCATTACTTGTTCATGTATTTGGGTAATGATAAGATATATCGCCTATTAGTAAAAGAGAACCTATATTAGAATTAGAGGAAGAAGTTTAAATAATTTAGTAATGGCAAATAACCACAAGCTGCTATCATGATTCTCGAATATTCCGGTGGACAGGAGCATATTGCTTATTTTATTAAACAGTGCGAACTTTATATTACTAGTTATAGAAGGCCAGAAGCCAAAAACACACGCAAATCGAATGTTACTAGAATTCGTAAAAGCTAAAATCACTGGTAACGCTCGTGACGTGTTAATTAGTTCAGAAAACCATACATGGGAAAATATAAAATTTGTTCAGGAAATATTTTATTTATTGATTTAAATACTAGCTTTATGACTAAATCACAAACTATTCAGGAATATTTTAATTAAATTAAAGAAAAGCTAAAAATCTTAATTGAACATGTAGATATACAAGATTTAGATAATTATGTAAACACTGAAAAAATAATTTACCAACAAAATGCAGTGGCAGTATTTAAAGCGGGTGTAGTAGAACCTGACTTTTCACATCTTAGATTAGTTAGTGTCAATACTCTTGATTTGCTTATGTTAGAATGCAATAGGATAGATAATGAGATTATACACTAGAATTTCATTAATAGCTTTAGAAACAAAAACAATACGAAGTTAAATTACAACACACCTGTACAACGTAGACAGACATATATCCAAAAACTAATATTTCCAACATTTCATCAAATTTACAACAAACCACACAACAAAAGCAATAGTTTCCTTCTCAGTCAATTTCTAACATAAGACCCGTCCAAAACTTTAATAGAAATATACAACACGCTCCAACTCAATTAGGTAGAGGAACCACACCCATTACAATAAACAACCAAGCTTCTTTATTAAATATACAACAAATGCCCCAAAGGAACCACTTTATACCCCAATCTAAGCCCACGTTTCACATCAAGAACTCTTTAACCAGAGCACCTACAACTGGATCATGACCTTATGACGACCAACCCTCTGACGAAACTGTAGAGCCACTCGAATCTCCTGAACCAGCTGAAACTTTGAGAGATTACAACACCAATCCAAATCGGGGTTTTCACGAAACAGCCTCGGAAAACTAATCTATTTAGATATAAATAATAATGTTAATACCTCTGAATTACCGTTTTTTTTTTGTTATACCAAGTCTAAATTTAAAAGTATTGATTGACTCCGGATGGTCAGATATGATCATAAATCCAGAACCGGCCTACGAGTTATTTAAAAAATTTATTTATAAGGAACAATTCTCAATTAAATCAGCTAATCAGATAACCAACCCATGGTGAAGACAACGTAAGGTATCCTATTTTACAAGAATTTAATACTAATTACCAATTTCCAATGCGTGTCATGCAATAGCACCATCGATTTGACGCGAGTTATGGTTGCACCACCCGGTATACTACACACACCAAGGCTACTGTCAGCACATATGGGTACGTTGCGCTACACCGGCTTTTCCGTCGACTCAGCGTCCGGTTGAAGTGCAGCGACATTACCGAGGGGAAATTGATCAGCAATTAATAGTCTATAAATATATGTCGAACATTAATATTCACAGTTAGTCTTTGCCATCCAGCCTTAATGGTATTAGATTACTCATATGTATTTTATTGTAATTTTTATATTATTTAAATTTTAATATATATATATATATCGTTGTACTGTAACTTCAAGTAAATAAATTTAACTTTATGAAGTTCAATTGAAGTACAACTCAAAGTGGCGCAGTCGTTAGTATGAGTTTAGTGCCCTTTTGACAAAAATCGCAAAAGTCCGCACTTCGATTTTTATCGTTAAAAACTCAGAACCAGCTTCAAAGTCAACAAAGAACAGCATCGTCCAAGTTGATAAAAATAATTTAAGTAACTTTCAATTAAAAATACAGTGAGTGCGCGAGCGATCATAAGAGAAAATAAGGTTTGATACGGAACTTCTGCCTACGAAGTTGTCTGCCTTATTCGCTGTATCTTATGATGCTGAAGCAAAGAAGAACAGAAATCGTCTTCATCTTCACATTGGCGTAAGTGCTTTCATTGTTCCTTTGAATTTCCTTGTCCTACCTTAATCTAAAATCGATTAAAGTTAGAAGCAAATATTACGGGAAATATTAATTAAAATTTTACCCAAATTTAAATTATTGATTAATAAATTAATGTCAGACTCTGAAACAGAGACAGTTGACAATTTTAATAATAAAGTAAAAATAAATTTAGCACCTCCCAAACTTATAGTAACAGAGAAAAATACAATAAGCTCAAATAACAATCAAATTATGGCAAATCAATTACAAAATTATCACATTAATGCTATTCCCGCATACGATGGGGACCAGCATACTTTAGCTTTATTTATTTCAGCGTGTGAAAATTTTCTCACTTCATTTGTTGATAGAACAAATGATGACAATCCAAATAACCATTGGATGCTTAGAATAGTAATAAGTAAATTAGAAGGTAGAGCTAGAACATTGATAGGTAGTAGGGAAGATGCCACAAATTGGCCTCGTATTAAACAATTATTGCAACAATACTTCGGCGACCAGAGAGACGAAGACTGTTTAGCTAGGGACCTCTTGCTCTTAAAGCCAGACCCTAGAGAAACCCCATACCAATTCGGTATGAGAATACAAGACTCACGTAGTCTTTTAGCTTCAAAAGTAAGACTAACAACTGCAAACGAAGCATTTCGTTTAATTAAAAATGAATTTTACGATAAAGTGGCACTGAAAACCTATTTACATGGTTTGAGTGGTCAACTAGGGTTAGCAGTTAGGCTACAAAACCCGACTAATCTAGAACACGCTATGTCGCTTGTTCTGGAAGAAGAGAATTTTCAATATGGAGAAAAACAAATGAAATATCTCCACAATCAATCCACAAATTTTAAAAACTCAAATGTACCAAATAAACAACCTCAATACATACAGAATCAGCAAAATAATAGAAATAACGTTCCGCATTTTACGCACCCCCGACAATTCCATAACCAACCTACATACAGAAAGCCCTTAAATTTACGTAATCAGCCCCCACAACAGCTGACACAAAACGTATTCAGACCAAATCCAAATTTCAGACCAAACTATAGGCCAACACCTATGGAGGTATCTGCAAAAAATTCCTCGATACATACACGTCCCAATCCAAATTTTAGACAACATTTCCAGCCCGAACCTATGGAAACGTCATCTAGAAATTTCAATACTCATCCGAGAGGTCCTAACGGGCCTAACGCACAGTCATCACCTACCCAATTATACCATCAAGAGGTTCAACATGAATTTAAATCAGACAACCCTGTTTATGACGAATCTTATGAAAATTATCCTTCAGAAACACACTCTTATACAATTCCTGAAGATGACGCTCGTTACTTTGACGAAACGAATCATGAAACGTACGAAGAAGAAACTAGACCTGAAGCAGCTTTTGAACAAACAGATAACATCGAACAAAATTTTATTCAGGTTATCGAACTAAACAAAAAAATATAGTACAGATAAATTCTGTAAACCACCCTAAATTGCCTTATATACTGGTCGAAATCAACCCCTCATTTCAAATGCGACTTATGCTTGACACCGGTTCGATGAAATCGCTGTTATGTGAAAATATTGCCCATAATTTTTATTCCAAATTTATAGAGCATGAAAAATTTCAAATTAAATCTGTTCACCAAACCAGTTTTCATAATGAAATTCTAAAAATTCCTCTACCAAGTATATTTAAAACAGGCAGAGCTAAATTTAAATTCCATGTATTTAACATTAATAATCAATATCATGGGTTAATTGGTACTGACCTTCTCAAACAACTGGGAGCTAAAATAGATTTTTATAATAGGAAATTGGTAACGAAGCATACATGCATTCCCTTGTATTTACCATGTGACGACGACATACATCGCGAATGTAACTCGAAACCACAAGAATTAAATAACATAATACTGCCTGCGAGATGTGAAACAATAGTCAAACTTCCTATAGACTGTAGTTCCAACATAGGCATAATAAATAATATAAAACTCGAGTCAGGTGTAATTATTCCTGCATCTATCGTGACAGTTTCAAATGGCCAGGCTATAACCTCTATAGTGAATAGTAATGAAAATCCCGTACAGCTGATTATACATAAAGCTATTTATGCAGAACCTGTTTCAACTAACGAATTAAATTCCATTCATCATAACAAAGATATCGACTTAGAAAACATAGATGGTACTGCTAATGAAATTGACAAATTACAAATTCAAAATTTAAACAGATTAAGACTTGATCACACTAATGACGAAGAACGAGACATGATAGAAAACTTATGTTACGAGTACAGAGACATATTTTATTGCGAAGGTGTCCCATTATCATTTTCTAATCAAGTTAAACATAGTATTAGGTTATCTAATCCTAACCCAGTATTTGTTAAGCCATATCGATTACCTGAAGCTCAAAAGCAAGAAGTCAAAAGACAAATTGACGACTTGTTAAGACAAAAAATTATTCAGCCATCTTCCAGCCCGTGGAATAGCCCTGTCCTGATTGTTAACAAAAAATCAGATGCCAGTGGCAAACAAAAATTTCGCATGGTCATAGACTATAGACGTCTTAATGAACAAACTATTGGTGATAAGTATCCCTTACCCAATATTTCGGAAATATTGGATAAATTAGGTCGTAGCCAGTATTATACCACTTTAGACTTAGCCTCAGGATATCATCAAATTGAAATGAATCCTGAAGATATGGAAAAAACTGCCTTCAGCTCTGAAGGGGGGCACTATATGTACAGGCGTATGCCATTCGGGTTGAAGGGAGCGCCTAGTACCTTTCAAAGGGCTATGGATAATATCCTTAGGGGTATTCAAAATGAAAAATGTTTTACCTACCTTGATGACATCATAATTTTCAGTACTTCTTTGCAAGAACACATAGAAAGGTTGACAAATGTATTCGAAGGGTTAAGAAAGGCTAATTTAAAAATACAGCTTGACAAGAGTGAATTTTTAAAAAAGGAAGTAGCCTACCTCGGGCACATTATCACGTCCGAAGGCGTAAAACCAAATCCTGATAAAGTAAAGGCTGTAAGAGAATTCCCCATACCTAAAACAAGAAAAGAGATCAAAGGATTTCTAGGTCTTGTAGGGTACTACCGAAAATTTATTAAAGACTTCGGTAAATTAACAAAACCATTGACTCGATGCTTAAAAAAAAATGCAACTATAGTTCATGATAGTAGTTTTATAGAAGCTTTCGAAACATGCAAAAATATATTAATGAATGACCCCGTATTACAATACCCTGATTTCACAAAACCCTTTATACTCACTACGGATGCTTCCAATGTAGCCCTTGGAGCTGTCCTTTCTCAAGGGTCAGTAGGTAATGATAAACCTATTAGTTATGCTTCTCGTACCCTCAATGAAACAGAGCAGAGATACTCCACCATTGAACGGGAACTTCTTTCTATTGTTTGGGCCACCAAATACTTCCGCCCCTATCTTTATGGTCGTAAGTTCTATATATATACTGACCACAGGCCTTTAGTATGGCTTATGCAACTAAAGGAACCCAATTCAAAATTAACACGTTGGCGTTTAAAACTCGAGGAATATGACTATGAAATAATTTATAAAAAAGGGTCTCTAAACTGCAACGCAGATTCCTTGTCCCGCATCCAAGTTCATGCTTTAGAGGATGCAGAAATTTCATCAATCGCTAATAATTTTGATGAGGACGAAAGACCTCTCCAAGATTTACAAAGGCAGCTCAACACCCCAAATTTTGATGACGTTGTGCAACCAACTGAACCCGAATATATTCCGCCAATGAGCCCTCCAGAACTCTCTTTTATTCCAGTAGAAATTCCTAGCACCTCAAGCAACACTATTCCACCTATAAGCCGAACAGACAAAACAACACTTGAACAAAATAACGACTTACGAGACAGTGATCATTCACAAGTAAATGTAGAACCAAAAATAGGTATTCAGATATCAGATGTTCCTATAGAAAAACAACTAAACCAATATTATATATCTCCCGTACATAATAATCCAAGACCAGTAAAACAACTAAAGGTTAACAATCAAAATAAATATTTGGTGCAAATCCCGAGAAATGATAATCGACAAGCAATCATAAACTTTCTAAAGGAATATACTACAATAGCCAAAAGGTATTACCTTAATTTCGAAACAGAAAAATTATACCAAGATTTCTGTTCAGTGTATGTGGAAATATTTAACAACAATGCACCCATTATTATCAGTTGCCCCAAGCATCGTCTGCCCTTAGCCGACGATGAAGAGATTAACGAGGTAATTAGAAATTATCACGAGGGAAAAACTAACCATAGAGGTATAATAGAAACTATAAAACAAATATCCAACAAGTATTACTTTCAAAAAATGCGTGAAAAAATAACGGCTTATATTAATGAATGTGAAATTTGCAAGCGAGCCAAGTACGATAGAAATCCACCCAATATACCCTTAATGCTACAGACACCCCTAGTAAACCCTTTCAGGTTATACATGCTGACACCTTTATAATAGAAAATCAAGTATTCTTAACAATCATTGATACTTTCTCAAAATTAGGGACAGCAATACCTATAAGTAGTAAGAATCCGGTAGAAACTGCTAATGCATTCATACAGTATTTTACGTACTATGGCACACCCGAACACATCATTATGGACAGTGGAACCGAATTTCGAACGGAAATCATCCAAAATCTTTTAGAGCTTCACAAAATTAAAATTCATTTTACTACACCTAAAAATCCAAATTCTAACGGTCCCATTGAAAGACTACACTCAACACTAATTGAACACGTTCGAATATTACGACAAACGTACACTAAAGACCCCATAAAATATTTAATGAACTACGCCCTTCTGGCATACAACTCAACTATACATACATCTACAAATCACACCCCCTTAGAAATAACCTTTGGACACACCTCTAATAGGGATATTTTCGATATAAATGATCATGAAAAGCTATTACAAGATTATCTAATATCGCACAAAAATAAATTAAAAATATTATATGAAAAGGTGAAAGAATTAATAGAGAAAAATAAGCTTCGCTCCATTTCTAACGCTAATAATAGAACCAATGATACCGACTTATTTAGAGATCAAACACATGTATATACAAAAGTAGACAAACGAAACAAGAATAACCCTAAATTTGACGGCCCCTACGAGGTTGTAAGCATATCTGACAAAAATATAATGACTAAGAAAAAACAAAAAATTGTCTAAACGTCATTTACGAAATCTAAAACGACCTAATGTTTCAGGTCCATCTTCCTTATCCAAACCCAAGGACAAAGAATAACATTAGACAAGATCAATGACAACCCCGGACTATTTTCAATTAACATGGGCAAAATGCAAAATTCCATTGACAAATGGACCATTATTCGAGTAATCCCTTTAACACCACTTCTCAATGGGTTTCGTTCCATAGATAAACAGTCCCAAGATATCCATGACATTATTCACAATTCCACACATTCTAATCTTTATCAAAACGAGATACAAAATTACCAAAATATCCTTTCCCATCAAATTGTGGAGACACAAAAAATATTTAACCAAATTATACCCTCTAATAATAATCGTAATAAAAGAGGACTAGTTAATGCTGTAGGTACAATCATAAAGACCTTAACAGGCAACATGGACGCAGACGATGCAGAAGGTTATGATACGGCAATTTCTCAATTAACATCAAATCAAGACAAAATTAAAACAATAGTTGATAATCAAATCATGTTAACAGAACAGGCAATAGAAAAATTTGATAAAACCATATCCTCGGTCATTTTAAACCAAAACAAAATTGAGGAACGTTTGCAGTTGATCACTTTAGGTTTCGAACAGGAAAAAATTAATAACGAACACATAATGCGTCTGCAGATGGTGTATATACAATTGATTACAGAAATCATTAATATTAAAAGCATTTTAAGCACATTAGTTAACGCAATAACTTTTGCAAGATTAGAAACAATGCATCCATCCATATTAGAACCTGAAGACTTACTAATAGAACTTAAAAGAATTGAGAGTTTTGTAACCAATCTCCCCTATAAGCTTGATGCAAATAATGTAGCTTTATACGAGGAGGTGTCAATAATTAAGTGTTACTACAAAAATTATACTTTAGTGTTTGCTATTGAAATTCCATTAGTAGAATCTAAACATTATAACTATTACCACCTTTATGCATTTCCTGTGAAACAAGGTCCTAGTCAAAATTATACCGTCATCATCCCTCAATCCAAATACCTAGCCCTTAACGATGAAAGCTATAACTTACAAAACACACTATGCCAAGAAGTCAGCCCTGGAGACTACTTATGCAGAGGTCAAACGATGAATCAGATCAGTAATAGCAGCCCTTGTGAAGTCCAATTGGTCAAGTTCACCACCAGATACGAAACTTGCGAACACCACCCAGTCAACATACAGCAGATGAAGAGCCAGAAGATAAGTGCAAACAAATGGATAATGGTATTCCCCCGTGAAAGTACAGCACACCAACGATGCCGTAGCCGACAAGAAACCACAAATCTAGAAGGAAGCTACTTGGTTCAAATCCCCGAAGGATGTCAAATGACAGTAAATAAGCAAATGTTCTCCCCATCTCACAATGAGATAGTATCTACCTACCACATCCAACTACCCAAGTTGAAGCTTACCAACTTTCAGCTACAAGAGGTAGTAAATACAGCCCCAATCAAATTAGAATCAATAGATCTGGATGAATTACAAAAAACAAAGCATCAACTACAACACCAACGGTCATTATTGAATAATAATAATAATAATAATAATAATAAGGTTTATTGATAGGTTGTTACAAACATTTACAATCAAATACAAAAGGTTACCAAATAAATATACACAATATAAAAATATAGAATTAACATTCAATACAAAGAAGTTATTACCAAATCAATAAACGCGCATGTCGTACATTCAAAAGTAATCAGTTAACAATGATCTTAATAGTTATAAGCCTTAGACATCTTCACAGAAGCAAACTTGCTTGTTAGCGAAAATGTCTATGCGACATGATAATCAAACTGAAAAATACAACACAAAAAACTATCTTAATATTAGTATAGAGTATCATAAATTAAACACTTTGTGGCCGCGTTCTACAATTAATAAAAGTGAAAAACAGCAAAACCAACTCCACATGCCCACAGCATACAAAACACAACACACAACAGAATTATGACTGTCAAGGAAGTAAAACCCAGAGTAATTGACAGTCCGGAGATAAAATACCCTCGAAAAAAACAACAACAACACAACCACAATAACCCAACATTTTAAAGCTGCATCCGGCCATCCCCGACCATTGATCAATCGACATCGCCATAAAACTCAACGACTCCCTCCGCAAAAAGAGAGACAGAAAATAAAAAAGGTATAGATACTTTAAAAACCCAGAAATACAGACTCACTCAGTAATCTGTGGTCAATTCATACTCAGTTTTATTTCATCTATTCACATACATACTTGCTCGTGCGCGCTCGTTCGTGAACTTCACACCTTCCTTCTCACACACACACGCACACCTACACACACACGTAGTCTCAGACACATCCATACTAGCACACATGCACACAATGATCGATTAAAATCAAGATCTATTAAAAGGGTCGACAATTAAGAGAAGGCAACCACCCGACAGATAACACTCCTCGGTGTATTAAGCAGCCATAGTTGAATCCTTTTTTTATAAAGCCTATAAGAATTCGTAGATCTTATATCAAGGGGCAGGGTATCAAAGAGTCTCAAACCAATATACACAAAACTACGCTGGCCAATCCTTTTCTCCGCCCTGTACTTTTTCGTGACAATATTTTTGTACCTCGTAGAGTATGCATGTTCTGCAAAATTAACAGCACCTTTGTGTCTGTAAATATACAGTAAGATAGCACGACAGTACAGTTTCCGCACATCCATTACTCCAGCCTCCGAGTATAGTGCATCACTGGGGTAGGTGATGTTTCTGCCATATATAATTTTTAATATCCACCTCTGAGTTGTTCCTACCTTTCTCAAGTATGTTTCTGATGCGCTTCCCCACGCTAATATGCCGTATAAAAGCTGCGACTGAATGAGAGCAAAGTAAATAGTCTTAAGGTAAGTGACTTCCAGAAATTGCTTTAGTCTCTTAAACTTCGAAAGGAAGCTCCTCAGTTTCTGTATTACTTGATTTGTCTGCCTGTCCCATCTCAGATGACAGTCAATATTCAAGCCCAGATATTGTATATTCCTTGCTTCACCTATCTGATCAGAACCTACAGACAAGTTCCCCAGTCTTGGCATTCCACTGGCATATGAACTGAATGGCATGTACTTAGTTTTGTCCCAGTTTATGGACAATAGGTTTTGGTTAAACCATGTTCTTAATGTTTTTAAATCTGTCTGTGCTTCCTGTTTCAGAGATAACCAATCCGAGGCGGTGTACAAAATAGCCGTATCGTCAGCATAACTGACGATCTCTCCTTTTGACGGTAAGAGAAGCATGTCATTCATGTACATGTTGAACAGCAAAGGCCCCAACACCGTGCCCTGTGGAACTCCACACTCCACCTGCTCATAGCAGCTAAAGCTATTTCCTATTTTCACACATTGTTTGCGGTCGGTTATGTAGCTCTTAAGCAAATCAAATATTTTCCCCCGAAATCCAGTTCTTTGCAGTTTAGCTGGCAATTTTGGGTGGGACACCGTATCGAACGCCTTCGCTAGGTCCAGAAATACACATAAGGTTGGCCGGCTCTTATCCAGACTGTCATAGAGTTTTGAAGTAAGAAATGCAGTTCAACATCCGAAAGTAAGCCTGTCTACTAGCATCTGGACCATCCTGTTGTACGTGATTGTTGCCCTGATAGCAGTCTATGCTTTATGGAGACTAAGAAAACCAACCAAAGAACCAAGATCCAACACCAACCAACAACAACAAAGATGCCCCATGGAAGAAATCCCCCTGGAGAATATCACTTTGAAAATTTAGCTTCCCTAAATTTTCTATCTGGCCCCGGAGGAGTTATGGTTGCACCACCCGGTATACTACACACACCAAGGCTACTGTCAGCACATATGGGTACGTTGCGCTACACCGGCTTTTCCGTCGACTCAGCGTCCGGTTGAAGTGCAGCGACATTACCGAGGGGAAATTGATCAGCAATTAATAGTCTATAAATATATGTCGAACATTAATATTCACAGTTAGTCTTTGCCATCCAGCCTTAATGGTATTAGATTACTCATATGTATTTTATTGTAATTTTTATATTATTTAAATTTTAATATATATATATCGTTGTACTGTAACTTCAAGTAAATAAATTTAACTTTATGAAGTTCAATTGAAGTACAACTCAAAGTCGCGCTTATAGGGTCAGCTCATCTTACAGAATTAAAGGGAAATATAGATTATAATAAACAAATTTTAACTTTAGGAAATCAAGAAATACCATTTTACCTTGAATTTTACACCTTTGGAACAAATTTGCGAAAATTATGTATTAGTCCCTGTAAATACAGAAAAAGGAATAGTAGTTTTACTACGTATTAAAGAAACAAATGTTTTAATTTACGAGTCAATAGCTGAAGCAAAAGATGGATATTGTAGAGTGCCCATAATAAAGAAAAATCCAAATTCAAAATTTGTAGAAATACATTTTCAAGAACAAATAGATGTCGATCCATTACAAAATTACTCTGACGAACTACCTAAAATTTCAAAAACATTTTGATGTAACAAAAGTTTTAAGAACAGATCATTTAAATACAGAAGAATATGAAAAACTACTTAATTTGTGTCAAATGTATAATGATATTTTTTATCATGAAGACTCAGATCTCTCTTTCACCAATGCAATTAAACATAAAATAAGAACTAAAAACGACGAAGTTGTTCACACCAAAACATACCGGTACCCTTTTTATTTACGTGAAGAATTCCAAAACCAAATTCAAAAACTCTTAGACAACAAAATAATTAGACCCTCAATATGAACTTACTCAAGTCCGATATGGATTGTACCGTAGCGTCAAGACGCTTCTGGAAAAAATAAATGGCGCTTAGTAGTCGATTACCGTAAACTTAACGAAAAAACGATCGATGACAAGTATCCGTTACCTCGTATCGAAGAATATTTAGATAATTTAGGGCTCTGCTCCTATTTCACGACTCTAGAAGAGAACGCTATATATGATTTTCACGCATTCTGTTTTGATTTTCGGTATCTGGTATCTGCAATTGACGCGGTGAGTTCAAAAACAGTATAAGTCCAAAAATGACGGTTTTTAGTCGACATAGCCTAACTATTTAAATGGTCTCTCTATCGATTGCACTAAAGAACAGTACTTTAAACTCTACCGTTATGTGGCTACGCACTACGTATTTGTGGTGACCTGAGCTGACCTAGCACAAGAATTCCATCAAATTGAAATGGATCCTGGCAGTATCGCATAACCGGATTCTCGGTGAATAATGGCCATTACGAAAAGGTCCGCCTGCCATTCGGATTGAGGGGGGCTCCCAGTACCTTTTCACGTCTAATGGATAACGTATTAAAACCATATTTATGCAAGTTTTGTTTCGTATACATGGACATTGTTATCTTCTCAAAATTTCTTCAAGAACATCTTTGTCATGTAAAAAATATATTTGATAGGTTAAAAGAGTGTAATCTAAAAATTCAGTTAGATAAGTCGGAATCTTTAGCGTAAAGAGGTTGAGTTTTTAGGCCATGTGGTCACTGTCCGAGAGATCAAACCGAACCCATCAAAAATAACTGCCATTCAAAATTATCCAATACCAAAGACAAGTAAAGAAATAAGAGCATTTTTAGGATTAACAGGCTATTATAGACGCTTTATTCCAAATTCCGATAAAGTAGTATTCCCCATCAATAAATATTTAAAAAAGGACACCCAGAGTATGTTGACGCATTTCAAAAAATAAAACAGTTAAATACAAAATTCTCCTGTCCTGGCCTATCCCGACTTTTCTAAAAAATTTCATTTAACCACTGATGCAACCAATATAGGTGAAATATTGTCACAAAATAATAAACCAATTGCGTTTTACTCAATAACACTAAATTCAGCCGAGAGAAATTATTCAGTCATTGAAAAAGAGTTATTATCTAGTAGAAAATACAAAACCTTTTAGACCTTATCTCTTTGGACAAAAATGTGTTATAGAAACTGACCACAAATACCTTGTTCGGTTATTTTCCATTAAGGAACCAAACTATCGCCTAGTTAAATGGTGACTGAGATTAGAGTAATTTAATCACGATATAAAATACAAAAAAGGCAAAGATAACGTAGTGACTGATGCCTTACCGCGAATTGAAATTAACGCAATTGAAGACAACTTTGACTTAGAATCAATAATTAATAACGTAGACCCTGACGAGGACAGAGAAAGAGAAATAATTAACGAACTAGAAAACCACGCAAACAATGCATCTACTAGCACGAGTAATGACCTACCTGAACGCCATAACTCACAGACACAACACTCGTCGACAGAAAATCCAGTCTTCAAAATACCTTTATCAAAAAACCAATCAATTATTTTCTAGAGGAATAATTTTAGATTATGGACCAAAAGTTTGAAACAATACATGTAAAGGTTCAACTCAATTAAGAATTAAGACAAATAAATGACTTTCTGAAACAATTTATTTCTCCAAAATTTGATGATAGACTATTCAAATATTTCACTGCTGTTTTTTCAACATTATTTAATAATTCTGTTAAAATAATAAAATCTAACGAATTTTTACAAGACGTTGAAAAACAAGAGACCCAACAACAAATTATAGACTAATACCACACACGAAACCACAATGGCATTAACGAAACGTATCAACATTTAAAACAAAAATATTTTTCACCTAACATGAAAAATTATATAAACGCTTTTATTAATAAGTGCTCAATTTGCCTTCAGACAAAATACGAAATAAATCCGTACAAACCACCATTCTCAGGTATTCTTCTAGCTAAACGCCCTTTGGAAGCAATATACACATTGCCACCTTTGGTTTCGATAATTGCAAGTTCCTCACTATCATAGATTTATTCTCTAAATATTATATTGCTATATTATATAACTGATGGATCCTCAATAACTGTGTTAAATAAACTTCGACACTATTTTTCTCATCATAATCATCCTCTAAAAATAGTAGCCAACGCTGGCAAAGAATTTTCGAACACCACCCTTAAAGAATACTGTAATTTCTTTAATATTAATCTTCACATAACAACCCCCCAAAACCCTAACTCAAATTCACCAATAGAGCGACTGCACTCACGTCTCGTAGAAACATTGCAAATTCTTAAATTACAAAACCCACAAGAGAGGTCTGCAACCCTAATTTACAACCAGTTTATTCATTCGACAACTGGTTATTCACCTTTTACAGTAATATACGGCCCCCACGACGACTTACCAACAGTTACACTTAAAACTACCCTTTACGAGGAATACAATAACAATAGGGTCAAAGAAATAATGCCTTTCTTCGACACTGTATATCAAAAACAAAAAGTAAGTGGAGAAAAAAGAATTTCTAAAACCAATGCGGACAGACAAACGATACCAGATTCACAAGAAACAACACAACTAGCTATTAGAGTACCAAAAGTAAGAAAAACAAATCATCTTTATAAATTCACATCCTACACAAAAAGCAAATATTGTTACATTTTCTAAACCAAAAGAAAAAGCTCACGTTTCTAACATAAAAAGAGCAAGAAAGACTTTTTCGTTACAGGACAAAACTACTACTACTACAAACAACGATGACCCTTACCCTGGTCCATCCACTTCAAATAACACCGATAAAAACTAACGGATATTTATTTATATACAAAGGTACGAAAAGGACCAAAAAATTATTAATTAAAATCTAGATCATATTTCTTGGACTTTTTCCACCTTAAATAGCGAAAGAGAATTGTCGAGTAAAATTCATTTTCACATTCACGTAGCTGTTAAATTGCTCCATAATATAGAGATAATTCAAAGAACGATTTCTTCAAGTTTTAACGAAATTACTAATATAGAGCTCTTTACCACTAGTGATCTGCTAAATATTATTGATCACTTAAAGTTAAGTCATGACAAAAATGAATTCATCGACTTTGCCAAAATTCTAAAGTGGTAGAATTTACCAAATTTCATATCTTATCGGTTAAGGATAAGATTGTATGCCTTTTAAAAGTTCCTATCCTACATCCCAATCCTGGCTCTCATTTAAGTGTTTATCCCATACCACAAAATTATATTCTCCTGTTACCACCCAGCTCATACTATTTAGAAACATCCTCGTCAAACTTATGGACCCAAGAGAGGTGCCCCTCTATAGAAGACGTGGTTATATGCAATAATCGCCCATGAAAAGAACATTGTCAGCTTGACACCTTACAAAATTGCACTTCGGCTAAAGTAATGAACACCTACGAAATATCAACTCAGCTGCAGAATGGCCAAATCCTAATATCAACTAGCTCAGCAACTACTATTGTTTAAATTTGCGAAACATCGTTAGAACGAAAAATCTTCCAGTGAAACGGTCTAGTGACATTCCTCAATTCCTGCAAAGTCAAGATCAATGAGGAAATGTATGAAGACGTTGCTACCAATTTGACGCTACAACCAATAGAAGTCGAAGAATTGCAACTGACACCTCAACATCACATCCATTTTAAGCCAATTCATTTGAAAGAAAACAAGAAGATAAAAGATAAAAGTCACAAATATAACAGCATCCATTTCATCTGCGACCATCCATGCAGTATTCCCACTTAGGCATTACCATTGGTATAACCATCGTTGTTACCATTGTACTTCTGTTTCTTTTAAGAAGAAAAATTCAGAGCATCTTATACAAATTCAACAGGAAATCCCAAACCGAAGAAATGTCCCAACACGAGGACGTGTTAAAGATTTAAGGGTGAAGGAGTTACATCTCTGTATATTGTCAACATCATACAAAATACGACGAACCCGGAAACCAGGCATCAAGTTGTGCAAAAGTGCTGATTATGACGTTTGCATTTATGTTAATTCTCCAGAACATTATTTCATTCAATCGCTGTAATTTTACTTGTTCACATGTTGTTTTGAATCACACGTTTTTTATAATAGATTTTAGACTGTGATAATTGTACCACTTAAATAAATAAAAAATTTTTTTCGGACAATCGCTTACGAAAAAACGTAATTATATATATATATATATATATATATATATATATATATATATATATATATATATATATATATATATATATATATATATATATATATATATATATATATATATATATATATATATATATATATATATATATATATATATATATATATATATATATATATATATATATATATATATATATATATATATATATATATATATATATATATATATATATATATATATATATATATATATATATATATAAACACCTAAAAATTGAAACTAACCTCCTCGGATATGTGTTCTAGGGGTCCTAGTTCGCGCTCATTTGAAGAACTTTTCTCAAAAGTTAAAAGTCGTACGAACAAGGCAGTAGAAGTATTTGCGGAGTAGATGCGTCCTCAAGAATCTGCAATTTTAACAAAATTGCTAGTTATCATTCCAGATAATTTCATACATTTATTTAACTAATTTACACAGTTCAAGTTTGGCTGGATTATGGAAGGGTTAAATATTTTAATTTTCTTTATAATCAAGTCGACGGCCGATTAATTTCACGAAAAAGCCTTTCTGGGGAGAGTATATCATCACGAACTAAACCATCAAAAAATGTGATATATGTCTGCTGGACAAGTTGAGAGCCCGCTAATTTAAACAGGCAGATGATTTCAAGTTACTTGGCATT
The DNA here is from genome assembly GCA_964006375.1 of Tillus elongatus. Taxonomy (NCBI): domain Eukaryota; kingdom Metazoa; phylum Arthropoda; class Insecta; order Coleoptera; family Cleridae; genus Tillus; species Tillus elongatus. Next base: position 104,200,627 of record OZ023265.1, read on the forward strand.
AAATAAGACCAGAACCTTACTTGGAAAGCTCATACAACGCCTCAAGTTTCGAATGAATTTTGGTGAAAGGAAATTAAATTGTTTTTGCAAAAAAATTCCGAAATTTCCAATTTTATTTGATAAAATACACATGTTTGCATGAATCTTAATTTTCCACCATCACTTGTTTTAAAGTAATGGTGTCATCAACATTTTTTTAAATGGTAACCCAATTGTTTTCTGCCAAGACCTTGAATTCTGAGAACGCTATATATGATTTTCACGCATTCTGTTTTGATTTTCGGTATCTGGTATCTGCAATTGACGCGGTGAGTTCAAAAACAGTATAAGTCCAAAAATGACGGTTTTTAGTCGACATAGCCTAACTATTTAAAATTGGTCACTCTATCGATTGCACTAAAGAACAGTACTTTAAACTCTACCGTTATGTGGCTACGCACTACGTATTTGTGGCGACGAGTTGAAGAACAGTACAAGTCCTGGACTTATACTGTTCTTAGGCTCAACGCTCAACTCGACAGCTGTAGGTATATGCACTCGAGATCCATAAAATAAAAGATAATACTGGTATCTTTTATACTTATCATGAAGGTCAAGCTCAGAAGGGACCAGATGAATTATGTACCTTTCTAAACTATTACATACAATCTCACATTTACGCAGTTATTACCGAACTACACATTTTTTCTCATGGACATCCAGCACAGAATTGTAATAATACTTTGTTTTCTTGTAGTGCTACAGGGATCTCGGCCTTTCAAGAAAATAGAACGCTATTTTCCCGCGAGAAGCTATTCATTTTTGCCCTGTGACGGGGGCTTGGGAACATTCAAGAGATTAGTAAGGCGTCATTTACTCACCAGAAGACTATGAAGACATGATGTTAACTTGCAGAGGAAAGAACCCATTTAGTGTGAAGACCATAGCTTACAAAGGCACTACCGAGTTTAAAAACTGGTGGCCGGACAGCTACTAAAAATGACCACTGCAGTTGGATCTCCAGGCAGTACTGCAGAAGCTTTAACAATTTCCAATTTCACACAGATACATTCAGATTAACGCAAAAAAAAATCACAGATATCAAGAAATAACTGAATTATATAACTGACGAGATTTTGGAGTTCTACTATCACGTTACTTCCTGGCAGACAACGACTATTAATGAAGAAGATAACAATAGCTATCCACTTTACTCAAAATGTATTCCATATTCAATATTTCTAAGGGAAAATGTTATGTGAACCTTCTGAATAAAACCTAATTCAATATATTTCGTTTTTTATGAGAATCAGTGAGACTTTCCTATTTAAACTCCTTAAAGCCAGTAATTTTTTTCGTGAAAATTGATTGCGTTCAAGAACAATCTACGTTGTTTTTTTTTGGCTTGGAGCTCGGTTTCCCTTATTTTCTTTTCAAATTTCTTACAGAGATTGCTTTCATAAAGAGTACTACTATAAGTCATCTGCACATACCAAACTTGTATTTTCATTAATAAAAAATCTAGGAAGTTTTTTTGATTATCTCAAAATTATATTGTTTTCGAACTCACCAATTCAATTTAGTGTAATTGCCCCGTTACGTTAAAAACACGTTTAAACTCACGTAAGAGTATATTTTACCTCACATATACGATTTAGAATTACTGTCTGAAAGATATTGGTAAGGTAAGTTGGTTTTGATGGATTTATGTACTCTGATGGATTAAATAGATATTCATAAGGTGTAGAATATTTTTCTTTATTGTCTTTACAATACACAAACATTATAACGGCATTATGAGAAAAGAAGAGTCTTCGGCATATTGTTACACGCAATTCCTAGAAAATAATTTCCTTACATCTGGTAATTAAAGAGAGACTGAATAGCATTATAAATTATATCTCTGAAGCTACCACGATATATCTTACTGTTAATTGTCACATACAAACATTATCTTGTCTCCATATAGTTAATATGATGTTTATTAATTTAATATATAACCGTCATATTTAATTGTAAAAAAGCCTACTTCCATATTAATTGCGCCATAACAATAACATTATCTTACATCCAATTTACTTTTCTAAAATATGAAAATAATTTTAGAAGTAAAACTTATAATTACTTATCATCAAATTTTGTCGCAAAAACACGCCAGGTGAAACCTTATTTAATTATGGTGTTCTATGAGCGTACCAAATACTTTTTATAATTGTTTTTAATTAGCCAAATGTTGCACTCAACTGCTTTCATGAAAATCACGTAATTGGTTTTTTTTGTACCTAAATTATTCATTAGTGTTTTAGATCTTTCACACATACCTTTTTCATATGTTTCAAATGATAAACGTTAAACAGTGTTATAATAAAGTTTGGAACATAATTCGTAAACGCGTTATTTAATTTTTTTAAGAAAAACGCTCAGATATGTCAATTGTATCTTTTCTATTGCCAACTTATGACGTATAAATTACATTATAACGTCATCTATTTCTGAATAGTGACGTCATCGTAAGTTTTTTAAATGACAGCTATTTATTGCAGTTTTTTCATAGACCTGCCCACTACTTAAATAATGATGAAAAAATTGGTAGCTGACATAACAATTTGAAAAAATAGCATCTTTTACGTTAAAAAATGAAACGTAAGCTTAAGAAAAATAATTTTTGACCAAGAAAAACAAACAAAATGTAAAGCATATGTTCAAATTTCAACGCGAATTATTTGCTGTAGCTCCTCTAAATTAGTTGGTCTATTAAAATAAACATTCGATTTCAGACAACCCTACGGAAAAAATCCAAGGGAGTCAAGTCTGGTGTACGGAGAGCTCCTCGAAGCTCTCTCCATCTTTCAGAAAATGTGGCACCTAGATATTGACGGACGTCTACACTAAAGCGAGGAAGCACCCCTCTTGCCAAAATCAAATATCTTGATGGAGCACATCTGCCTCGTGATTATTTGGAAAAATTACTGCCACTAAATCTATTTGCAAGGTAACGTGCTGCTGTAAGATTTTCCAGAAAAAATAAGGCCCTATGAAACGACGGCCGATTGTTCCCATCCATGTTGACTGTGGGAGTCTTTGCGCCCAATGAGGATTTTCCGATGACCAATATCTTGAGTTGTGTCGATTTACTGTCCCATTCAGGCAAAAAGTGGCTTTGTTAAAAAAGAAAATGTTGTTAACAAAATTGAGATCTTCATCGCAGCGTAACATCAATTGTTCACAAAACTGTAAACCGCGCGGCGGTCTGAATCAGCATCGTTTAACTTGCGTATCAATTGCATTTTGTAAGGATGATACTTCTCTTTGCATAATTTTACTACTAAACATTGGTTCACGTTGTTGTTTAGGAGTTGCCTTTTAGAATGGTAAGGATTTTCTTTAGATTCGAGCAATATATCCACTCTGACTTCTTCACTTACGCGAGGTCGACCTTGTTGAGGCAAATCTTTTACAGATCCCGTTTCTGTGAATTTGGCAACTAATTTGCTTACTGTAGATCTTGCAACTGACTTCTAAGCTTGTCGCCATATCCAAACATCATGAATATCTCTATTCTTTCCCTTTCAGTTAAGCGTACCAGTTTTGTTAAAATCGAATTAGAATTGATTATTTTTAGCGCTTTTATACTTTCACCACTAAGACTATTAATTTAAACGGCAAGTAATAATTGAAATTAATTTACGATTTAACATTATTGTATTTATTTACTGAATTGCAAATCCATAATGCGATAAAAGTCCACTAACTAGATACTGATAACAGCAACTAATCAATAAATTAGCACGAGTGTTCTTAAAAATTGATTTTGGCTTTACTTTTTCTTCCACCCATCAAATAATAGTTACATGACAACGTATCAAAACTCACAATATCAAGTGTTCATTACTTTATAAAAGTGAAGAAAAACCTCATTATTCTAAAGAAAATGCGTCCTCGATAAAAACAGTGACAAATATTTATTATTAAACTTACGTTTACATTTCTTAAAATAAATAATGCAATTGTTTCAACAAAAAAAAATTGGGATGTCAAGTACTAATTTTTTCATCATGATTTAAGTAGTAAGCAGGTTTATGGAAAAACAGCAAAAAAATATAGTTGTCATTTAAAAAACTTATGATGACATCATCCTTTTCAGAAATAGGTGACGTCATAAATGTAATTTTTACGTCATAAGCTGGCAATTGAAAAGATAAAATTAACCTGTCAAGCGTTTTTCTTGAAATAATTAAATAACGCATTTATGACATATGTTCCAAACTTTATCATCACAGATGGCTTACTGAAAGCAAAACTCACCTGCTTTAATACCTGTTTTTGTGTTATCATGCTAACAACCTGATCTGCTATTAAAATTTGAATTGAAAGTCTAAGGAGTTATCATCTCATTGATGAATTTTTAAATTTAAATGGACCTTGGTTATTAGAGTCCCAGTTAGCGATTATTTGAAAAAAAAAATTTAATCTGGAGCTAAAAAATTACAAATTGGTCGTAGATATAATATGTAAGTACTGCAAGTGTCTTTAAATAAAAACAAAATGTGTTACAAATTTCATTAAAGTTACAAAATTTTTTCAGAAAAAAATTAATTATTTACAAAGGGAATATGTGTACCTGTCAAATTATAAATATTACAGGTGTTTTTCCTTGTTGATTGTTTGGATGGTTTTATTTTAGTCAACTCATCCAGTTTTTGCAAACAATAAACAACAAAAAAGATTTTTTAGAACAAATTTGTAGTTATCCGCGAAGGTCATTATGTTATTTTTCTTTAATGTAGTACCCACGTGCGTTTACATAGGCGTTACTATGGTTCAAGATTGAAGATTCTGGCTTAAGGGGAAATTTATTGAGCTATCGGATTTGAAATATTTTTACGAAAATTTTCTACCACAATTTATATATATATATATATATATATATATATATATATATATATATATATATATATATATATATATATATATATATATATATATATATATGTGTGTGTGTGTGTGTGTGTGTGTGTGTGTGTGTGTGTGTGTGTGTGTGTGTGTGTGTGTATCATACCGAGATCTAAAAAAAATAATGGGCCGATTGTTATTAAATTTGGTGAATACCTTCCTTTTGCAAGTGGCTTGGATATGTTCGTTATCCAGGAAAATCGGCCCAGGTTTTCCCAAATAATTTGGTGTTTTTTTTCGGAATTTTTTTTTATCTCCGGAAGTAACAAATTAAGGGCAGCTTAATTTGGTTCGCTGGTTAATATCATTATAGGTGAATTACCCACCAAAACTTAGCTTTGTAGGTTGAAAAACAAAAAAGTTATATGCATTTAAAGAAAAATAAATTGAGGTTTTCCTCAAAACATCAAAGTCGCGATTTAATACGTCAAAATTGGCAACATTTAGGCAAAGAACCTGAAACTGATACAAGCTATGGAAAGAAAATGTCTCAAGAAGAATATTTTACAAAGCCTTAAGTCTTAGCTGCAACCGTCATTGTCCTTCATTTTATTAAAATGTTTCCAGAAAATTCATTTCAAATAGACCCTTTCTCTGATGTTTTGGCAGTAGTCTTAGCAATAGCATTTTTTTTATAGGATGTCTTGAGTAACATCTTAAAAAATATTTCTACAATCACAGGCTGGCCCATAAGTCGTTGGTGATACAACTTCTCTTTTTTTAATCGAACACGCCTTATGTTATTGCAATTTTGCGTTTTCCATCGAAATATAATGCATGTTTGTAAGAAATGTAAGAAAAGAAATTCGGGACGCAGCAAGTGCGTTATGGTAAAGAATCTTCTTTAAATGCTTCAAATTTTAATAGTTTAATTTGCTATTAACCCATAAGGTTGACCAAGAGACAAGTTTTTTCGGCAACACTTTAAGTTTACTTTCGGAAATTTTTGTTCATATTCATTATTTTGGTTAAACATGCTAGCTTGTTTCTACTATATTGGTTATACTGGTAACCAAATTAGATGCCTGATTTCTTAAAAAAACACACACATATTTGCTATTAAAAACATTTTTATGAAAATTCACTACCATAACGCACTTGCTGCATCCAGACTTTTATTGTTTATTGTTTGCAAAAACTGGGTTGACTAAAACAAAACCATTTAAGCAATTAATAAGGAAAAATACCTGCCATTTCTATAATTTGACAGGCACATTCCCTTTGTAAATAATTATTTTTTTGTGAAAAGCTTTTGTAACTTAAATGAAATTTTTTAAAGGCACTTGTAGTACTTACATATTATATCTAAGACCAAATTGTAATTTTCTAGCTCAATATAAAATATAAATTTTTTTCAAATAATCGCTAACTGGGACTCTAAACCGATCTCCAAGGTCCATTAAAATTTAAAGAAATAGTTGTAATGATATATCTTACTAATAGTGTACAATTCTTATGCAAATTCACTACTATAACGCACTTGCTGCGTCCCGAAATGTTTTATTAGTGAATTTTTATTAAAAAAACTTTTTTTACGTAATTCACTAAAACGTTCTATTATTTGAGAAAAATATTAATATGACGTCCATAAGAAAAAACATTTTAACTATTATGCCTCATCAACGTCATTAAAGCTTCTTGATTATGCGGTCTTTGATATATAAAAGAAGGACAAAATGCCAGTTTTTAATTAATTTTATATCTATATCTAGTTGCTTATATATATATATATATATATATATATATATATATATATATATATATATATATATATACACATATATATATATATATATATATATATATATATATATATATATATATATATATATATATATAAGCAACGATATAACTATATACATATACATTACATACATATATATATATATATATATATATATATATATATATATATATATATATATATATATATATATATATATATATATATATTTCACAACGTGTAAAAATTCAATATTGCGTCTACAAAAAAAAAAAAAAACGTTGACAAATGTTTTTCAAAACAAATACGACGTACCGATTTTTCACATTTTTTATGTAAAACAAAGGTATCATTCTTTAAAACATATAAAAAAATTAGAAAGTTATAAGGAAATACAAATAAACGCAAAACTCGTTTTTCCAGTAGCTTAGCAACTGTTACGAATTTTAGCAATCTGAGGTGAGCAATAAGCTGCGTAACTTTGCTAATTTGAACCACTCTAACTCAAATAATAACGAAGATAGCCACTAAAGATTAACACACTGTATACGTTCATTTATATATTCATGAAAATTTGTTACCATAACGCACAGAGCCAGGACTTTTTCTCTAAAAAATCGGATAAGTCAGGTTGTATAAGAGAAACTCAACAATCATAATAAACAGCAGCAAAAAACGGTCGTGTTTCGAGTATTTTATAATTACAAGAGACTGTTACATCTTTCCATGTAGAAAATAAATCTCCGTTTAAATTTATGTTTTTCAGCAATTTTTATAAGAAGCATCCTAACATGAAAATTTTTATTAACATCTTAAGATTATTTCTCAAGTCGTCACGAGATGATATTTTGTAAGTTTTAACTGGACTATGTTTGTTAATTACTATGGTTCCACGACCTTCGACCTTGTTAATTTAATTTCTTCAAGTAATCTTAAGTATTTCTGCTAGAGATGCTGACGGCCGTAAAAATTAATAAGCTCCATTTTTATAATTACCAGCTGGCAGTAGGCACTCCTGGGAAACAGGAGATGAAATTTTATAAATAATTGTTCTTGTATGAGAATGAGATGCGTCATGGGTGACAGATTTATGACGACTATCTTGGTCAACTAAGTTTTTAGATGCATGTAGATAGGCATTGTTGTAATTAAAACAGAGTAGTTAGTGGTCAACTAACACCATATAATAAAGACAAGCTGTAACACAATAAGCGACCGCGGGTTTGCCATCGGATGCATAAAAGAAATCATATTTTCCATAAAAATGAAGCTATGAGACAACGACCTCTTCCCGAAAAATACCTTTCAAGAATATTTCTTTTATTCTTGGAAGTAAATGGGTTATTCATATTGTGTGTATTCAAAGAGGTTGTAAGGGATAGAGGTAACAAAGGTGCAGTTTTGCAATACAAGAAGCCTGTACACTTTTCCTAACTGGGCGGAGTTCGGTGACTTGAGTGGGAGAAACGTCAGGGACGTATTTAGGAATTTTTAGTTTGGTTAGAAATAAAACTGAAATTATTCAATCATTGAAATGTAATGCTTATTCATGAATTTCTTAAGCTTTTGTATAAATAGGTAACCTAAAAAGGTTCGGAACGCAGCAAGTGCGTTATGATAGTGAATTTTCATAACAATATTAAATAATATATTTATATAAGCTGTAAGATTTAGCCTTATATTAAAGGTTATGAAAATTAATTTATTTAATTAGGAACAGTAAAACAAGGTAAAGAAGGACAAGCAAAAACATGATCTATGACATATATTTATAGAGTAATTTGGATACAAAACTCAAACAAAGCAATTGATAAACAGGAAATATACTCTAGAAAAATACACTAGAAAGCTGGAAAAAAAAATCCTTTGGTTGATGCATTGAGGGTGATTGTATGCATGCAGGAGAAGAACCCCAGGAGGAAGAGGGTTTCTGCTCCTCACCCAAAAATTCGGGGGGTTCTCCTTCCCCTTGTGCATGCATACAACTACCTTCAAAGCATAAAGCACAAGAAAAATTTCTTGTGAGCAACCCCCAAGAAGGTTGCTGGACCTGGGCGAATATGGGGTAGACAGGGTTTAAAGGAGGTATTGCTGTAAAATGTGAAAAACGCATGTTTTCAAAGTCCCTTAATTTTCTTGGGGGTTGTTTGCCAGAAAATTTGCCTTGTGGCCGAGGAAGGTTTTAAGCATGTTGCTGGAAAAAAATATCTAAAACCCTCATGCAGTCAACTGCATATTTACCGAAATTACATTCTACTTCGTCGCCTATAATGTCTTTTTCAGATAATGTAGAATACAGAGCTAAATTAAATAGGTTCACTTGCATTTTCATTTATTTTTTTATTACATTTATAAGCACAATATGCGTATAATTAAGGGAACCCTTAATTAACATTGCAGCAACACAAACTTGAAAAGTGGAGAAATTATTTACAGTATGTTAACAGTTATAAACTTGATTTCATCATGTTACAGTAGTATTCTGATAATAAAAAATTACATCTAACTGTATGCACACAACAGCTGGTGTGTTACGAGATGTGATGAAACGCCAAACTGACTGTACCACAGCATTAGCATAATATTATTATGCTGCCACATTATCATATCTCTCTAGTTATGGTATCATGTCAAAAACCTACACTAGAGGCTAAATTTCCAATTTCTTCTTTGTTTATGGTGTCTGTTTCTACTGTCCTAAATTTCCAATTTGATATTGTCAATAAATAACACTACCACACAATGACAAATGACAGCTGAGCTTCAGCACAGACGCAGTCTAACAAAGTTGTCGGATAGAGTAAATTATGATCGGAGGGATACCTAAGTTAAAAATCATGAGAAATGGGTAATTCGAAATTTGCAGGTATTAAATACAGTATTTTTTAACTGACTGATAAAATTAAATTTTATAAAATGTTTTCTTTATTATCAGAAGTTGTAAAAATTTCATATGTTTATACATGAAAGGTTTAACTACATGAAATTCCTGAAGATCGGGCAACCCCGGTCAGCAACATCTTGACATCTGGCAATGGTTGTGACTTCCATTATTTAGATTTTATCTACAATTTATTTAAATAGCATAACAGTACAGGTAGCTGTATTGCTCTGCCTTTGTCCAACATTGTAGATATTGCATTACAGATTTTGAAGTGATGTCGAGGATTATTTTATTATTAATTTCGAATAACTTCATTTTTCTTTGATCAAAAGACTTGAAAATTGGTACACAACCACATCTCTGTATGTTCTTTTAAGTTGTAAATTTTCGTTCCAATCACTTAAACAATTTGAAAGCTATTGTGTTTACAAAAATATATTTAATTTTTTGTTAGGAAAAACTATGTGTTAAGATCTGATGAACGAACTCATCCAAGCCATTAGCAAAATAAGCGTAATTCCAAAATTTTCTCCAAATTAGTCAAATATTTTTTGGGTTATTGGTTGGATAAATTGTTGGATGAATATATTGGATAAAGTTTTATATTCAAAAGGTTAGATAAATAATAATAGTTTTTATTTCAACAACAGAAGAAAATACAACATAAAGTACATTGTACTGTTTACAAATTAATGTTAACATTCCTTGTCTTTTTTAAAGAAATAGAGATTAATTTCATTGATTGCTGTTGCCCTTACTTCGTGAAACTGGTCCATACTTCATACAGACTTGGAGACTATTTCTCTGGTTTCACTGTTGGTTTTCGTTTTTGTAGGTGAAGGACGTAGCCAGCGCGTAAGCTAACTGGAGCAAGTGGCCCTTCTGAATTCTAGATGTTCTTCAACGTCTCTGTTACTGGTTTTGCTGCTTGATAGTATCCTCAGACAGAAAAAATTTGAATTAATACGAAATCATGACAATTACAAATAAAGATCTGTTGCTATTTTATGATGTTATAATCAAAAAAATCTTTAAAAGTGAAAATAAAATAAAACAAATATGACGGATGACGCCTTTAAAATGTCTACGTGATGTATATCAATATTTAACATAAAGATAGAAGAAACCTATAACAGTAATAACTATAATAACAATTACAACAATAAAATAACTAAACAAACACATTAATAAAGCAGACTATACAATGAAAATATCGACACACATCATGTCTTATAACAACTTTTTGGAAAAAATAGTTAGATTTATGTTGTCTGATTTATTTAATTAGGAAGAAGAATATCTCAGAAATCCTAAATATTGTCGTGTATATGCTTTTTTACTTCTAAAGCTTAAAACAAGTCTAGTTTACACTTGTCATGACAAAAATGTTGTGGTTTTATGCCGTTATTTACTGTGGGTCTATGTTGGGTATCAATAATATGTTTTGCAAATGTAGATTTGTCAGCATGGTTACTTCTAAATGCAAAAATATGTTCTTTGTATCGGGTGTTAAAATTTCTAGAAGTTTGATCGATGTAGATTGCGTTACGTGTGCATTTCACAAATTTTGAATACCTATACAAATACAGAAGTAGCTTTTAAATCTTATAACATGACGCTTGATTTATTAGATTATTTCAAATAATTGATTGGAAGTATTATCACAGATGATGGTAAGTGTAGGAAAGGTCTGAAGAGGATCGCGATGGCAAAACAAGCATTCAATAACCAAAGTACTGTTCTCACTAATAAACATTTTAACCTGTACATGAGGAACAAATGCAAGTCGTACGTGTATGGAGTATGGTAATGTATGGGGCGGAAACTTGGGCTGTAGTTAAGCAGGATATGAAGAGAATATAAGCTTTTGAAATGTAGACAAGAAAAATGTCAAAGACAGTGCAGGTTGATAGAAAGACGCTTCAAAGTGTGCTAGGAGAGGTGAAAGAATAAAGAGGCTTGCTCAAAGAAATCGAGAGGAAGCTAAAATTTATTGGCCATATTATAAGACATAATAACTTCCCGATAACATTATTTGAAGGACATACGAGTACTTGAAATGTACACTGAATTATTGGCCCTTAAATAAGAGAAGTTTGTTATAAACAGCCCTTAAACTTCTACTTTTATCAAATAGATTTTTGTTATAATGATGTATTCTAATAGAAACATACATAGATGATATTAGTTTAATTAGATGGCCATAATGGCAAGTCAAAAGATTTTGTTCTCGAAAGTGAACTTCAAAGTTTTTTAAATATGCTGTTTTGGTTTATTATAGTTTTTAATATTCGCATGTTTATTTCCTTTACATTTATAATCACCGCAGATTCATTTAAGTATGTTTGAAGAACTTTTTCTGCAATAGTGCAAATAGATATTACATCGTCAGATGGGTATGTGAGGAGTTGACCTTTGTCTTTCTGATCTATAAACGATGTTAATAACGCAGACCTCTCCCCAACAAGTTCACCCGCGCATTCTTCGCATCTCAGAGCTTTTGTTATTTTCCTTACTACATAGCCAGATATATATGTCACGACTTCTTTCTTAAACTCTGATATATTCATATCTAATATTTGAAGAACTGTGTCGTCGTCAAAATTATCTATTTGACTCATGTCTTCATCTGGTTCTTCAGATATTCGTTCTCGCCCACAAGTTTTATTTATTACCTCAATGGGTGACAGAATAGGAATTGCTTCTAAAGGGATACAATTTCCTTTAAATGAATCTTTTAATTCAAGATGCACCATCATCCTTTTATATGCACTTTTAAATTGCTTTGCTGATGGGTTATTGTTATAGCCTCCCATGGATCTAATTTGCCCAAAAAAAAGCTCAATATGATCCTGACTGATTTTGTAAGTGGGAAAATACAGCAAAAAATTATTGTCGGCAATTAAAGTTTTATAAACAAATTGCAAACTTTGTATGCAAAATAAAAAGCCAATTATACACATTTTTCTACCACTCTCACACAGAAGCGGTCCATCAATTATCCTAAGTGACGTTAAATATTGTGATAGCTCTCTTAAAAATACATTAATGTTTTCAAAATTTTCTGCGTTTATTGCTTTTTTAAAATCTGAATTGTTTAAATTTCTAGAATTAAGAATGTCAAATAAATTGTTTATAAGTCGGATAAATTTCACAGTTCCCTCACATTCTTTGAACTCCTCAAGATGTATAATGTATAATGTATAATGTATAATGTATAATGTATAATGTATAATGTATAATGTATAATGTATAATGTATAATGTATAATGTATAATGTATAATGTATAATGTATAATGTATAATGTATAATGTATAATGTATAATGTATAATGTATAATGTATAATGTATAATGTATAATGTATAATGTATAATGTATAATGTATAATGTATAATGTATAATGTATAATGTATAATGTATAATGTATATATTAAGAATGAAACAGGCCAATGTCACCTGAATGACACAGGGATGTTCATGTACGTCAAAAAATTAACAATAAGAACGACAATGGCACACACAATAAGCATAACAATTAAGGAAAATTTTTCCTTAAATAATACAAAATAAAGATACTTATAAAACACACTTATAACGTTTATAACGTTCAAAAGATAAGAGCTGCAGAATCCAGATCCAATTCCAATATTGTTTTTTAGAGTCACCAGGTGCACTAGGTTTATAGTTTATACTATGGCAACTACACTACAAACAAAGTGTTCATATTATAAGAATTTAAAAACAGAAGATAGTTAATGGTAGTTTATGTAAAACTTCATTGCAATATTCCAAAGATTGTGCCACTGAGTGGCTAAAAAGTTGTGTGGCTAATTTAACCTTCATTTTTTGGTTTGTATAAAATATATGCGATTTTCTTAATTTATTTGCCAAATGAACGCCCTCCTGATCCTGTAACTCATTTAATTTTACTAAATAATCCCACTTTATATTTTCCCCATTCTCATCAATTATTAATTTTTTATCGCCTAATGTGTTTCTTATCAGTTTGATCATATGACATGGATCAAAAAAGACTGCAATTTTCCTACCTGAACTAGGATCAACAAACGTAGAGTTAATGTTCCTCCAATTCAAATCGCAGCCAAGTTCTTTTGCTAACGTTAGGTTATTTGTTGCCCCATCAAAAGTTATTGAGACCACGTATATGCCCGACTCATTTAGTAGCGTTAAACACTGTAATACCATTTTGTTTTTGTGTACCCCTTAAAGAGTCGATTAAAAAATATCCAAGAGGAAGCTTCCATGATTGATTAATGCTAACAAGCATAAAAACAAGAGCTTCTTTGGCTACAGGGTTACAATCGGTCTCAAGATTTATACCAAAATCTACAAACCCATAATATTTTACCCCATCCCATTCTATATGTTGGCGAATTGCCATCTCATCTATGACTAAAGAACATATAAGTTTTCCATTTGTGCTTTCTGATTTTGACTTTAATAAGTTGAACACCTCTGACGTAAAACCAGCTTCCCCATTAACGCTTTGATACCATCTAGATATAGTTTTTGGATAAGGAAGAGCCGAGTTAAATGTGTTTCTGACAAAACTGTAAGCTTTGGGAGAGTAATAATGCAGCGTAGCAGAAAAAGCTTTAAGTTGATTTTCATACTTATGTTTACGACCTAATTGTCTTTGTAAAAATTCTTCATTAGGTTCTATTTGCATTAATGTTTCTAATGTTTCGTCGGTTACTTTACCTTTTAGTTGTTTGATTATATTCGCAAGGGTTGCTGTTCTCTTCTTATAATGATGAACACTACTGCTGAGCCGTTTAATTTTTTTTCATGCATCGAATAACTGCTTCTTCAGTTTACGTTTGCGCGGTGTAACAACCTATAAAAAATGTTCAATGATAAACCATTTATTTTCTCAAGTAAAATGAATATATAAACAAAATTTCCAACAACACATTTTGGTTAATAGTGGTTGAGATAAATTGCAAACAGTTGTTTCTAACTTATTTAATCATGGACTATACAAACTTAAACACCATATAAAATGTGATGGAATAACATATTAGGTGTTTTAAAATTATACTGATTTCATAAACGGCAAAAACTGAATTTAACTCACCATGTCCTTCAAAGTGGGTGGCATTGAAGGTGTTTTCATTTCAGCAAATCCTAAACTACTAAACGATCTTTGCGGTACCTCTACAACAGTTTTCTCTTCATAAAAACCAGCACTTGTTGATGGCCGAGAATAATCCATTACAGGTACATTGCTACCAGACCAAGTACTAGTTGACGGGGCAGCTGCAAATGGCACATTGATAGCAGTTATATCAGTCATTGGCTGCTCGCCAAAAACGACTTGTGTTGATGGCTTGTTTGTTACCTGCATAAATAAATTTGAAACGAATACCATTAATGTAAATTTGCAGGGCTAATTAAATTACGATAAATATCATAACAATATATTACGTGAATGTAACTAGTAGCATAGTTACTAGAGATGAGCGATATATAGCTACCGGTGATTTAATCGCTTCTATTAAAAGATCGCTGTTAGCAGCTGTTATTAAAACACAAAACAACAGCGATTGTGAAAACCGAGATTTACACAAATCATTAGAGTAATTATTTCTATGAAATTCATCTTATACTAAAAACTCCATGACAAACAGCAATTGCTGTATTCATAATACACGCAATCGCAGTTTGTGCGAGCGAGTAGAAGTATCTGTATACTTTCCTTCTCGCCAGTATTAGAATACAACATTTCTCCTTTTCTTATAGGTAGAAAACGAAAAACTCATGATACAAATAACGCGAGATATGATAATGAGACTATCTATTTTTAGAACCGTCACGCGCATGGCGTCATGTGGTGAGTCCAATGCAATAATAATATGCTGTCGTACAGTGGAGTTTGACGGTTCATCACAACCCCTTAACAAATTAGGTATTTTACTGATATTTGAGTGCATACAGTTGGAATTAATTTTTTAAGATCAGAATACTATACTATGATTATGTGACATGATGATCAAATCAAGTTTATGAATGTTAACGCCCCCTGTAAATGTCTACGAACGTCTTCTCTACTTTTTAAGTTTGTGTATCACCAATGCTAATTCAGGGCTCCCCTTAATTATTATACTTCACTTGTGCATATATATATATATATATATATATATATATATATATATATATATATATATATATATATATATATATATATATATATATATATATGTAATATAAAAATGGAATGGAATGTAACTTTAACCACATTAAACTGACGTATAGAAACTTTTTGATTGCGAATGACTTTGTGTTAAGTGTGTAGTTGGCCTTCTATAACGTTACTCACCATGTGATGTCATAGGAGGGGACGGGGCATATGCGCAATATCATATATCTTGTAAGTCATTATATCATGGAAAAACCTGCTGAATCTAAAATTAAAGCAGCACCGAACTGTAGCATATATATGCCTTCCAACTTTTTCATTATATTAAAATAAAAATAATATGTAGATTTCTCTCATCGTATATTCTTGTAATATGCTAATTTTATAGAACTTCTATTAATAGTAAAAATCTGAGTAGTTTTAAAATTATTATAATTTAAAAGCTATCTGAAGATCATATTGTGGTTTCAATTAAGCGGTTAACACTAACACCTTGTAAGTGTTTAAAATAATAGCATACGCACATGCAGCATTGTAAATGGCTAAACCACAATCGCAGTAGCTGTTTAAAGTCCCTGTTATTTAAAAATAACCATTACTGATAGCAGTGCCATTGAAAAACCGCTGTTTGGCTATATATATATATATATATATATATATATATATATATATATATATATATATATATATATATATATATATATATATATATATATATATATATCACTAATAGTTACATAAATTAATAACCTTGATTCAGTACTTACCAATACAGGTATAGAACTTTTTTTAAAGTATACTGCAAAAGGGTATTTTTCTAAATCATAAGATTCCTCGGTAAAATGTAAATTGCACACATTTGAGTTCATAAAAATATCTTCATCGCTTAAATTTAATGCTCGTTTCCAAGCCTCGTATCTTTAACCAGCTTTGGGAAATCTGAAAATAATATCTCGAATTATCTACTTTATCAGTGACTGAACCTCTAGAAAGATGCAGTAATAGATAAAACGAAACTATTCTACTTTTTTTCTGCTTCTACTGGAACTACATAGGTAAATACATCTAATTCAAATAATAATTGCCAAACAAAATGCTTAATTTCATTAAAAATATTCAATAAATAATGCATTATTAAGATTTTATTTCTTGAAAAAACACAATTGACAATAATAAATGCTAAAGATTTAACAAAAGCAATACAATGTGTAAATACGGACCTGTGAAAACCAATAAACATTTGGCGCCAAACAAGGAAACAGAAGACATGTAAACAACTTACCGAAATAAATGCACAGTTGCTTTATCCTTTTCATAATTGGCACTTTTATTGTACATACAGTTCTTCACAATACACCTTGGCATTTTTTAACTTTTACACTCTTAAAACACTGCTAAAAAACGGCAAAACACACAAGATAACCTCTAATCGCAAATCAACAAACACTTCAAATACTTGTTGACAGCTGACAATAACTTCAAGAGCGGTTGGGGGAACGAATCAAAACAAAACACATTAGCGCGTTATTCAAAATTTTGTTTGTGATTGGACGGTGACAGGAGTGGGAAATCGACAGGCTGCAAACTCGGCTTTGTTCCCTCTAATATATACAACCTCTTTGTGTGTATTGCAGTGTCCCTGAGCCATGCAATAGTTGTTTAAACTGACCCATAGCAATCTATCAGCTGCACGAGGCTTCACTGCTATGATGTCAATCGCTAAACTGACTATGACCGATGGCCATTTAATTACTTAAATTAATGTGCTTTCTACAGCGTGAAACAGCCAAATTTCAGCATCTCAATTAGTGTGCATATTTTAAAAAAATCCAGGTCAATTTTAGATTAAAAAATTACATCCCGCAACGTAAAAATTTCACCTCTACATTCAACCCCCTTCGAGTGACAGTCGCAAACCCCAAATTTTCAAATAGGAAGTAGTGGCTTGTGATGCCTATTTAAAAGACCTCGTTATTCTCTATTCAAAAATGCCACGGTTTTAAAATTTATTGGAAAATTAACAGCAAAAAAGTCTGGATGCAGCAAGTGCATTATGATAGTTAAGTTTCGTAAAAATATTTTTAATAGCAAATATATATTTTTTTTAAGAAAGCTGGCATCAAATTTGGTTACCAGTATAACCTGTATAGAAAAAAACAATGCACCATATTTCATCAAAATAACTTTATTGTTTGAAAATGTACAAAAATCTTCCGAAATAAACTTAAGATGTTTCCGAAAAACTAGTTTCCTGGCCAATAATAGCAAATTAAGCTATCGAAAAATACATTTTATGAAAAATCGCTACCATAACGCACTTGCGGCGTCCCGAATTTATTTTCTTACAAACATGCATATTATATTTCTATCGAAAACTCAAAAAATGCAATAATATAAGGCGTGCTCGATTAAGAAAAAAAATTGTATCACCAGCGACTAATGGGCCACCTGTGATTGTAAAAATAATTTTATAAGATGCAGCTCCAGACACTGTGTAATTAGCGTATACAACTGTTTCTCGTATTTTGTATAATAATATATATATTAAGCTTTACCGGAGAAATGCGTCACCATGTATATATGAAAACAGATAAAAGCTGAAACTAACCCGGTTATGGGTTCTATGGGGTCTAGTTCGCGCTCATTTGAAAATATCTTTTCAAAATTCAAAAGCTACTAAAATTATGTCCAAGTCTATGAGTAAAATTGTGATAACCAAATATATATATATATATATATATATATATATATATATATATATATATATATATATATATATATATATATATATATATATAAAATATATATATATACATATATATATATATATATATATATATATATATATATATATATATATATATATATATATATATATATATATATATATATGAGACATGCTTGGTTCTCGGGTTAAACCGCGTCCAGAATTTATGGAAACTCGACGTTTCGGCTCCTGTTTTGGAGCCATTTTCAAGAGATAAAGGAAATATGTAAGGACACTCTAAGGCCTCAATCTGCCTACTCCTTAGAGTGATGGACAAAGGTGGGTAAAGGAAATATGTAAGGACACTCTAAGGCCTCAATCTGCCTACTCCTTAGAGTGGTGGACAAAGGTGGGTAAAGGAAATATGTTATTTTGTGTGTTTGTAAAGAAGATTTGGGGAGTAGGCAGATTGAGGCCCCGTAATCGAGCTACAACAACCCAACCTACCTTTATCCACCGCTCTAAGGAGTAGGCAGATTGAGGCCTTAGAGTGTCCTTACATATTTCCTTTACCTACCTTTGTCCACTACTCTAAGGAGTAGGCAGATTGAGGCTTTAGAGTGTCCTTACATATTTCCTTTACCCACCTTTGTCCATCACTCTAAGGAGTAGGCAGATTGAGGCCTTAGAGTGTCCTTACATATTTCCTTTACCCACCTTTGTCCACCACTCTAAGGAGTAGGCAGATTGAGGCCTTAGAGTGTCCTTACATATTTCCTTTACCCACCTTTGTCCATCACTCTAAGGAGTAGGCAGATTGAGGCCTTAGAGTGTCCTTACATATTTCCTTTATCTCTTGAAAATGGCTCGAAAACAGGAGCCGAAACGTCGAGTTTCCATAAATTCTGGACGCGGTTTAACCCGAGAACCAAGCATGTCTCACATTAAAGACCGCGGAAATCTTTCTGAACATTTAATTCGCCTCTACGGGGAGGAACTTTTATCTTCTACCAAAATTTTCACCAAACTCCTTATCCGCAAATCCCGTCTCCTTTGTGACCTCACCTTTCTAAAAGCCTGCCGTGATCATCACGTGGTCCCAAAATCTTTTCAACTTAAACATCACACCAAATCACATAACGTCTCCAACATTTTAAAACGAACAGGCTTTGCTCTCCTTAGAAACTCCATTCACGAGACAAGACGACACCTTAATACTACCAACACACTGCTTTACGACACGTACATAAAAATACACACATACAAAATACACCCTACACTTTGGGACACTCTAGACAGACTCTCACATAGTAAATCAGAACATGTTACACAACAAAAGACGGACGTACAAAAAAGAAAATTACAGCAGCTTCTAGACAACAAAAATCTCACACAACACACACATAATGCCAATCCTCCTATAGTAGTTCACAACCTTTCAAATTCCACCATAAGTGACGTCGCCATCAAAGTCCTATCCAAAGGTTTTAATTTTGCACCAACCCCTAAATTCATCCCAATAGAAAAGATAATTTCTCAATCAGAAGATGCGATAACACACTTACCGACTGACAAAGCTGAAATTACGAGACAAGACATTGCCAGGATATTACGTTCTGCCAAACCTCCACCTTCCAATCTTTCTCCTCACGAACGACAGTCAATCAGAGACCTAAACCGAAACACAGAAATTATAATACTACCAGCAGACAAAGGCAACGCTACAGTCATACTTGACAAAACAGACTGTATACAAAAGATGGACAATATACTAAACAACACAGACTACAAACAAATCCCTAACGACCCTACAACTTATCTGTAAAAGAAAACCAAAACTATCACCAACAACTCCCAACTCAATCCTGACCTCAAAAAAGAACTAATCCCCCGCTAAAAATCATCTCGCATCCCTAGAAAATATGGTCTCCCGAAAATCCATAAGCCTGATATTCCCCTTCGCCCCATCGTAAGTGCCCACCGTTCACCCACACAAAAACTTGCAAAACACCTAGCCAAAACTCTCCAACCATTAGTAGAAAACGCTACATCCTATGTCAAAAACTCCACCCATTTCATCGACCTTCTTCAAAACAACACCATTTCTCAAAACGACATCCTAGTTAGCTTTGATATAGTTTCCTTATTCACCAATATACCTCTATCTGAAACCCTTGACATTCTCAAAAATAAACACAAAATTTCCCACGATACCTTAGCTCTTGTAGAACACTGCACATCTAACACTTATTTCCTTTTTCAAAACAAATTTTACAAACAAGTTCGAGGTGCTCCAATGGGTTCACCCCTCTCTCCTGCATTGGCCAACATTTTCATGGAAAACTTCGAGACACAAGCCCTCAATTCATCCCAACTTAAACCAACGTGTTGGTTAAGATACGTTGACGACATTTTCGCTGTCTGGCCACACGGCAAAGAATCTCTAGACAAATTCCTTTCTTACCTAAATAACATCAACCCCCAAATCCAGTTCACCATGGAAATGGAAAATAATTTTTCTTTGCCTTTCTTAGATGTACGCATCACTAAAAACCCAGTCAGAGGATTTTCTTACACTGTCTACCGAAAACCAACCCACACTAATCGGTATCTTAACGCCCAATCTCACCATCACCCATCGCAACTAAATTCCGTGGTTCGAACATTAGTAACACGATCCCTTAGACTAACGGACAACAACAACAAACAGACAGAATTAAACTTTTTAAGACAGACATTGTTAGAAAACGGATACGACAACAATCACATACTACGAAACATTAGAAACGCACAACAACAAACCACTACACCACAACAAGAACAAACAGCGTCCACACAACAACACACAGCGTTTTTACCATACATTAAAGGTGTCACCGATAAAATCAGCCGAATTTTCCGAATCCATAATATCAAAACCGTATTCACAACAGACCAAAAACTGTCAAATCTTATAAAAACTCCCAAGGATACGATTCCAAACGAATCCCACGGAGTTTACGAAATTCCTTGTTCCGACTGTTCCCGAACTTACGTAGGACAAACAAACAGACGCATCCACAATAGAATATACGAACACACCCTCGCAGTTAGAAAATCCGACCCCTCATCGGCGCTGGCCATGCATCATATTCATACAGGGCACAAAATAGACTTCGATAATGCCAAAACAATAGCACCGGTTTACAATTTCAAAACGAGAATTATCCGCGAAGCAATCGAGATTGAAAAACGTCCCGATTGTTTAAATAAGAGAGATGATGGTCTTCGCCTTCCGACTACTTGGAAACCTATTATATCTTCTTTACAAACACACAAAAAGGAAATAAATTCCACAGACAATTTTATTGCATCATTATCTGCCGTAACAAATGCCGGTGACCCTCTTAATCTTCCTCTAGATACCGTGACCAAAGCCCCCCACTTAATTGACGGTGACCCCACTACTTTCACTGATGACGCAACAAGTAGACGAAACGACATATATAAGACAAGACTTGCAACGAACTGCCAGATCTCTCTGAGGCCTAGGGTTGAACACACTGAGACCTCACAGACGATCTCCGGCGAGATTTGGGGAGTAGGCAGATTGAGGCCCCGTAATCGAGCTACAACAACCCAACCTACCTTTATCCACCGCTCTAAGGAGTAGGCAGATTGAGGCCTTAGAGTGTCCTTACATATTTCCTTTACCTACCTTTGTCCACTACTCTAAGGAGTAGGCAGATTGAGGCTTTAGAGTGTCCTTACATATTTCCTTTACCCACCTTTGTCCATCACTCTAAGGAGTAGGCAGATTGAGGCCTTAGAGTGTCCTTACATATTTCCTTTACCCACCTTTGTCCACCACTCTAAGGAGTAGGCAGATTGAGGCCTTAGAGTGTCCTTACATATTTCCTTTACCCACCTTTGTCCATCACTCTAAGGAGTAGGCAGATTGAGGCCTTAGAGTGTCCTTACATATTTCCTTTATCTCTTGAAAATGGCTCCAAAACAGGAGCCGAAACGTCGAGTTTCCATAAATTCTGGACGCGGTTTAACCCGAGAACCAAGCATGTCTCACATTAAAGACCGCGGAAATCTTTCTGAATATATATATATATATATATATATATATATATATATATATATATATATATATATATATATAATATTTATACGGGGTTTCCTAGAATATGTGGGCAATCTCTCAGATTCGGATAGAACACAAAAAAATAGCAAAGTTCCTATTTTTTTCCTACGGAGATGCAGGCCACCAAAGGACGCCCTAGAAGATCGTTTGTTTTTTTAAATAACTTTTAAAATACTTCGTGTAATTTAATTATTTTTACTTCCACATCGTCACAACGTGACGTATATTTTTTCGTTAAAACTCGAATAATATAACGTTTTAGGGTTTATTTATTAGAAAACTTTAAATTTCATCTCACATCTGGTATTCTGTTCTCAAATGAAATTAGTGGTTAACTGTGGGGGGTGTTGTTGTTGGTGATGTAATGTTGTTGACAAAAATTTCGAATTTTTTTTGCTAAAACGGCGTAAAAAGCCTCAAAACATATAGAAAACTTGATTCTGGAACGCAAGTTTTGTTGTCTCTCGTTCCGTCGGTCTGTCAACACGTACGTCTGTCTGTTAATAGGTGCAATTACTTTCGAACGAATTGAGATATCATCTTCAAATTTCGTCCCCAGTTAGCACCCGACAAAGGAACGCTTCGAATTGTTTTTGGGTAAGATCACTTTAGGGAGTGGGGGATAATTAAGGGGTGATTTGGTGAAACTTAACATTTTTTCAAGAAAGCTCGAGTAATATAACGTTTCAAAAATTTAGGGTACAGAAATACAAATATTTTCTTTGTGGTCAAGTCATGGGCACTAAATTCGTTTCATGAGAATGTCTTTCTGAAGCGAATAAATTATCACAGCTATGTGGAAGTTATAATTCAATTCGCAGCACTATTTTAATACGATGGACAATAGATAAGACTCCTTTAAAAGGACCCATGAAAACAATTTGACTTATTTGGTTTGCCAGGGTCGGACTAGCTTCAGCGCAGTAATGTTAATTTTTTTTGACACACTTTACGATAAAGGCACAAAAATAATAATTTTAGATATTTGTAACCTTAAACTAAGAAAGGGAATCTTGGTTGATATTGATAAAATGAACTTTTTTAGAGAAAACAAAATATTTTTGTTTAATATGACCTTTATTACATAATTTTGTCGACATGAGCTCCTTCTAATGTTATTCATTCCCTAGCTCTACGAAATTTTAAACATCCCCAAAGAAAAAAAAATAGTGGATTTAAATAACGTGAGCGAGGAGGCCAAGCCATTGATCCTCATCTTCCTATCTAACGATATTTGAAGTACCTTTTTAAGTGTTCCAGAATACCAGACTAAGATGGGGTGGTTTCCCGTCACACATGAACCATATACCATGTCGTGTTGCCAAAGGTAGGTCTTCTAAGAGTTGTGGAAAGTTGTTCCGGAGGAATTCTAACTAAAGTTCTCCAGTTAACCTTCTTGGAAATTTAAATAGTCCAATGAAATATAGCCCGAGTATTCCGCCCTACACGTTAATGGTTTCAAACTGGTGCTGATGGTGCGTTACAATAAAAGCATGTGGGTTTTCTTCTGCCCATAAATGCAGATTATGGGAGTCTATGATTCTATTTTTACTCAATCCAGCTTCGTCCGTTAAGAGAACTGAACCGATTAAATTTGCGTTGCTTCTGTGCCTATCTAAAGCCCAGTTCGAAAATTCCTTTCTTCGCGGAAAGTCTTCAGGAAGAAGTGCACCCAGACAGCACAGACACATTCTGAGAATATACTAGGAATGTTTCGAAAGAATATTCAAATATCCCCAGAACATTCTCACAAGGTACGAAATATATTCATAGAACATTCTATGAACATGACAATTGGACAGATTCTGTCATTCTAATAAGGTTCTCAGAATGTTATTTATAATATTCTTAGCAGCTCCCAGTATGTTCTAAAAATGTTCCATGAACATTCAATGAATCTTCTCAGAATGTTCATATATATACTCATGGGAACATTTCATTCTTTGAAAAGATATACAGGGTGTTTCGCATAAGAACCGACACAGAGCAGGGGCATGTAGGGGAATCTATAATATGGTGATTTAATGCAAATTACCACTATACTAAGGTGCACCCCTGGGAAGTTATAGGCCTCCAATGTGCGGTTTTAAATTTCGAAAAAAATCAATATCTCAGTAATACTTCAACTTACAAAAACCAAATTTGGTACACACCAAGAGCATTATTCGATGGTGAGTAAAGTTCAATTGAAGCATTTCAAAGTGTTGAATAGGAGTGATGCACCCATAATGTGACAGAATTTTTTAACCTATTGGCAGAATTAAAAAATTATTATTTCACTTCATGGGGAAGTAAATTCTAAAACTTTTTACCTTTCAAAAAGCTTGTGTCGTTTTCAGGAAAAACCCGAATAACTAAAGACACCTATTTCACCAATGTAACTTATTGATCAATAGATGCCTATGAAATTATCATGTTGAAGAATTTCTATAACTTATCGGTAGCATTTTCTTTTAAATTTGTTGTTCGTTTCCTAATAAATTATACTTGTTCACACTTTTTTCCTGGTTGTCAAATTTGACATATACATAAGTTTTTCGCCAAATATTGAATTTTTCATGATTTTTAGTAATATTGATAAAATATGTTTTTTAGTTATTCGTGTTTTTCTTGAAATCAAAGTTTTTTGAAATAAACAGCAGTAACAAAAGTTTAAGTTAAATTATATAATAATATAAAATGAAATAATAATTTATTAAATCCGCCAATATGTTAAATTTTTTATGGGTGCAACCCTTTCAAATGCCTCAATTGAACTCTAAACGTACCTTTGATTAATACTCTTGGTACACTCAGAACAGGTACTAAATTTCATTTTTCTAAGTTAAAGTATTATGGAGATATTGATTTTTTTCGAAATTTGAAACCACACTTATAACTTCTCAGGGGTGCAACAAAGGTTGCATTAAATCACCTTATTTTAGATTTATCTACATGCCCCTGCTCTGTGTCGATTCTTATGAGAAACATCCTGTATACATTTTTTGAAACATACAGAAATTAAGGAAACGCAAAAGTATGAAAATGTAAATATTTTCATATAAGCCCAATATATGTTAGAATTTGAACTGCAATCACTCACCCTTGTGTAGGTTACCATCATTATTTCAGTGGCTACACACACCTGTAAACTCACGTTCAGATACTTAATAAGTCAACAGTTTGAGTATTTCACATTTATTCAGGTTAGGTATGTACTTATAAATGCAAAGAAATGTCTGTGAATAAAATTTATTAAAACAATTTGAAATAAAATAAAGATAACAATTCTTGGAATTGCCAAAAAATTTAATAGCCAAATACCAGGTGTCACTACATGAACAGACCACCATATACAGGCATCTCGGAAACTATTGAATATACAGATTTGGTCAAATGTGGACAACACCCTAAAATCAATGAGTTGAATTCATGGCCACCTAGATACTTAATTAAGGCACATAAATATTTGTCCAAGAGATGGCTATATATTAACAAGAAAAAGACATGTCTTGTGACACCTATGTCATGCTGCTTGTTAATAAGATTATATAGTGCATTTGAAAATTCCAGTTTGTATTTCTATGAATTATATAATGTGAGATGGGACGCAATGCATATTTCGTATGAAACGTGGTAATAAATTCGCTGAAACATAGAGAAAACATACAAATGTTCACTGCCACATAACTACCTTTATTTCACTTATTGGAACCTATCGGTTTTGTGAAAATAGTGCCCTTTTTCTTGATAATATATAGGCGAACAACAATGTGTATTTACCGGTAAAGATGGCATTAATCAAAACAGCAGGTGACGGAACTATTTTTCCACACAACTAACGTTATTAAGGTAAGATGAGAATTCATTTACAGTTTATTTAGCATTTTATATTGTGTAACGGAACTTCCATGTAAGTTGAAAGGAAACTGAAAACCTTGTGGCAGGTGTACAGAGAAGTGGTGGTAAGCACCTCCATGGTATAGGCATTCTGAACGTCCCCTAGTTGCAAAGACAGAGCAACTCAGTGATCCCTCAATTCATTTAGGCAACTTAACTTGTGTGGAGGTAAACCCAAATACTGGTAACATGTATTAATCGGCGGCTGTAAGCCACCGTGATCATGCGATAAACCCAGAAAAACAGGAGCTGAGTCGTACTTCATTTCTTCGGGTAACATACCTTCTGTGGAAGTCGAAAGCAAAGCATAATCCTTAGGGCTGATGTACAGAGAAGCGGTTGTGAGCATCAGCATTGTAGAGGTACTGCAGCAATTTATATTTTCGGTGTAACTGATGTAAGCTGAAACAGAAAATACATAATGTTTTAGCAGTGTAAAAACGAACTTGACAGTAGGTTATGAAACGATTGTAAGCTTACCTGTGTAACTTCTGTGGAAAGCAAACCCAAATAAATTATAATATGCTTAATTGGACAGAGGACAGAATATCACTCACTAAACGCTAAAACCAAACCCGAAACTAGTTCTCACGTCATTAATGTCATTCATATCGTCTTGCTGTAGCCATGCGTCTGGCGTCTTGCAGTCGTCAAGTTTGCAGTAAGAATCTTTGCGCAAATGGAGAGTACGGTTTATGTTGGCGCGATATACAAATATTTTCTATTTATGCATTTTACATTCCTCAAAGTCATCAAAGCAGAGTGTAAAAAGGTTAATTTTCATTCCGAACTGTAGATTGTGCAAATGTTTGATCTATAGTTTGTCAATATAGGTGTACCTTTATTACTTATATATGAAATAAATAGTATATTATATTTCTAATCGACAAAAATAAATTATTAAAATTTCAAAACCTAATTGTAGTATATTATATTAGCACATTATTGCGTAAATGAATCTTAAGGTAACAGAATCAAACATGCAAAATAGTTACCTATTATAAGGTACCTATTAGAATTATTACCGCTATATACCTACCATACTCATTATTATTATCAATCTTTTTCATTAAATCTTAAAGTTATTTATAATATTATGGGGACATCTCAAGCAAATTCTCAGCGAATATTCTGAATAATGATCTACAAGTATATACTCAGTATATTGATGAAGAATGTTCTTAGGATGTGATGTGAATGGATCTCAGAATATTCAAGACGGCACATTGACATTCCATAAATGTTATTAGAACATTCCGAAACAAATATTCTGAAAAAAGAACGTTCTCACATTGTGAGAATGTTCTGAGAATATCTTGTGCTGTATGGGCATGGACTTTCTGCAGGTGATAATGATGCAATTGTTGTGCTTTAGGAAATCTAAATCTATATATATATATATATATATATATATATATATATATATATATATATATATATATATATATATATATATATATATATATATATATATATATATATATATATATATATATATATATATATATATATATATATATATATATATATATATATATATATATATATATAAGTAGATAGGGCGGCACCTGGGCCCATCCCCTCCACTTTTTACTGCGCATGCGCGATGACGTCATGCGCATGCGCTGACCTGCGCAGACCTGTGACAGTTGACAGCTGACCTGTCAGATTTGACAGGTGTCAAATGTCACTGACCTGACAGCTGTCAGCTGTCAGCTGTCAGCTAACCTGACAGCTGTCAACGTCAGCTGTCACCTGACCTGACATGTGTCAACGTCAAATGTCACCTGACCTGTCAGATGACGTCACAAGCATTCCAAGATGGCTGACCTGTCATAGACAGTTGCAACCCGGGTTCTCTCTATGGAACTAACCTGAGATGACGTCACAAGCATTCCAAGATGGCTGACCTGTCATAGACATCTGCAACTCCGGGGTTCTCTCTATGGAACTAACCTGAGATGACGTCACAAGCGTTCCAAGATGTCTGACCTGTGTGTCCATAGATATCTACAAGTCAGGTTAGCTCTCCATGTGTGTGTTTGTCTGATTGTTTATTAAGGTTATGTATTTGTTTATTAAGGTTATGTTCGCACACGTGTTGATTACCCCAGTCATCTGTTTGTTTATTAAGGTTATGTTTGTATTTGTTTATTAAGGTTATGTCATGTGTGTTGATTACCATGCATCTGTTTGTTTATTAAGGTTATGTATTTTGTTTATTAAGGTTATGTTCGTAAACACAGCTGTTTGGTTTGTTTATTGTGTTGTTGTTGTTGTTAAGGTGTATTGAAGTTTGTTAGGGTATTTCGTTTTTGGCGGGAAATTTGAATTTGTTTGAAAATTTCTGTCTGTTGTGTCCAGAGATATGACTCATCGAGCTAGAGAATATTCTATTTGTAAAGTTGTAGAGTGTAGAGAATATTCTCTAGCTCGATGGGAGACATCTGTTGGACACAGTCATTCGGTTTAGTCACACACATACATATATGGGGAAGATATATTGAGCGGGTAATTTGAAATTTTGATTTTAATTTGAAATATGAATTTTGAAAGAAAAGCGTTCGCCTGAAATTAGATTGAATTAGATTCGAACCCCAACCATACAGCTTACTAAGATATGCAAACGTCCCTAAACCGATTATGCTATTCAGACATACGATGAAAGTTTGTTATCAGTGGGTATATATAAAACAAAAACCTGTTACATAAAACGAGTTTATCAGGCTGATGTGTGTGTGTGTGTGTGGGCAGGGGTGGTATCTCTATTACATTCCAATTGAATAATAGGAACTGTAATGTTAAAAACAATTGTTTATTTATAGTAAAAAGAAATTTAAAAGACGTTCCAATTTACCTATCTAATATCATTTTAATAACAAAAACGTTTGAAGTAAACTATATCAATAACAAAAACGTATTTACATGAAGCTATGTTAATGATTTGTTTTAATAGGGTAATAAAACTCGGGGACCTGGTTTTTATTGCCGGCGTGTTTGTTTATGTTAGTGTGTTTGTATTTTGAATGAATGAATCTAAATTTATATAGGGAGTGATCAAAAACACACAAGTAACAAAACTCGATTTAAAACAACTAAATTAAACTTTGATATACGAGGATTGTTTGATAAGTAATGTTTGTATACAAACATAAATAATATAATAGTATACTTACATACAGCAAGAGACGTCAGCCTTCTTTCACAGCTTAACACACACTAACGTATGTTGAGGTCTTGAATGGGGCCCGTTATAGAAATAACACAGTTGTTTAATGACATCCACTTGAACCAAACAAAACATATAGACGCTGTTGTTGATTGTTAACACACACACACACACGTCATGACAGCTCGAAGTCTTTACTTAGACTGACAGAGCTATGTAATAAAAGACAGACAATTGATTGCCCAACAAGTATCTTAGATAATCTTGTTTGAGCTTGTACAGCTGTTTAACACACACGTCATGACAGTTCGAAGTCTTTGCTTAGACTGACAGACAGAAAGGGGTTAATAAAAATGCAACAAAATAAAAATAAAACAACTGTTTTACATACAATAAAAATTTATTAGGATTAATTAAGTTGTACATATTGATACATAAATGACATACAATTATTACATAATGGCTCTAACGATGCCCGTTAGAGGTTTATATTCCATTACACTGTCATGAATAACCAGACAATAAACACGAGTATTCTTTGGGAAGTTGGCGTGACTCATAAACTCCACCTTAATGTCCACCGTTGAAGACTTGATTGACTCGTTCTGGTGCTGACAGTCAATCACAAATAGAGCTCTGTCTTTAAACTCGTCATAATTCAAGATAGGCTCCGACATGTTTTTATAACAGAAGCTTTTTTGAAAATCTGTATACATGTTATAGGCTTCTGCATATTTCGATTTCTCAAAATCCATATTCATAGATTCATAAGGGTAGCATTCTGAATTTAGAAACACTCGGAGGTCCATCATACCAATGTTATCGAAATAGTCTGACCTCTTCTTCACGTTATCCTTACGATCTGTTTGAAATGCTATAATCACATATCGAGGTCTTTCCAAGTTGGTTGCAGTTTTAACAGCCCACACATCTCTGTTGATATCTCTGAGTGCTGGTAACTCGTATATGTCCCATTTGCGGTAGGCGAGAAATATAGAGGTGTCTTTGGCTATTTTATCCATCAGTTCCAATTTCATTTTATCATTGGGAAATACATGTTTTACCTTTAAAAACATATTGGTTACGGTAATTTTTGCTCGTGCCGTACCTGTGCTGTAATAGCCATTGGAATCGTTTCGACTTCTTGTAAAGCGGAAAGTATGTTTGCCACAGAGAACTCCTTTGAAATGATGAAAGAAACTGAAGAGGAACCAGACAGGTATGAGCATGTGAAACTTGTTATCATTTAAGGTGATGTGCTCCGACGACACATTCAGACCGGCGTTGCTAAGAGATTGGGCTTCATTCTTACTGAACGATAGCAGACTTTTGATGATGGTTGTGGTGTATGGGTCTCGCACTCGTTCCACTTCCTTGTTATTTAACTCATAGGTCATTGATTCAAACAGAGCTGCTCCTCCATTACTTGACAGATAACAAGCACCAGTGGCATTTTGGACTGCTACAGGTTCCAGAGCACCTTCGATTATTAGAGCTGACTCGGCCAGACATACGAACGCATCTTGTTGGTTGATGGCTATTTCAATTTCATCGCTGTTACCAAACGATTTAGTTGGTGAATAGTAAGAGCGCAGCTCTTCTCGATCGATGCCATCATCAAACACGGGTTCTTTGAATATTTCTAGTTTTGACGACATGATAACCCAGGCTTTGCAGGAACTCAATATTATCGGGACGAAGCGTACCCTTTGACGTGTCTGACTCAACTGAATTTGATGTGGTAGATGCACTTGCTTTTATATCCTTGAAGACCAACATACTAAGCAACTTTTATAAGTTTCAAGCGAACAGACACCTCTTCACCTTGAAAGTTGACAGGAACTGAATCTTGGTCGACGATGTCGATGCTTATATTGGAAATCTCTTGCTTGTTCACCGGCAAGTAAATTAAATTTTTAGGTTCTATGTCGATTGCGTAGCCAGGATCAACCATCGGAGCAAACTCATACAGCGTATGTGAGGGTTGTCCGTTATAATAGGAACCAGACACGATATTGGTTTCGATGCGAATCTGTCTAACATCCACTATATCAACAGGTAAATCAGATTCATAAAAGGTGTCCGGATGAAGAACTTGTTTTGAAAAGCCCAACATTCGCCCAATCGAACCATCAAATTCAAAACTGACATTTGTATAACACTTTAGTCTGCATTTGATGGTGTTCGGATTAGGTCTCAGAATCAGAGCCTGTTGCTTTTGTTCGTGTGTTGCTGTAGCACCAACAAGTTCATTTTGAAGTAACTCTTCCAAGTGTGTTATTTCATAAGCACCGGTGGGTATCGTGATGGTTCGCCAACCGGTTCCTTCTTTTACATGAAATTTGTTTTTACCTTCATAGATGTTAGGTATGTTGTTGTAGGTGTGAAAGCCTATCAAAGCAACAGCATAATTACCATCCAAAACAATTGGTGGATGGTAGTCTGACGACAGATGGGAGCTGCGGTCTTTCAACACAAAGGTGTGCGCCATGACTGATACACACAGGCTACTGTTTCAGTCTTTTATTGCATTGGTTTTTGCAGATACAACCCATAACCGGAGCGCTGTTTCTTGAGATACATGCCTTTGTCTCACTTGCATTCATATATATACACCCAAATAAAATATAGTTTAGTTTAAGTTAAGATGCGTACCAGCAAACACGCTTCTGCCTTACCCATTACAAATATAGACGATGTTGTTACGGACACAGCTCAACAACAACTGAGGCATGGTCCTCTCTTTCCAAACACCGTTCGCTGTATCATATGTGGTCCGAGTGGGTGTGGTAAAACTAATGTCATGCTGAGTTTGTTGTTTGAAGCAAACGGTTTAAAATTTGATAACGTGTATGTATATTCAAAGTCACTGTATCAACCGAAATACAAGATGTTAAAGGAGGTGTTGGCTGCTACAAAAGGTGTTGGTTACTATCCTTATAGAGAAAACGATGAAATATTAGATCCGGCAGATGCCAAGGACAACTCTGTGTTTATATTTGATGATGTAGCTTGTGACAAACAAGATAAAATAAGAGCATACTTCAGTATGGGCAGACATAAGAATATTGATTCATTCTATCTCTGTCAAACATATACACGAATACCCAAACATCTGGTACGTGACAACACCAATGTTATTGTGTTATTCAAGCAAGATGAAACCAATTTAAAACATGTGTACGACGATCATGTAACCACCGATATGGACTTTAAACAATTTAAAACTATCTGCTACCAATGCTGGAAAGATAATAAGTATGGTGTGTTGGTGATTGTGAAGGAAAACGATGTACACAAAGGTCGATATAGAAAAGGATTCGATAGATATATATTATTCTAACAATGATAGACAGGACAGACAGCTGTCTAACACAGGTGTCTAACACAGATGTCATACAGGTGTCTAACACAGCTGTCATACAGCTGTCATACAGCTGTCATACAGCTGTCTAACACACAGCTGTCTAACACACAGCTGTCTAACAGACAGCTGTCTAACACACAGCTGTCTAACAGACAGCTGTCTAACACACAGCTGTCTAACAGACAGCTGTCTAACACACAGCTGTCTAACAGACAGCTGTCTAACACACAGCTGTCTAACACACAGCTGTCTAACAGACAGCTGTCTAACACACAGCTGTCTAACAGACAGCTGTCTAACACACAGCTGTCTAACAGACAGCTGTCTAACACACAGCTGTCTAACAGACAGCTGTCTAACACACAGCTGTCTAACAGACAGCTGTCTAACAGACAGCTGTCTAACAGACAGCTGTCTAACACACAGCTGTCTAACAGACAGCTGTCTAACACACAGCTGTCTAACAGACAGCTGTCTAACACACAGCTGTCTAACACACAGCTGTCTAACAGACAGCTGTCTAACAGACAGCTGTCTAACACACAGCTGTCTAACAGACAGCTGTCTAACAGACAGCTGTCTAACACACAGCTGTCTAACACACAGCTGTCTAACACACAGCTGTCTAACAGACAGCTGTCTAACAGACAGCTGTCTAACACACAGCTGTCTAACACACAGCTGTCTAACAGACAGCTGTCTAACAGACAGCTGTCTAACACACAGCTGTCTAACAGACAGCTGTCTAACAGACAGCTGTCTAACAGACAGCTGTCTAACAGACAGCTGTCTGTTAGACAGCTGTCTAACACACAGCTGTCTAACACACAGCTGTCTAACAGACAGCTGTCTAACACACAGCTGTCTAACACACAGCTGTCTAACAGACAGCTGTCTAACAGACAGCTGTCTAACAGACAGCTGTCTAACAGACAGCTGTCTAACACACAGCTGTCTAACACACAGCTGTCTAACAGACAGCTGTCTAACACAGCTGTCTAACAAGACAGCCGGATATCGTGATAAATAAGAAGGCATGTACCATGACTGAGTCAGTATATGTTAAACCACCACACAACCTGTATCGCTCAAACAAATGATTAGACCATCTGGTAACACCAAACAGTTGTAGCACAATGGAAGTGTTGGGTAAGGAAGAGCGAAAAGTTAAGAAAAAGATTTTACAACTTGCTGACAATATTCGAAAAAAACATTTAATGCTTAAACTTAACAGAGCTGAGAATGATGATGCTCTGCAACGTTTATATAAACCACTTGTTGAGCCCCTAAGTGAAATATCTAAAAACACAGCAGCACTGCAGCAGCAGCAGCCCCAGCAACAACCAAAGGCTGAACAAATCAAAGACGAAGTCGATATACCAGAAACGAAACCCCAAGTACAGTTCCTTAAAGATCATGAAGTTTTTGAAGCTGAACCAAGGGAAGAGGCTGAGGCGGCAAGTTCCGATGAGGATATCCCAACATTTGAAGAGCTTGAGGCAGACCTACAAACTGTCACAACCAACCCTGCATATCAAGAATTTTTGGAGCAATATCCTGACCGAGTTCGATATTATGTAGACAAGTATTTTACTGAACCACCAAGGCTCGGTACCATTGATCAAACGTATGGTGCCCGCTACGCTAAAGATACCGGTAGCTGGAGTCTTGGTAACAAACACTTAGACTTTACTGATGCTGAGATTCAACTGGGCCAAAGGAGATACCCGCAAACACAAGGTTTGCTAGAATTGTTATTTATGAAAAGACCCCGGGGGTATACTTATGACGATCTTCAGCACTATAGAGATATTCTAGAAGCAACTAGTGTTTATAAAATGAACTATGATCCTAACGCCCGAACCAAGGGTTGTTCCTCTGAAAAGTATCTGACTCTAATAAAACCAGTGATAAATCCACGAGGTCGTAGATCCTCAACACCTCAAGGTTTTGGTTACACCTACGAGGAAGACGATGACGACAGCAACGACAGACATCTTAACAAAAAACAAAAGACTGAACTTAAAACTCAGAGTGATAAGAGCAGCGATAGCAACGGCATGAGCCCTAACAACAACATCAGCACCAACAACTATATGATACAAAATAACAAACAAATAGCCTATGTGTATTGGAATGACAT
Organism: Tillus elongatus; assembly: GCA_964006375.1. Taxonomy (NCBI): domain Eukaryota; kingdom Metazoa; phylum Arthropoda; class Insecta; order Coleoptera; family Cleridae; genus Tillus; species Tillus elongatus. The sequence goes on from OZ023265.1 coordinate 104,235,725, forward strand.
AAACGAGTTGGTTGACAGACTTAGACTTTTAGTGGCTTCCCAAGTTGCAGGTAATAATGCTCATAACAACGAAATTCAGTCAATCTTGGAAGAACTAAAAGAAGCTAGTGTTATCACCTAGTAAACCCACAGCCATGAAGAGGCACCAACGACAACAACAACAACAGCACCAACGCAACACTGAACCATCTAATGTTAATAATTCTATAAATGTATTCCAACAAAGAGTTTACATACTTGTACTTAGAATCAAATAAAAGTCTTTGTTAAAATTACTGTGTTTTTATTTTGTAATACAATTAAAAAGTATGTCTTAAAGCAATAATATCCTGAACAAACTTATCTTGTGCTACATCAGCTATATGTAGGTTGTTTCTATGTGCTGTAAGGTATTTCACTTCAGTCTTGATTCTGTTAAAGAGATTTACTGAATTTGGATCGTACAGCTTGTTTAGGATCACTTGGGCGTTGGGGTGTTTATTTTTAAAGTTCCTCACAGCCCCGGGGAAACTTTTCTTTTGTGTTCTTACAGCATGATATGGATAGGGGGCGCCTGTCTCGTTTCTTGCAAGTAAACCAAACACACTTATTTTTCCCAGGTTACTTGGCTTTGGGGATATATCTTCAAGATATTCTGTGACTTTAGCATTTGTTTCTCGCATACGTTGCACCTCATCATTTATCTCCATTAATTTTACTTCAATCGCATCTAGGTTGTCCTTGTATTTCTGATCAAATTCGTTTAGGAAAAAATCAAAAATAATTTGGTTGCATTTGTCATAGAACTGATTGGATATCCAGCAAGCCAAATTTACTATCAAATCTTTACACACATATGTACCAGATATCGTGTCGTTTTCAGCGAGCGCTCCACCAATGTGGTTGGAATATTTGGCTTTTCGGTATTCCGATAACCCAATTGTTCCTTCAGCCGACTGTTGTAATAGGCAATCAACTCTTTAGTTTTCTTATTTTCCATCCAATGATATAATTTTTATTACTAGTTTTACACAGTTTAGTTGCATTAAAATAGCCAGTGTTCTTATCGATAATAAGTTGAAAATCTCCAAATAGACCATACCAGAAGTTGTCTTTAATTTGTTGGTAACACACATCACTTAATGTAGCCATTTTAAAACAGATTTTGGGTTAGAACAAACTGCAGTAAGTCTTTTCTCAACAACAACTGACTTGTGAATATGTTTAAGAGTGTCTGTGTGTAGCCTATTTATACATATTACCCACAGTAACCGTTTTTAAACTGTATTTGTTTTTTACATGGATGATGTCATACTTCTAATGACTGTATTCTAGACAAGCTCAAACACGAATAATGTGGGGTTATTGAACAGATATAACACAAGGTCATCAACTGACAGGTTGTTTACCTTTAAGAGGGCCTCTCTCTTGTGTATATTAAACAGATACACAGACAAGCTCAAACACGATCAAGGTTAACAACTGTAAAACGTTGTTTATCCTTTGTAAGGCCTCTCTCTCTTACATCAGTTTGTTTCCTCAATACAAGAGACAGAGACACTTGTTCAGTATGTGTTAAGTCGTGAAACAAGGCTGACGTCTCTTGCTGTATGTAAGTACACTCTTATTATTATGTCTGTTTGCATTCAAATAACAAATACAAACATAACCTTACTAAACAATCAGATGATTGGTAATCAACATGTATACGAACACCTAACCTCATATGTAAACAACAACTGGCTTTTGTTTTATATATACAACTGCGAACAAACTTTTAACGTGTGTGTCTGTGGAGCTATTGGTTTAGGGACAGTGTATATCTGAGAAAGCTGTCTATGGCCGATTCGAGGTTCGTGGGTTCAAATCTAAGTTCAGGCGAATGCTTTTCTTTCAAATACACATGCATCTGTCAGTTTAAGCAAAGACTTTGAACTGTCATGACGTGTTTGTTAAACAGCATGTACAAGCTTCAACAATGGCAATCAGTTGTCTGTCTGTATCCTCAACACAGAAGACACCTGTTCAGTAGTGTGTGTATTAAGCTGTGAAAGAAGGCTGACGTCTCTTGTTGTATGTAAGTACAATCTTGTATTATCTCTGTTTGCATTCAAATAACAAATACATAACCTTAACAAACAATCATATGACTGGTAATCAACACGTGTGTGAACATAACCTTAATAAACAAATACAGACAGTAGTGTGTGTGTGTGCGAACATAACCTTAATCAACAAATACAAACATAACCTTAATAAACAATCAAAATGGCTTGGTAATCAGTCTGTATACGAACACCTAACCTTAATAAACACATACATACATAACCTTAATAAACAATCAGACAGATGGTATTCTTCAAATACACACATGGAGACCTGACTTGTAGATATCTATGGACACACAGGTCAGACGGAACATCTTACGTCATCACAAGACAGTTAATACCTAACCTGACTTGTGGCTATCTATGGACACAGGTCAGACATCTTGGAACGCTTGTGACGTCATCTCAGGTTAGTTCCATAGAGAGAACCCCCGGAGTTGCAGATGTCTATGACAGGTCAGCCATCTTGGAATGCTTGTGACGTCATCTCAGGTTAGTTCCATAGAGAGAACCCGGTTGCAACTGTCTATGACAGGTCAGCCATCTTGGAATGCTTGTGACGTCATCTCAGGTTAGTTCCATAGAGAGAACCCGGGTTGCAACTGTCTATGACAGGTCAGCCATCTTGGAATGCTTGTGACGTCATCTGACAGGTCAGGTGACATTTGACGTTGACACATGTCAGGTCAGGTGACAGCTGACGTTGACAGCTGTCAGGTCAGTGACATTTGACACCTGTCAAATCTGACAGGTCAGCTGTCAACTGTCACAGGTCTGCGCAGGTCAGCGCATGCGCATGATGACTCGCGCATGCGCAGTAAAAAGTGGAGGGGATGGGCCCAGGTGCCGCCCTATCTACTTATATATATATATATATATATATATATATATATATATATATATATATATATATATATATATATATATATATATATATATATATATATATTGTCACGAAGTGACTGAATCATCATTAGATAATCTAATTAATTTACAGGGGAATAGATCCATTCCTTCCGCATTTAATTTAATTTAATTTTTCTATTAAAACATTTGCAAATATTTAATAAAATATAGTTTCGTGAGCGCGCCGAGGCAGGAGGTGAAGAGGCAGGCGTTGTACCGGAATATGATCGCCCAAGCGGGGCCGCCGATATACACAGCGACGAAAGCGAGGTCAGATATGCTGACTGACTACTTCGACCTACGCGCACCTCGCAGCGCAAGATTGCAAACGGCACTCATGTCTGCAGCGAGAGACGGCTGGCCGACAGTGTCCCGCTGTTTAGTTCTTTTTCAGCGATCGCAGAGCCAGTCACGGAGAAGAAGCAGCCACCGTCCCGGTCTCGAGTCCTGGTATTTTGTCTTGTGTGATTTAGTAGCGAATCCAGCAGGCCGGCCGTCGGAGAAAAGGAAGCAGCCATTTGTTAGGTGCACCAGCTTAGGGTAGTTAGCAGCTGTGGCAAGTGGAGAGCGCCGTCTTCAGTGGGCCGCTCATTTCCGATTCGTTTAGGTAGGTCTCCGTCTCTATAACAGTACAGTAGCACAGGGCCTGTATGAAAGGGGTTTTCCACGGATCGGCGTCTCTCTTTCTCTGTCGGCGGACACCTTGGAGCGCTTGGTGGCCTTCGCCAGAGGTGATGTTAAAAGTCCAGGTGTGGAAAGGGTTTTAAATGCTGTTGTGTTTATTAGTGGTTTTATTTCAGTAGGACGACAGCAACGGAGCTTCGGATAAATAAGACCATCTTTCAAAATAGCGGCTGGGGAACGCTATCATCCACCTCTGTCGGTGTCAGCGGGGTGACCTGGGGAACCGGGGCTTGCATTCCAAAGCTGCGGTCTTCCCGGGAGCGTGGGGGCACTAGCTAAGCGGCTGTCTGCGAGTTTCTCTGAACCCCGTGGTGGTCTAGTCAGGGCCAGAGCACCCAAAGCGGTCTCCCGTGGAGCAGCCCCTGCGGTCTCGACGACCGGCTGCAGTAAGAGTACTTCGGTCTGCGGTAGATTTCCAACAGTGTTGGTAATCGAAACAGTCCGGCGATACTCGGTCCCGTGGTCGTTCTAGGGGGACTGTGTGGGGGAACGGGGCGCTTAGTGATTTTTCGTCTCCGTAGGCAAGGATTGTCCAGAGATTCGAGTGCCTTCTGTATGGGGTAGTTTCCCCCGAGAATGCATGTGTCCATAGTGTGACTGTCAGACCGCGGATAGGAAGTAACCTTCAGGACCGTAGTGTGCAGGAACCTTGTCTCGCGGGAACACCCATTTCGTGCCACTGAATTCACCTAAGGTTCGGGGGAGTTGGGGTTGCGTTCCTGAGCTGGAATCTTCCCGAGTGCATGAAGGCATTAGCAAAGCGGCTGACTGCGAGTTGAGCTGAACCCCGTGGCGGTCTAGTCAGGGCCAGATCACCCAAAGCGGACTCCCGTGGCGCAGCTCCCGTGGTCCTGGTGCTGGATGACAGCTGGGATATTTCGGACTGCAGTAGGTCTCCACCCTTACTGGCGATTGAAACAGTCCGGCAATACCCGGTACCCCGACCATCCTGGCGGCATTGGTTGGAGGTTTTGCCGTTTTTAATCTTCGTAGGAGAGCCTTCCTTTATTTCCTTCGGGAGACACAAAGGGTTGCGTTCCTGAGCTGGAGTCTTCCCGGGAGCATGAGGGCACTAGCAAAGCGGCTGACTGCGAGTTGATCTTAACCTCGTGGCGGTCTAGTCAGGGCCAGATCACCCAAAGCGGTCTCCCGTGACGCAGCCCCCGTGGTCCTGGTGCTGGACGACTGCTGGGATATTTCGGGCTGCAGTAGGTCTCCACCCTTACTGGCGATTGAAACAGTCTGGCGATACCCGGTATCCCGACCCTCCTGGCGGCATTGTTTGGAGGTTTTGCCGTTTTCAATCTTCGTAGGAAAGCCTTTCTTTATTTTGTAAAGGGGAAACTCCCACCTCCCTTGGGAGAGACTTCCTTCGGTTCTAGAAATTCTGTATGACTGCAACGTATGCCCGAGGGTCCGTAATTAATTAGTGATAGTAGGAATTAGAACAAGCCGCTAGATTATCTTGATATTGCACCTAGTGTTGGCTTTTAATCGCATATTGCATGCCGACTTAAATCGGCCAACCTGCCCGATACCTTGCTTTGGCGATCCCAGGGCGCTTCTACCCGCTACCAGCTTAGAATACACAACCCCTTTTCATGACACCGACCGTATAGCTCGCGAATATTTGCTCCAGTCAGGCCCGTTAGGACTGTTTCTGCCTCTGGTCTGTAACAAATTAATTTGTTACCCAATAAGTTAGTTTAAACGTGTGATATTTCGTGAAAACCCCTTGTGTAAATATTGCTTGGTATATATTTTGTAAATATTTTGCCAGCCATACTTTTGTGAATAGATTATTTGTTTTATACGGTATTTCATTCAACGCTTCCTAATAAATCCACCCCAACCGAATGCCAAACATTCTGATCTCTAATACACAGGCCATAATTTAGGAGTCCTGCGGGACTTTACCTGAGGACTTAGGTGAACCCTGTCTTCACTGTAGCTTGCCGTGGGTCTAGGTAGCTGTAAATAGCGACCGAGGACAGAGATATGGTCGTGAAGGAGCGCAGCAACTTCCACAAAACCCTCGCTGCTGGCGCCTGAGCAAATCCCGTAGGAAAGCCGTATTGATAAGGTTATCCCGTAGAAACCTTCCCATACTAGGGAAAGATAACCTTATCCCGATTTGACCCCTCACAATATATGTATATATATATATATATATATATATATATATATATATATATATATATATATATATATATATATGTATATGTATATATATATATATATATATATATATATATATATATATATATATATATATATATATATATATATATATCAATAGATATCAGAGTCCCATGAAATTGACGCATTCAGAGAGGACAGAGATATGGTCTTGAAGGAGCGCAGCAACTTCCTCAAAACCCTCGCTGCTGGCGCCTGAGAAAATCCCGTAGGAAAGCCGTATTGATAAGGTTATCATTTGACCCCTCACAATATATATATATATATATATATATATATATATATATATATATATATATATATATATATATATATATATATATATATACCAATAGATATCAGAATCCCATGAAATTGACGCATTCAGAGAGGTTTATATTATTCGTTGAAAAAATCGAGATGACATATATAGGTCGCTTTCAAATAGTGACTGAATTTGTCCAATTAAAACTGCCGTAACTCAATGTTTTCAAATGGAAGGGCCTACTTTTGTGAAGGGCATGTCCTCTGCTTCAAGTTTTATATAACACTCCCTACAACTACAGGCTCTATTTTTGGAAATATTCACATTTATAATCGCATACCATTCTAGTATCAGATTAGATTATGCGATTATTTAGCGAATTTTCAAAGAAAAATATTTATAGAACTTAACGCTGGTACAAAAAAGGTAAGAAATAATTAATTTGATAGTATTATCTACGTTTACATTTTCATAATATATAAGTAGCTGGTAAGTTGTTTTCACAAATGTAAAATGAAACTTTAAAGTGGCAGACTTGAGTAATGTTCTTATTTCTGACAGCTTGTAACATAAAAATATGAGATTACAAAACTGAATTAGAAAAATCTGTGGCTAATGGACTGAGCTTCCGAGACCATCTAATCAATTTTAACTAACTAACATATTGTTACGTTCTGCGGGGTTCTGGATTTGTTGACTAACAAAACACACCTTTTAAAACTACAAATTTTTTATAACCAACTCCTTTCCAATAATAAACACCCTAACTAAAATATTTCTCTCTCTCTCTCTCTCTCTCTCTCTCTCTCTCTCTCTCTCTCTCTCTCTCTATTACTAAATGTCTATAATTTATTTTTCGCCTCTGTTATTTCGCGCTACACAGATTCATTTGATACTAACTGCTTTAGCTGCGGCTTGTTTATTTATTCCATCCATAGAGTAGTTCTGGATCTTTCTACATTGTTCCATATCTGTCACTTCGTGTTCGTTCTGGAAATATAATTCTAAAGTATTCGCTATTTCCGACACACTCTACAAGCTTTCTGTGACCGAAGTAATACATTAAAATTTAATATGCCCCATAGAAAAGGATGTAACACTGACTCCCTCTTACATTCGATCGTTCCGGTCGAATTCTGACATTACTTGATATGGATTAAGCCTGTGCATATAGACCACCTTGTACGGGATAATAATTTCTGTAGTTTCGTGACCGTCCCTTGCGTCGTACTGGATTATAAAACCACAGGCGATCTCCTTGTTTAAAACCTGCTGAATAGGCTCGCGCGCCATAACGGGTCTTCATGTCGTCGCTATTCGTATGTCCATTCTGACAGCAGAATGGGTGGCTGGCCTTCTTCCCACTAAGCATTGTAACTTACAAATGCTTACTGCAACGTTAGATAATTTACCATTAAGCAAGTTAAGTTTGCAACATTTCTAAATGTTTGCAGCCAAAAAACCAATGCAAACTTACAAATGAAACTTTAACATAACTTTCAAATGTAATATCTCCTTTGCCAGCTTGTTGTTTTTCTCCATTTGTAAGCTCACGTAAAGTTACAATTGTAATGTTTCTGAAAGTTTGTTTTAATTTGTAAACATTTATTTAAATTCCCTCGTTTAGGTGTTCGTGTATGTTCGATGGTATGTCATCGTCGTCCAATAGCAACATCAACGCCAACAGCGAACTGACACTGACAATGCGCCCGGCGCTCGGCCGTAATGATTAATGGCGGATTGTTGTTTATATTTATGATATCATAAGCTGTTATTTGATCGATGTCTATTTATTTTTCTGGAAGTTTTAAAGATTGAACAATCTTATTGCAGCCTAAATTGTTTGAATTTTGGGTAATGAAGTAATTCGTTGTCTGGAGTGTAGATTATGAAACATGGAGTATATCGACAAAATGTCAGGTACGAATGCCTAAAACAGCTATATACTAAATACATAATCTAACCTAAACTCCGTCCACCATTTCCTCCAGGCTAACAGGCCCCAACTCCTCTTCCTCACCGAAACCCAAATCAGTGCCAAAACAGCCACTAATCACCTTAATTTCCCGGGGTATGAGCTCCTTACTGCCTTTAGATTGCATGGAGGCGTATGCGCATACGTCCGTAGCAATCTACCCTGCACCAGACTTCCCAATTTAGAAGCTGGAAGAAAAGACATACTATGGATAAAACTCTCTCTCAGGGCTGCAACTAAATTCATCTGTTGCATTTACCGGTCACCTTCTGACAACAACTTTGTCCAGCTCTTTGACTACCTTTCTGAAAAAACCGACTATCTGATTTCTGAATATCCTTCCTCCGAGGTCACTATTCTTGGCGACTTCAATGTCCATAATAAGGAATGGCTAGGATCTTCAAAAACCGATCCACAAGGGAGAGCAGCGGAGGCCTTTGCAGTCAGCAATTCTTTGGCCAATATGGTTCAGCAACCTACTTACTTTCCTCGTATCCCAACACACAGCTCAAATCCCTTGGATCTCCTTCTTACTACAAACCCTGAATGCTATAAGATATCAGTCACCGCCCCCCTTGGTCGCTCAGACCACGGCATGGTCACTGCTTCCTGTGCAATGCAACCCGAGGTCACACAGTCATCACACCCACGTATCGTTTGGCACTACAACTCCGCAAACTGGGACGAAATGCGGGATTACTTTTCCTCATTTCCATGGGCGTCTGTCTGCTTCTCTCATCCTGACCCCTCTGATATCTCACAAAACGTCACCGAAATTATCCAAGCTGGCATGGAATTATTTATTCCACGTACACAGAAAACCTCTTCAGCCACTCAAAAGCCCTGGTTCTCTAAATCCTGTGACAAGGCCAGACTTGAAAAGGTCAAAGCTCACAAAACGCTTCTACACAATCCCAGTCAAGAAAATCGTCAAGCATTCAACGACGCAAGAAACCGCTATGTCCGCATTCTTTCTGAGGCAAAAAACTCGTTTAATAACCACATCAAAAACAAAGTCCTCTCAAGCTCCAACGGCGGCAAACCCTTCTGGACTCTTGCTAAGTCTATTGGAAATAATTTCTGCAAGAGCACGTTCCCACCTCTTGTCTCAGGGGATGAAATTGTTTCTACCGCCCTGGGCAAGGCTGAACTTTTTGCTTCGTTGTTCGCCGGAAATTCTACTCTCAACCCACCTCCAAATGTTCAACCACCAACAGTCCCCAATGTCGCGCATAAAATGACTGATATCATTTTCAAAACTAAAAAGGTACGAAAGATGCTCTCTTCTCTTAATACCAGGAAAGCCTCTGGCCTTGACGAGATCCCAGCAATTGTTCTCAAAAAATGCGCACCAGAACTTGCTCCTGTCCTGACTCGTCTGTTTCAGATATCTTACAATAAAGGCATATTCCCTAGTAATTGGAAAACTGCTCGAGTACAACCCATCCCCAAGAAAGGATCCAAAGCGCTCCCTAACAACTACAGGCCTATTTCTCTCCTTTCAGTCATCTCTAAAGTGATGGAAAAGTATATAAACACCGAACTACTAAAATTCCTTGAAAAACACAGTCTAATCCACGACAGGCAGTATGGATTCCGTCAGCGCAGATCGACTGCCGACCTCCTTTCCTTTGTCACCCATTCTTGGAACAAGTCTATGGAACAACACGGTGAATCCCAGATTGTTGCTCTAGACATATCCAAAGCATTCGACCAGGTCTGGCACGCAGCGCTGCTTAATAAACTTCCGGCCTATGGCCTACCACCAAAACTTTGTACCTGGACAGCAAATTTCCTCTCCAACAGGAGCATATCTGTTGTTGTGGATGGCCATTCCTCTAAACTGTATCCAATTAATGCAGGAGTTCCTCAAGGTTCAGCTTTAGCCCCTACTTTGTTTCTTCTCCACATCAATGACCTCCTCTCTAGCACATCCAACCCAGTTCACAGTTACGCGGACGACAGCACCCTCCACTCAAATATACAATATTCTAAGCCTGTCTCTTTAGCCCAATTAGATGAGGATCGCAGACTCATGGAGGGTTCTGTCTCCGTGGACCTCCAAAAAATATTAGACTGGGGAAGTAGAAATCTTGTACAATTCAACCCCACCAAAACTAAGTCTTGCTTTCTTTCTCACAAGAGATACAGCAGCCCTAGACCCATCACAATGAACAACCAAGTTATTCAAAGCAATGAGTCCTTTTCTCTTGTTGGCATTTCTGTGGATCGAAATCTTAATTGGCACCAACATGTTACATCAATTGCAGAAGCGGCTGCTAAGAAATTGGGTTTCCTCTTCCGGGCTCGCAAATACTTTTCACCAACTAATCTCTATACCTTATACACTTCACAAATAAGGCCAAACCTAGAATACTGCTCCCACATCTGGGGTGCAGCTGCCGCTTCTACACTCGTTATCCTGGACTCCATTCAAAAGAGAGCTATACGTCTCATCGGTGACCCTACCCTCACCCAAAGGCTTCCATCCCTTGCCCACCGACGTGCCGTTGGTGACCTCTCTCTCTTTTATAGATATCTGCACGGGCACTGCTCAGAGGAGCTTTCCTCCATAGTTCCTCCACCTGCTGCCCCCAACAGATCTACCAGGGGAACAGAGCGAATGCACCCTTTTACTGTCCAGGTCACCAGACATAGAACATCTTGTTATGCCCGCTCGTTTGTCCCGAGGACTTCCAAGTTGTGGAATTCCTTGCCGGCACATGTTTTTCCTTCTCCTCCGAACCTCCAAACCTTCAAGTCCAGAATCAACAAGCTGCCTCTTTCCTCCTTGTCAACACCCACGGTACGATAGTATTTAGGCTGTAAGCCCTCGTGGTGTGTTGTTGACATTAAAAAAAAAAAAACATGTGTGAATTCAATAACATTAGTCACTTTTCTGTAGCATAATTAAATTTTGGTATATCGCTATTGGTGAATTATTTTTAAATGGCTGCATTTATATTTTTGTTTCTTTTTATGAAATATACTCAAGGAAAAAGAAAAACTAATTGCTAAATACGAATTTTGTTATGTCCTTATAAGCAGCCTGGAGATGTCTTACCTAGTCAGACCAATTCATTTTAAAACGTTAAATATGATTGACCTATGGAAGAATCAGGCTTATCCATAGCAATCGACATCATAAGGAACAGTACAGTACCCATCAAGTTGCCAGGATTGCTTATTTTGCACATTGTCGCTGTATCCTACCGTATGGAACATTCATATGGGTTAACTTGTCAGCAGCGGAACATGTGTTTATCATGCAAAAAAGAGCAATACGGACATTGTGTCCGTAGGTCCAAGAAAAAGTTGTCCTAATGTGTTCGAGGCCAATGGGATGCGTAGGTACCCTTCCAGCTATATTCCTCTTCAGTATATGTATTCAAAATATCCAGTGAATGATGAAGTTTGCAACATCTTACCAGGTGCAGGCATGAATTACAAATAGAGTTCCACAAAAAGGAGAAAACAAAGCAGATGTTTGATTACTTGGGAATCAAATTCCTCAGTTTTCTACCTAATGTTGTTAAGCTGCTTCCACTAACAAGGTTACTGTAGGCACTAGTGGATGTTATAAAACAAAAACCAAGGGGAACGAATTTATTAGTGCTCTAAACTAATGTGTATAGTGTTACATGCTACTTGTATTAATTCTTTGTAGTGTGTGTGTCTGTGTGTGTGTGTGTGAGTGCGTTAGGCAAAAGCTTTGGAAGACAAGTTCCACTAGCCACAGATTTTTCTTATATATACGTAATTCATTGTAGTCATAATTTTGCTTTACTTTAACTCAATGTTTCTGAATGTACACAGACATTGACGGTACTAAACTTACTCGATAGGATAGATAAGACATATGCGTGAACACTTTCAGAGACATATTTTAGCTATTTTCGCATTGAAGTTGTATTCATTTTCCTGTGCTTGATTTATCCATTGCTTATTCTTACGTTTGTTTAATTAAATTTTCTCTAAAATCGAATAGAACGCACCATTTTAGGTATTCCTTTTGTACAATAGTATTTAATATGTTGACTTTATTTTGTTACATATATTACCACATATTTTAGAAGCTAAAAAAATTCTTGCCTCTCAAAATAAGTATAATAAGTGTTTCACACGATTTCATAGACGACTAAGAGTTATTTAGTAAAACAATATCAAAAACAATTAATTGGTATTCATTTAGAAAAAAGAATTTTTGAAATCGGTCAATTAATAATGATATCACGAGTTCAAGTTATCTATTTTGTTGCTGAGTTTTAACTAGAACTGCATTTTAGGCTAAACATGGACACTCGCTATATGTCTTAACTATTTCTATCTCGTAACTATAGTCGGTAATTATAAAGACAGTGACTTACCATGTACATTTAATGGTCAATAAAGTGTATATATCTATCTATCAGCAGAAATGAAATGTGTTGTAAGTCTTTAATTTTTTATGTAATAAAGATTTTATTCTAATTAACATTGTCTTAAGTCGTTTTTTGCAGTTTTACAAGAAATATATATTGTGTATAAATACACCTATACCTATAGTCAGTATTAGTATGTAACTTGAAATAAATTCAGTTAATCAAATACAGTTTCTTTTTTACAAAAATGCTTGGACACATTGGTTAGTATATGAAGTTGCAGTCTTTTAAAAAATCTATACAATATGTACCATATTTGATAAATGACTTCATCGATAATTTCTTTAAATCAACCCTACGTTTTTGTTGACTATGTTTAAAGTTCTTACATGTGAAGTTGTAGGAAACCAGCAGATTTAAATTTTTTATTCATTGATAACTACACAATTTTTTTTTGCTTTCAACTCAAGATTTATAATACAAATTAGAAATTTTGTGGTTTTGTATCGCTTGATGTGCACTTTAAAAATAGTCAACAAAAAGCTAAGGTTGTCATTTACAAAAATTATCAATGACATTTGACACAAATTGTATAATACATTTTTGAAAAGATTGTAACTGAGAATATTATCTGACTCCGAGCATTTTTGAAAAAAAGCTGAAGTAGATTAATTGGAATTATCCCAAGTTACAAACTTGCACTGTATATATAATATATACAATTGCAGATAATTTGCAAATGTAAGTTTAAATTTTACAACTTTTCTAGGCCCTTTTAAAATTGAAGCTTGCTGTAAGGTAACATGTGTAAGTATAAAGAAAGTTTGTAACAGCTCACTACAGTAAACTTGCAGTAAGGTTACAAAAGAAATACTTGCATTTGTAAAGTCACTGGGGGGAAGATTTGCCATTTGCAACAAACTTGCAGGAGGCTTTCTGCAAGATATCTATCAAACTTACACTTGCTTTGGAAAATATTCTGCAATGTTAATGCAATATTACCTTGCTCAGTGGGTTGTCTATGTCGGAGTTTTCTTTAAGCGAACTTCTTACATTGCACTGGTTCTTCCGCACAATCGCTGTTATCCTGTTGTTTCAGCTTGGTAAAAAATCTCTGCAGGTTCTATTCTTCCCGTCGACATCAGGTCATCGGCTTCGAATTGTCGTAGATAAATACTACATGGGAGTGAGACATCAAATGTGGCGACCTTAATTCGTACGGCGGTGCTGTCTTCGTGTCTGATGTTTCCCTTGGCTAGGGTATCATACTTCTTTTCTAGTGATTGCATCTTCTGCTGTACTTTCGCTTGTACCTCTTGCATACTCGTCAACTACATGTACATCGTCACTGCTACCCATTACTCAACTTTCTACTTGCTGAAAGATGTCGTCTTTTACCTGCTTCATGCGTTTGTCCACACATGAGGTAATATTCTCAATTCGGCTGGCCTGTTCTTGCGTCCACACATGAGGTAATATTATCAATTCGGCTGGCCTGTTCTTGTAGAATCGTCTTTGTTTCTCCTTTTATCTTTCTGGATGCTTCCTCTCTTTTTCTGGCTTCTTCGTATCTTCTTTTATTTTGCTTCTTCGTCTCTTCTTCTGGCTTCTTTGTCCATTTTTAGTGAATTTTCTTTAAAAAAATTCACCAATGAGGAGATCTCGACTGTTGAATTTTGAAAAAATTCCTTCAAATTAGCACTAATTAGGCCCCCGAGAATACATATCCGGGGTCGGTCTCAATTTTTATATGTTTATATATATATATATATATATATATATATATATATATATATATATATATATATATATATATATATATATATATATATATATATATATATATATTTGTGTGTGTGTGTGTGTGTGTGTGTGTGTGTGTGTGTCACACCGATAACTCAAAAAATAATAGACCGATTTTGATCAAATTTTGTGAGTACCTTCCTTTTGCAAGTGGCTTGGATAAGTTCGTTAACCAGGAAAATCTGCTCAGTTGAAATAGATTAAACAATGTTTTCTTTTAATTACACAGACGGATTCCCCCTATCAGTGTCAGTTCTGAGCCAGCCTTAAATGTATGGAATTTAGACCACGAAATTATAATGCATGTTTGTAAGAAAATAAATTCGGGACTCAGCAAGTGCGTTATGGTAGCGAGTTTTTACTGAATGCCTCAAATTTGAATAGCTCAATTTGCTATTAACCTATAAGATTCGTTGGCCAGGAAACTAGTTTTTTCGGGAAAATTTTTAAGTTTATTTTCGAAATTTTTTTTACATTTTCAAACAATAAAGTTATTTTGATGAAATATGGTACATTATTTTTACTATATATGTTATACTGGTAACCAAATTTGATGTCTGTTTTCTTAAAAGAAAACAACACATATTTGCTATTTAAAACATTTTTATGAAAATTCACTATCATAACGCACTTGCTGCGTCCAGGCTTTTCTTTTTTTTCCTTTACTTTTTCATGTGTTTATCTGGTTTCTTCGTCTCTTTTTCTCAGTTTTTCTTTTGATACTTCATCTCTTATTCTCGTTTCTTCTTTTGCTACTTTTCTTTTTTTTTCTAGCTTCCTCGTCTGCTTTTCTCGTTTCTTTTTTTCATTTTTAAAATCATTTCTAATAGCTGGATGTCCACATTGGCTGTTGCGCTACATGTCTTGTAAGGCATAGACGTACTTAAAGCTGATACACAGTTAATTCTGTTTTAAAACATAACCAGTTATAAGTTACCTTGACACCGATCTTCCAGATATTCCAGAAATTTCTACGTTGTTCAACGAATATTCTGGAAAATATTTTCTTTACCAGCTTGAAAATCCCAGTTCTACCACCAGTTGTTACGTTCTTCGGGGTTCTGAATTTGCCGACTAACAAAATACACCTTTTAAAACTACTAATTGATTAGAACTAACTATTTTCTCATAATAAACACAGCTAAAATATTGCTCTCTATTACCAAATGTCTATGGTTTATTTTTTGCCTCTATTATTTCGCACCACACTGGTTTACTTAATACTAACAGCTCTAACTGCGGCTTGTTTATTTATACTGTCCATATAGTAGTTCTAGACCTTCCTACACTGTTCAATCTCTGTTACTTCTCGGAATATAATTCTAGAATATTCTCTGTTAGCAGCGTACTCCACAGGTTGCCCGTGACCATAGAAGTAATACATTACAATGTAGTGAACTCCATAGAGTTCATATACTTAAAGACTGGTTCATAAACTCGCGAATTGCGAAAAGCAAAATGCGGAGTCGCAGCGAAATGAATACCTATTGGTTTATTTTAAACAATATCGTAATATTATGTAAAATGGACCAATAGGAAATAGTTTCGCAACTCGTCAGTGTATGAACCTAGCTTGAAAAGGATGTACAATATTAAAGATATAGGAACCTATCCCAGGTAACCCATGGCCCTCTGAGCCACCCTCTTAAAAGATCAGGTGCAACAGTGTCTATTATCATTACCTGCAGATTTTTCAGATATATTTTGTATCTGCGAAAACAGTTACATTTATAAAATTTTGTAATTTGCGGATAAACTGTAAGTCTCCTAACTACTGCATAATAGAGTTTTGTGGTTCTGCTTTATATCTAGGTTTATAGCTTACCCATCCAAATGTCTATAGTTAAAGACTCATACTTCAATGACTTCATAGAAAACATAACCGATTTATTGCTATCAGAACTTAATGAGTTTGCGAAGCATGAAAACGAGTTAAATGTGAACACAGAATAATGTGCCGCCGCAGACGAGACAGCCGTTGAAAATCTCTCATGTTATTCAGACATGTGGCCATTATAAATTTTACAATCGCTGTAAACGGCCAGGAATTGTTTCGATCAGTGATAGATAAATCAATATAGTGGTTAATAGTGAATGTTTTTATCACGAATCTTTTATAACGGAATCACTGCGGTAAATATTGCCGGAAGCTCTAAAAAATACACGAAATGTCTAAAATAAATTAACGGTTTACGTTACAGACAACAATTCTGGGCTGTCTTAAAGTGAGCGTTACATCGATCGCTTAACTTTTAATTATTTTATGTAAATCGTGCAACAAACCTCACTACTAAACGTTACATTCACTTACAAGCTTCTAGGTTAGTGGTACCAGAATATTTAAATAAAATATAGGAACAATTTTTGAAGTAAAATTCTTAACTAAATACGATCTGCCACATCGGCTAAACTACATATATATCTACTAGGTCGATTCTAGTCTTTTACTTCACACATACACTGCTTAAACATTTGACTTGGATGTCATACTTGTGTTTAAAAAGTCTGTTATCTTAGTTTCTTTTTGTCACTTTTAGCGATATTTCGTAGAAGAATTTCGCTTACGAAGCGAAAAAATGTCTTCCAATAGGCGCTAACTGGAGCCACTAGAACTCAGGTCAAGGTCAGTTTCAATTTTTGTATGTTATAACTTATAACAGGGTCTGCATTGAGTGTCGGGGCCTAAGATATCTCAGTTATTTTAAAAAGATACGAAGATTTTTTAACATTAAAGTGACAGATTTAAATAATGTTCTCATTTCTGATAGATCGTGACAGGAAACGGTGAGTATAATAATAATAATAATAATAATAATAATAATAATAATAATAATAATAATAATAATAATAATAATAATAATAATAATAATAATAATAATAATAATAATAATAATAATAATAATAATAATAATAATAATAATAATAATAATAATAATAATAATAATAATAATAATAATAATAATAATAATAATAATAATAATCTTTACTAGCTCATTAATACAATGCCCTTTAGGGCGTAGAGCCAATCAGAGTAAGTTTGCACAAATAAAATAATACGTAGAGAGATAAACAAAAAATATAACAAAAAACTGTATAAACAATACAAAAATTACAATAGTGGCGCATGGGCACTGACTGCAAGTCAACACCGACTAAATTTTTTCCGCAATATCGTCCATCAGATATTCCTTTAACTCATAAAATGCGGACAATTCTAGGTATCTTTTCAGTCTATGCTTTACTTGTTGCCTAGGGAGTTGACGAATTTCTACCGGTACCTTGTTGTAGATCTTGATGACACTATGTGTGGCATTCCTTTGCAGTCTTGTGTGTCTTGAGGCTGGGATAGCATAATTATTTTTTGATCTTGTCTGGTGTTCATGTTCCTGTAGGTGCGCCTTGAATAACCCAGGGTTGTCTATGACGAACAGCACTGCTTCCAATATATAGATCGAGTGGCAGGTAAGTATACAGTGTTCGCTAAAAAATCTTCTGCAGCTATCCACCACCCGCAAATTAAAAAGCGCTCTTAGGCATCGTTTTTGAACTAGCAGCACCCTCTGCATATCCACAGAGTTTCCCCACAGTATTATGCCATACCGTATTGAGGCCTCAACATAAGCGTGGTATGCAGCCAGCGCCGCCTGTCTCGATACTAGAAATGCCAAGGTACCTATCATGTAAGTATACCTGGCAACCCTTGCAACCACCTTGTCGATATGTTTTTTCCAGTCCAGCCTGGAGTCAACCTCAACCCCCAAGAAATTAACTGCATATGATGGTTTTATATTCGTGGTGTTATCTAGAGCAATGACACTATCACTTGTTTCTTTGGCCCTTTTATTGAATTCCACTACTACAGTTTTATTCATATTTATATTCAGGTTGTTTTCTTGGAACCATTCTCTGAGCTCAAGTATGACCATTTTGATATTTTGCTCTAATTGATTTTTATTATAATGATGTAAAATTACGGCAGTGTCATCAGCATACATGAACAATTTTTCTCTTATAGCATTGGGTAAGTCATTGGTATATATTATATATAGCAGAGGTCAGATTATCGATCCCTGTGGCACACCCCTTGAGACTGCTTGGTAATCAGACTTTATTTCAATTTTTGTTTCTGGACACCTATATACCAAACACTGCATACGGTTGGAAAGATAGGACCTTATCAATGACAGTGGTTGTCCCCTCACGCCATACCTCTCCAACTTGGCAAATAAGATGTCATGTTTAATAGAGTCAAAGGCCTTCCTTAGGTCTAAAAAGACACCAACTGATGATTCATTTTTGTTGAAAGCTTGATCTACTTCCCAGAGTGCCTTGTAAACGGTAGGTATGTACTGTACTTTTTTTATTTCTGAAGCCACCTTGAGACTCGGTTAATAGATTATTACTTTCAAAGAAATTTAGTAGTCTACTATTTATAAATCTTTCATATATCTTGGAGAAGTTAGGAAGCAGTGAGATCTGTCTGTAGTTATTTAAATCATCACTATCTCCTTTTTTATATATAGTTAGTGTTTTATCCTTTTTGAGGTCATCTGGGAACACGCCACCTTCAATCATTAAGTTTATCAGATAAGTTAAAGGTGCCGCCAGCAAATCTGCAGTATTTTTGATAATAATCATTGGAATTTCGTCGTGGCCTACTGCTCTGGTGCTTTTCAATGCCTTTATTATATTGATCACTTCCTCCTCACTCGTTGGATGCATGAAAAAACAACTGTTGTGAAACATGATTTTGCTCGTGTCTCCTACTGCTCCAGTTAAATTTGGACACATACATAAAAATATCTTATTTGCCTCATTTAAAGCCTCTTTAATAAGCTCTGGATCTTGAGTATCCTTTAAGAATGTAAGTTTGTTTCGAGGCAGCTTGTTAGAGTTTTCGCTTATTATCTCCCATGTGCTCTTTATTTTATTATATGATGCGCTTATTCTCGCTTCACTTTCCATTCTTTTCGCTTGGATAATTACCTTTTTCAGTATTGACGTGTACTTGTTATATAAGCTTCTGTCAATTTCACCCTTGGTCATCATTTCATGCATCAATCTTTTTGTTTTACAAGATTTGCGGATACCTTGTGTAATCCAGCCTTTCGGTTTCCGTTGTGGTAATTTTTTTATTGGAAATATTCTCTCTATAAGTAACTTAACAGTGTTACTAAATTGAGTGTAAGCTTGGTTTGGATCTGAATTGGAATATATGTGACTCCACGTTTCTTGTTGCAATTCTTCACGAAAGGCTGAAATTTTATTTTGTGTATACACCCGCTGCAGCTTGTAGTTACCTGTCGATGACATTTTGCTTGTGTTCACTTCCAATTCCAGAGTCTGACCTAGGTGATCTGATAGGCCCAAATCCATTACAGCAGTTATATTGGTCTGGTCTATGCTGGAAAATACCTGATCTAGCAATGATTTTTTCCAGTAGGTGAGCCTGGTTGGTTGAAAAGTTCTTTGCTTCAGCCCAGATGACAACATAAGTTCCAACAATCGTTGACTTTTCTGGATTTCTGTACTTTCTTTTGACATTAAATCAATATTCATATCACCACAGATGACTATAGTATTTTTAAGAGCTTGAACTCTAAGATCATGCAATGCTTCTTGTAGTTTTTCAAAAAACACTTCGCAGTCTCCTGTAGGTGCTCTGTATAAGCAAATAATTATCGTTTTGAGCTGTTTCACTTCAACTGCGCAACATTCGAAATGCAGCTCTAAGCTCATCTTTCTGTACCTTAAGAGTTCCTGTGATACCACGTCATTCCGGGTGTATATGCATGTGCCACCATGTTGAATGATCTGCCTGCTAAAGCAAGAGGCCATATAGTAGCCATTGATAACTGGCGTTTCGAGATTGTGTAACCAATGCTCCGTTAAACATATAAAATAGGGGTTTCCTTGTACTTGAGCCTCTATTTGTAACGTCTTAGACCGTAGCGATTGTATGTTTTGCAAAAATAAATATATTTTCTCTTCGGTCTGTAATGCACATTTATGTCCAAGGCACTTGCCTGCTTCCCTGCTTATAAAAAATTTGTGTTATTTTTCTCAGCAAATCCATTATCTCCATCACTCACAACTGGATTATATGCCGTCTTTTGCCAATCGAATCGGAACCTTTTATATCGTACACCCCTGGGCCAAAAATCATTTTTATATAGCAGATCCTTTTTGTCAAACGGCACGCCTATTTGGAAGCATTTGCTATCTTCTCTTTCATAGTTCTTAGCTATTTCCTTGATTGAGACACTTTCCTCGGCTATTTCCAGCTTATTGGCAATGTAAGATGAGACAATCCTGCTATTTACACTGTCTCTCACTCGTGAGATGAACAGCCATGCCTTTTTCTGACCGAAATTTTCTCTACCCTTAAAAGCTGTCCCCTCAACTGCAGCAGTACCCAAATGAATCCTTCTTTTGTTCTTTTTAACCACCTCTGTCCATTTTTCATTAAGCAAGTGAGGACTGACTTCTTCATTTGTTTTCTGGCAATAATTTTCATCATCTTGTACCAATATTTCTATTGTATCACTCGATTTTGCTTTGTCATCTTCACGGTTGTTTTTTACAGAATGAATTTTCTTGCTTGGTAATTGTAAATCAATTTTCTTTTCTGCTTGGTCATTTTCATTTTTCTTCTGAATCAGTTTATTATTATACAGGTCAGAATTTTTCTCTTTCAGTGTATTTATTAGTTGCAACTGATATGAAATAATTTCATCTTTCTGTTTAATTATTTCAAGCAAGTATTTTATCTCAACCTGATATGCATTATCTCCATTACCA
Source organism: Tillus elongatus (assembly GCA_964006375.1). Lineage (NCBI taxonomy): Eukaryota > Metazoa > Arthropoda > Insecta > Coleoptera > Cleridae > Tillus > Tillus elongatus. The sequence continues at coordinate 104,256,785 of OZ023265.1, forward strand.
TCGTATGGTGATCCGGGTATAGAAATTCCCGTTTGAACAGCTCCATCACAGCAAATTATCTTCTTTTCATCAATAATTTCTATATTCTTCATTAATTTAACACAGCATTTATGATACACTATGCCACATTTTATGCACTTCAAGCCACCCTGAACTGCGACTTTATTGCACCTTTTACATGGTTTTGTTGACACACGAATTTCTTCAACTACTTCAGTTGACGCCATTTTAATAATAATAATAATAATAATAATAATAATAATAATAATAATAATAATAATAATAATAATAATAATAATAATTATTATTATTATTATTATTATTATTATTATTATTATTATTATTATTATTATTATTATTATTATTATTATTAGATGTGGCATATGGATACGGTTGTGGTGGTCCCCATTGTTGTCGGCGCCACAGGCGAAATACCAAAAAGCCTGAAGAAGAGCCTTGAACAACTGGGCCTAGAATGGAAATTATACCTACCCATTCAGAAATCGGTTGTACTGGATGCTTGCAGTCTCTTCCGGAGGGTAATGGGGGACACGCATCAGTATTTTTAATACATACATTCAAGCTGGCCATCTTGTCCTGGACCGATGTGTCATTGCTTTATGCCCACTTCTTTAAAGGAAGTGTGAACAATGAACAATAATAATAATAATAATAATAATAATAATAATAATAATAATAATAATAATAATAATAATAATAATAATAATAATAATAATAATAATAATAATAATAATAATAATAATAATAATAATAATAATAATAATAATAATAATAATAATAATAATAATAATAATAATAATAATAATAATAATAATAATAATAATAATAATAATAATAATGATAATGATAACAATCATAATAATAGTATCAATAATCGCCCTTATTCACAGACCCACTTTACGAGTATAAAGTAAGCTATCAAATATATATTAAATTGATATTTTTCTACTTATATTTTTCTTTACCGATTTTTTTTAATTTTATTTAGAGATTGGGTGAATAATTTCAATTTTATGTATTTTCCAGCCAATTTTCGTATAAAAAAATTTTTGTAAAAAAATATTTGCTAATTAACGTGAAAAAATTTTTCGTAAAAAGATTTTTATTTAATTTTTTTGTAAGGATACTTAGCCAATTTTTGTAAAAAAATGCCTGTTTTCATGCAGCAAATTGTGTGCCAATTTTCATGTAAACATTTTTTTTATTTCTGTCGAAAAGCTATTTGTGAACAAATATATCTTGGCTGGTGTAGTTTTTGTGTAAATTGCTTGGATCGATTCGTTGGCCAGGAAGGTCACCAGTTTTTTTTGGAAAAATTTTAAATTTATGTTCCAGAAATGTTTGTACTTTTTTTAAACAAAAAGTTATTTTGATGAAATACGGTACAATGTTTCTACTACAAAGGTTTTACTGTCTACTAAATTTCATGTTTTTTCTTAAAAGAATATATTTAACATTAAAAACAGTTCTAAGAAAATGGGCTACCATAACGCACTTGCTGCGTGCAGACTTTTCTTAAGATCTACTAAACTAAAATACAGCAAAATTTTTAATATTTTCAGAGTCACTTTAAAATGGTGTCAAAAATGCTATTTTCACCGCCCTAAAAAAATGTCCCCTGTGTTCAAATATTTTTTCTGGAATACTAATAAATGGATTTTATACACTGTAGTCAACGTTACGAAAATTATACAGAGCGTGCACAAATTCATGTTTTGCAAAAACAAATAAAATGGATCAAAACTTGCTAAGTTCAAATAAACACCCTGTTTTTATTCTTAATGAAAATTCACTGAGAGAAAGCTATCGATGGTAAGACTTTCGCAAAATTTCTCCAAACGGATGCAAACTAAGGCCCACGGACCCCATATCTAAGGTTCGTTTTAATGTATATATATATATATATATATATATATATATATATATATATATATATATATATATATATATATATATATATCAACCAAAACTTTACACGCACGTAGATATGGTATAAATAGTCCTGACTATCAAACTTAAACTCGATTGATACAGTCAGTCTTGAGTTTTTTCGTAAATAAAAAATAAATAGTCTAGGACATGATCTGAAATTATGTCTGAATGGATGCCTATAATATTAGACAGGGTCAGACAGATATATCTAGGTCCGCTGTCATCGCAAACAACAGCTCCAAATCAAACTTTAAATGGACAGGCTGCAAAAATATGTCACAATTAACAATCAACGGGGTTGCCATTTGCGATAACTTTCATCTCAATCTGAAAATATCAGGAAAATGTATAGCAATAAATAAAAAATTTAATAGAAGTAAATCAATTTGTTTAAAAAGAATCTAAAACTACGTTTTATTATGCATATATTTCAAGCTTCCCATTATTCACGGTGTTGAAAAGCCATCTCCCGCTTCTTGCTTACTATAACACTACCTAGCTATTTGTCAGTAACAAAGATAAATGACAGCAGTGAGTGTATGCATAACATCGGAATCGACGCAATTAATACAAGTAAAAGTAAACAATAATAATTCAGACTTTTAATTCTAACTTAAACAAATGCCTTTAGCAGTCGACTGTAGTATATTAGGATTTTAACATCTTATAGAATAAATAAGACATTGGTAAATAATTTCGTGCAAAGATTCAGATCCTTCATCAACGGATGTACTGTATTACCAAAGTAAAACAAAATTATCTCAAGTATACCTCAAACTAATATACAGTAAGTACAATAGCTTTTTATTGTTTTCTTTACTTTTAGTTTCTACTCTTCATGTAGTCTTTGCAAAATTTTAAACGAATTAAACTACATAATATCATAAAGTATCTAGTTTAAACAATAAATTTGCAGATTAGCTTTTAGAGGGTTTTTAGGCCTTTTTTCAGGAACATGCTTAGAACCACGCTTGGATACATAAACTGCAAAAAAATCGTGCAAACAACTCCCAAGAAGGTTTTGGCACCAGGACTGAATATGGGTGCTGGGCGGGGAAGAAGATAAAAAGAAAATATTAGCGAAAATGTGAAAAAAAGAGCTTTGTTGGACCTCTATATGCTGCGTTTATGCCATTTTGCAGCTATACCTCCTTAAAATCATGTTATCCCGCCCAGAATCGCTATTCGCTCCAGGTACCGTAACTTTATTTGAGAATAGTTCCCAAGAAAATTTTCTTGTTGTTTATGCAATGAAGGTCGTTGTAGGCATACAGAAGGGGAAGGAAGCCCTCACTACGAACCAGCAAACCAAGATTCTTATACAAATACGTCTTCTGGAGAACAAAATATTACCTAACATGTGTTTGATGAGTTCTTAAGTTTATGTTTAAATTATTGTTACCTGCCTCATTTCATTTGTCTGAACTATTTTTCCAAAAATGAATTCGAGGTTGCCTTGATAGAGAGCTACAATATTTTATCATTTTCAAAACGTATCGATACAGCAATAGTAAACGAGTGTTGAAAATAGTCTGGGTACAGCAAGTGCGTTATGGTAGCGAATTTTCGTAAACATATTTCAAATGCCATAACTCAATTTTTCATTAAGCTAAAATCTTCAACTTCGATACATAGTACAACCTATAAAAAAGCAGCGTGGGTACTAAACTTCAAAAAAAATAATAACATAATGAGCCTCGCGGATAACTACAAATTTGTTTTAAAAGCTTTTTGATTGTTTTGTTGGCAAAAACTAGTTCGATTGGGTTGACTAAAACAAAATGATCCAACCCATAAATAAGGAAAAATACATTCCAAGTTATAAACGTGACAGGTATTTTTCTTTCCTACATACATATCGTACATTCCTTTTGTAAATAACTAAATTTTCTTCTGAAAATGTTTGTAACTGTAATGAAATTTGCAACATATTTTTTTTAAAGTGGTACAATGCTTACATATACCTACCAAATTTTAATTTTATAACTTCATAGAAATTTCAAATTTCTTCAAATAACCGTAAATTAGGACCTATAAAACCGATCTTCGAGGTCCATTGAATTTAACGTATTAGTGTTAATAATATGCCTTACTAATAGATTACAATTCTTATTAAAATTCACTATTATAACGCACTTGCTGTGTCCCGAACTGTGTATGCCCTGAAACCTGTTATGATAAGAAAGCAAGATAAACTAATAAACATTATTTACTGTTTGGGTGAGAGTCAGCTAATTGTTTATTAGCCTCACACATTTATCGAACAAATTATCCTGGTCTTGAGAGATATCGTCGTCTATAATGTTCCTCAAAAGTAAAGGAGATGTTTGGAAAAACTGTATATATTCCCTATGAAACAATATAGAATTTGTAAGACCGGTATTTAAAATAGTCAAAACAACATTTTAACCAGAGTTGTAATAAATCCGAACATTGGTGTTAGAAACCTAAGTGTAGACGAGAATGCATCATGCAGTTTAATAAACAAGCTTATAAACTAAATTGCATCCTTAGCATTCTTAATATTATCAAACGCTAGCAGATATAGAGATCACCAAGCAAGAGCTACGTTTTGTTATTGGGCTTTTTGAGGACAACATGAGCGATCGAAGATATTATCTTTCTTGCAAGAAAATTTTAAAAATCAACCAATCACATCAGGACGATCGTGCATCCGCACATTACATCAGAGGGGTGAGAAACCATTCAGTTCATTTTACTGTGCTACTCTCAACATTTCTCCAATACTGAGTCATGCATTATTGTAACAATTATCTGTCCAGAAGCATTTAATTGATTATAGAACTTCCTATTTCACGACATGTGCAAATGGTCGTCAGACCACAGCCATAAATACGACACACACACACACACACACACACACACACACACACACACACACACACACACACACACACACGCACGCACGCACGCACGCACGCACGCACGCACGCACGCACGCACGCACGCACGCACGCACGCACGCACGCACGCACGCACGCACGCACGCACGCACGCACGCACGCACGCACGCACGCACGCACGCACGCACGCACGCACGCACCCACGCACGCACGCACGCACGCACGCACGCACGCACGCACGCACGCACGCACGCACGCACGCACGCACGCACCCACGCACGCACGCACGCACGCACGCACGCACGCACGCACGCACGCACGCACGCACGCACGCACGCACGCACGCACGCACGCACGCACGCACGCACGCACGCACGCACGCACGCACGCACGCACGCACGCACGCACGCACGCACGCACGCACGCACGCACGCACGCACGCACGCACGCACGCACGCACGCACGCACGCACGCACCCACACACACACACACACACACACACACACACACACACACACACACACACACACACACACACACACACACACACACACACACACACACACACACACGCACGCACGCACGCACGCACGCACGCACGCACGCACGCACGCACGCACGCACGCACGCACGCACGCACGCACGCACGCACGCACGCACGCACGCACGCACGCACGCACGCACGCACGCACGCACGCACGCACACACACACACACACACACACACACACACACACACACACACACACACACACACACACACACACACACACACACACACACACACACACACACACACACACACACACACACACACACACACACACACACACACACACACACACACACACACACACACACACACATGTAAACATTTTTTTTATTTCTGTCGAAAAGCTATTTGTGAACAAATATATCTTGGCTGGTGTAGTTTTTGTGTAAATTGCTTGGATCGATTCGTTGGCCAGGAAGGTCACCAGTTTTTTTTGGAAAAATTTTAAATTTATGTTCCAGAAATGTTTGTACTTTTTTTAAACAAAAAGTTATTTTGATGAAATACGGTACAATGTTTCTACTACAAAGGTTTTACTGTCTACTAAATTTCATGTTTTTTCTTAAAAGAATATATTTAACATTAAAAACAGTTCTAAGAAAATGGGCTACCATAACGCACTTGCTGCGTGCAGACTTTTCTTAAGATCTACTAAACTAAAATACAGCAAAATTTTTAATATTTTCAGAGTCACTTTAAAATGGTGTCAAAAATGCTATTTTCACCGCCCTAAAAAAATGTCCCCTGTGTTCAAATATTTTTTCTGGAATACTAATAAATGGATTTTATACACTGTAGTCAACGTTACGAAAATTATACAGAGCGTGCACAAATTCATGTTTTGCAAAAACAAATAAAATGGATCAAAACTTGCTAAGTTCAAATAAACACCCTGTTTTTATTCTTAATGAAAATTCACTGAGAGAAAGCTATCGATGGTAAGACTTTCGCAAAATTTCTCCAAACGGATGCAAACTAAGGCCCACGGACCCCATATCTAAGGTTCGTTTTAATGTATATATATATATATATATATATATATATATATATATATATATATATATATATATATATATATATATATATATATATCAACCAAAACTTTACACGCACGTAGATATGGTATAAATAGTCCTGACTATCAAACTTAAACTCGATTGATACAGTCAGTCTTGAGTTTTTTCGTAAATAAAAAATAAATAGTCTAGGACATGATCTGAAATTATGTCTGAATGGATGCCTATAATATTAGACAGGGTCAGACAGATATATCTAGGTCCGCTGTCATCGCAAACAACAGCTCCAAATCAAACTTTAAATGGACAGGCTGCAAAAATATGTCACAATTAACAATCAACGGGGTTGCCATTTGCGATAACTTTCATCTCAATCTGAAAATATCAGGAAAATGTATAGCAATAAATAAAAAATTTAATAGAAGTAAATCAATTTGTTTAAAAAGAATCTAAAACTACGTTTTATTATGCATATATTTCAAGCTTCCCATTATTCACGGTGTTGAAAAGCCATCTCCCGCTTCTTGCTTACTATAACACTACCTAGCTATTTGTCAGTAACAAAGATAAATGACAGCAGTGAGTGTATGCATAACATCGGAATCGACGCAATTAATACAAGTAAAAGTAAACAATAATAATTCAGACTTTTAATTCTAACTTAAACAAATGCCTTTAGCAGTCGACTGTAGTATATTAGGATTTTAACATCTTATAGAATAAATAAGACATTGGTAAATAATTTCGTGCAAAGATTCAGATCCTTCATCAACGGATGTACTGTATTACCAAAGTAAAACAAAATTATCTCAAGTATACCTCAAACTAATATACAGTAAGTACAATAGCTTTTTATTGTTTTCTTTACTTTTAGTTTCTACTCTTCATGTAGTCTTTGCAAAATTTTAAACGAATTAAACTACATAATATCATAAAGTATCTAGTTTAAACAATAAATTTGCAGATTAGCTTTTAGAGGGTTTTTAGGCCTTTTTTCAGGAACATGCTTAGAACCACGCTTGGATACATAAACTGCAAAAAAATCGTGCAAACAACTCCCAAGAAGGTTTTGGCACCAGGACTGAATATGGGTGCTGGGCGGGGAAGAAGATAAAAAGAAAATATTAGCGAAAATGTGAAAAAAAGAGCTTTGTTGGACCTCTATATGCTGCGTTTATGCCATTTTGCAGCTATACCTCCTTAAAATCATGTTATCCCGCCCAGAATCGCTATTCGCTCCAGGTACCGTAACTTTATTTGAGAATAGTTCCCAAGAAAATTTTCTTGTTGTTTATGCAATGAAGGTCGTTGTAGGCATACAGAAGGGGAAGGAAGCCCTCACTACGAACCAGCAAACCAAGATTCTTATACAAATACGTCTTCTGGAGAACAAAATATTACCTAACATGTGTTTGATGAGTTCTTAAGTTTATGTTTAAATTATTGTTACCTGCCTCATTTCATTTGTCTGAACTATTTTTCCAAAAATGAATTCGAGGTTGCCTTGATAGAGAGCTACAATATTTTATCATTTTCAAAACGTATCGATACAGCAATAGTAAACGAGTGTTGAAAATAGTCTGGGTACAGCAAGTGCGTTATGGTAGCGAATTTTCGTAAACATATTTCAAATGCCATAACTCAATTTTTCATTAAGCTAAAATCTTCAACTTCGATACATAGTACAACCTATAAAAAAGCAGCGTGGGTACTAAACTTCAAAAAAAATAATAACATAATGAGCCTCGCGGATAACTACAAATTTGTTTTAAAAGCTTTTTGATTGTTTTGTTGGCAAAAACTAGTTCGATTGGGTTGACTAAAACAAAATGATCCAACCCATAAATAAGGAAAAATACATTCCAAGTTATAAACGTGACAGGTATTTTTCTTTCCTACATACATATCGTACATTCCTTTTGTAAATAACTAAATTTTCTTCTGAAAATGTTTGTAACTGTAATGAAATTTGCAACATATTTTTTTTAAAGTGGTACAATGCTTACATATACCTACCAAATTTTAATTTTATAACTTCATAGAAATTTCAAATTTCTTCAAATAACCGTAAATTAGGACCTATAAAACCGATCTTCGAGGTCCATTGAATTTAACGTATTAGTGTTAATAATATGCCTTACTAATAGATTACAATTCTTATTAAAATTCACTATTATAACGCACTTGCTGTGTCCCGAACTGTGTATGCCCTGAAACCTGTTATGATAAGAAAGCAAGATAAACTAATAAACATTATTTACTGTTTGGGTGAGAGTCAGCTAATTGTTTATTAGCCTCACACATTTATCGAACAAATTATCCTGGTCTTGAGAGATATCGTCGTCTATAATGTTCCTCAAAAGTAAAGGAGATGTTTGGAAAAACTGTATATATTCCCTATGAAACAATATAGAATTTGTAAGACCGGTATTTAAAATAGTCAAAACAACATTTT